>BROG01000087.1:960000-1042500 GCA_030159075.1 Atrina japonica | reverse complement strand
GGCTATATCGACATTACTTAAGTCAACTTCGAGATAACCGAATTTCAACATCGTGATATCAAGAAAAAGACTGACTCGCGAAAAGCAGATAGTCCTACTTCATTAATATGAGTTTTTTTCTTTTTTTTAAATATTTTCCCTCTGTTCAGTATGAATTTCTGTAGATATGTCAAATATTACAGTAACTTCCCCGGAATGTGGTTTTAACCCTTTCATCCCTGAGAATCTGAATGGTATGTTCTTTTTATTGTTTATGACAATTCTATTGTGGTCTGTAGGGTTTAAAGGCTTAAAGGCCAATGGCCGCTCGTTTAGGGTGTCATTTTTGTTTTAAATGATAATGTGCTTTGCAACATGCTTATATATATATATATATATATATATATATATATATATATATATATGTGTGTGTGTGTGTGTGTGTGTGTGTGTGTGTGTGTGTGTGTGTGTGTGTGTGTGTGTTAGTTTTATAACTTTCACGTTTATTACAATTCTGAATGATGTTCTGTTTGCAAGTTATTAGAGTCTGAAAATGAAAAGAAAATCATTCGGCGTAGAAAAAAAATACGGCGTTGCTTAATATTCAAAACTACCTCCGACGAATAAGATTATAATATGAACTATGGTCACCTCGTATCTATCACAACTCGTACCTAAGTGAATTGATCGACTCGTATACATGTTTTAGCTGACAGTCGATTTTCAAACTCGCATCTATCGCATGCCTTTTTGTTTGTTTATTTAATTATCATTATCAAGACACACAGAGACCTGCAAAAAGTAATCAATAGCATTTTCACCGTTAAAAAGAATTAAATACAGTTTCACTATTTTGATTTTTAATTTTCTGAATCTGAAACTAAAAGAATTATTGAAAGTTTAAGTTTTGTGACGAAATCTCCTTATATGCATGAGTAAAACCATTAAAATTTGGGAACATTCTTTGTGTAATACATTGTAATGAAATATCTATTGAAATGTGATAGGAAATGGCTTTGAATTTTTTTTTTTTTTAGAAAATGTGGTTTTATATGAAATATATAATAAAATATAATATTGTAGGAATACTTTTTGTACGTCTCTGTACTAACCATGGGTATGAGTCAGTAAAACGATGGGTACCACTTAGTAAACTGAGTTATTTTGGATACGAGTCAACTAATGTACGAGTTGAGATGGTTACATGTTGCGATGGGAACGAGTTCAGTGATCAGCATCAATTTTTATCATGTGTGTTTGTTCAGATGGTGTTTTAGGTCTGAGGTTGCCAGTTTTTAATGGGATGGGGAGAGAACCCGGTTACATGTACCCGAGAAGAGATCACCGACCTCCCGCAAATAAACTGGCAGACCTTTTTACAATATGCTAAGGTTCCAGCGGGGCTCGATGTGCGCCGACACTGAAGAAGTGAGAGACTTCATGGTTTAAAGCGTGATGCTCTAACCACTAGATAACAGAGGCCCTAAATGACGGGTAAAGTTGTACAATGTATTTGTATAACCCACTACCAAAGAAATTCATAAACTTATAAACTACTCGCTTCTCATTCAGGTATAGAAGGGTATACATTTGTGATGTCACCTTTATAATGTAAACATCAACTTAGGGCCTACATTTTATTTAAAAGACAAGATCAATTTCAGGTATGTACAGATACCATGTAAAAAGTACGAATCCACACGGTCGGGTTGTCTCGCCAGATTAGGAACCCCGGACTCGGAGCCAGACGATTGATTCCCATTGCCAGAATAACCTGTGTACATAATCATGTCCCGAAATAACTTGACCAATCCCCAATCCTCAGATTTGTTCATCATAAACAAAAGTATACATTTAAAAATGCCCCATGCGGATTCGCGTAAGCTCACTGAGTCATTCAAACTACATGTAGTCATATAGTTCAATTGAGGCAGTTTTCGGGAGATATTTCAATTGGAATTGACACCAATGCAGTGAGGGTTCTTGAATGTGTCACACCCACTTCCACAACCGGAACCCCGCTCTTGTAGCGGTGCAAAACTGGGTCTGAGCATCAGGTATCCAATTATAGATGGCTAGCCACGCGATATCTGCGTGAGATAAAAGCCTTTGTCAGCATTGCGTCAATTGAAATTTGATCTGTCACATAAAATATCTGTATCGCCAAGTCGCTGTACCGATGTTCGTTTGCAAGTCTATACTATAGGTCTATATTTCTGGAACTTCCTATGATTTATGCAACTTGTGACATGGGCACATGTGTTATTATAATCTATTACAGGAAAGAGACGGGCGTTTAACACACAATCGAACCTGCATTTCAAAATAAAGTATGTTTGTAAAAATCGGAAATGTTGGTATGATTACATTTTGCCATTATCAAACTGTTATTAGGTAGTTCTGCACTGTTACTGTATGCCTCTCGGATACATGTATGGATATTGCAATTGAAAAAAAAATACGCAAAGACAGTATCTAAGCAATGCAAATCAGAAGGCGTTCACGGCCGGAAAGAATACTAAATTAACACCATTCACCTTTTCAATTTCATTTTCGGGTGTTACACTTGACGAGTGCCTTTTTGTTACAGTTACATCTGAATCAGTTCAAAAGTCAAATGTTTATTATTTATATCTAATTCTTACCTGTACATGTCATAAAGTGCATCCTGTCAACTTACCTTGTCATTTAAATGTTAATAGTGTACTTTCTGTTAAGTTAATTCTGTCAAGGTCGAATCGAGTCAGCTGTTTAACTAAAGATTGTACAGTAGAGCTCGTCGATCAGTCCATATATGGTGTGCGCAGACGATTTCTCTTCATTCAGGGTATTGGCGTTATAACCATATACAGAAGAATAATACGATCTAACGGACAAGTAGTAATTATTATCTTCTCGTTTCGCTCTATGAGCTGCTTTCTGATAGCCCTTTTTTATCGAAGTACATACAAATGACCGTATATGGAAAACCAGATGAATATCACATACCGTATATATAAAATATGCAGTGCTGTACAGTTTAATGTTTCTGTTAGTTAATGAATGGAGTATTTTATATGCCGCAGTAAACAATACATTCGACAGAGAATTTTTACCTGTTGTGGTGCAAAATATAATGTTCCTTTTTTTCCCTATTCCGTCAAGAGGAATATACCAAGCCTTACATAGCAAGGATCAACCTGGTAAGTAGATTGATTTAATGTCAAATAAATATCAGCGCTAAAGTTTACTTGTAATCAATATGATTTAGATCGATTTGAATTAGGAATAGGCTAATGTGGTACCACTCAATCGAGGATGGTGTCTAGTAGTAGGGCCGTGTCGAGGTACTTGATCAACACTAAATACGTACCCCTTACATCAATATACATTAAAAAAGACAATGATGTGGTACCTCAGTTGAGAGTGGTGTCTAGTAGTGGGACCGAGACGAGGAACCCGCTCAACACTAAAGTACCCCTTATATCAATATAAATGGCAAACAAACAATAATGTGGTGCCACTCAGTCGAGAGTGGTGTCTAGTAGTGGGACCGTGACGAGGTACCCGCTCAACACTTGGCGGTACCCCTTATATCAATATAGTTTGCAAGTACCTATATAACAAATAAATTCTAAAAAAAAAATCTGAACGACTATTACTTTCAAATCTACGGCTTGTCCTGGTTCAGAACATATTTCCCTCTTAGGAAACATTCGTTTTCCGTCAATATATTCGTTATAAATTAAGAAAAGCGTCCTCGATTGCTAACTTTCATACAAAACTTTGATAAGGCAGAGTAGAAATTACGGAAGTTGATGATAACGCGTCCTCTGCAGGTCAGTGGCCAGTAAATGAATATGGAAAGAGATCGAGGATTTACGAACATTTGCACGTTGAAAATTTTGGGAAATTTGTTATTAATTTTCCAACCTTTTCTAGAAAAATCAATGGATTTATCCTCTTTCGTCAATTTTCGGGGGTGCACTCCTGCTGCGCTCCCGCCTGGTCACTGCACATAATGGGAGCCTACCACTATCGCCATTTAAAGCGCTTTTAACACCACAAATCAGGGCCGAAAACATGTAACACTCGAGGACAGTAGTTCCGGTTATCCATCAGTGGTAAATGTGCATGGCTGGGTGATATGGATTACTACAGAACAAACGATCGGTTTAACTAATTTATAATATTCACATATGTGTAAATAAATATGTTCAAAAGTTGTAGTATTGTAATATTTTGATAATGTATTTCATTGTAATTCGGTATAAGATAGTGAACAATAGTTCTAGTACATATATTGATAGTTTTCCAAAGTCTTTCTCCGAGATTGGTGTGTATTACCAATAGGAAACTTGAGTAGCATAGATCAATCGTCTTTATCAAACCGGATATATCATGCTGAGAGTCATCATACGTGTGCTTCACCTGTCAGCGAGATGCCGTCCCAATAAACAACACGCAGGCGGTCCATGAAACGATTATTTGAATAACCTGTAGTACTAAATGGTATAGTCCCTACGAAAGTCCTTATAACGAGAAAAAAGTCGATATTACGAGATTTCAGAAAAGTCATTATTACGAGATTTTAAATAGTCGTAATTACGAGATTAAAAGTCCTTATTACGAGACAAAAAGTCGTAATTACGAGATAAAAAAGTCGTTATTACGAGATAAAAAGTCGTTATAACGAGATAAAAAATCGTTATTACGAGATTTCAAAAAGTCGTTATTACGAGATTTTGAAAAGTCGTAATTACGAGGTAAAAAAGTCGTTATAACGAGATAAAAAGTCGTTATTACGAGATAAAAAGTCGTTATTACAACTTTCAAAAGTAGTTATTACGGAATAAAAAGTCGTGATTACGACTTTTAAAAGTCGTGATTAAGGGGTAAAAAAGTCGTTATTATGAGATAAAAAGTCGTTATAACGAGATAAAAAGTCGTTATTACGAGATTTCAAAAAGTCGTTATTACGAGATTTTGAAAAGTCGTTATATTATGAGATTTAAAAAGTCGTAATTACGAGATTAAAAAGTCGTTATTACGACATAAAAATCGTTATAACGAGATAAAAAGTCGTTATTACGACTTTCAAAAGTAGTTATTACGGAATAAAAAGTCGTGATTAAGAGATAAAAGAGTCGTTAGTACGAGATAAAAAATCGTTATAACGAGATAAAAAGTCGTTATTACGACTTTCAAAAGGAGTTATTACGGAATAAAAAGTCATAATTACGAGATTTTAAAAAGTCGTAATTACGAGATAAAAAAGTTGTTATTACGAGATAAAAAGGCGTTATAACAAGATAAAAAGTCGTTATTACGAGATTTTAAAAAGTCGTTATTTCGAGTTAAAAAGTCGTTATTACGAGATAAAAAGTAGTTTTTACTAGAAAAAAGTTATAACGAGATAAAAAGTCGTTATTACGAGATTTCAAAAAAGTCGTTATTACGAGATTTTACGAGATTAAAAAGTCGTTATTACGAGATAAAAAGTCGTTATAACGAGATAAAAAGTTGTTATTACGAGATAAAAAGTCGTTGTTACGACTTTCAAAAGTAGTTATTACGGAATAAAAAGTCGTGATTACGACTTTTAAAAGTCGTGATTAAGAGATAAAAAGTCGCAATTACGGGTTTTAAAAGTCGTAAATATGAGATAAAAAGTCGAAATGACGAGTTTCTTGCCATTATACCAATAAAAGACAGGACCTAAGATCATTTATGAAAAAGTGGAGGGGTTAATCAAACTTTATTTTTAATCATAAAAATAATTTTGCCCAATGGAGAGAGAGAGAGAGAGAGAGGGATAGAGAGAGAGAGAGAGATTCACGGAAAATAATTAGATTGCTGAATTAATATGAATTTTAATTTCATGGGAAATGATAAGGTTATTTCCAAATAGGTTTTGCAGAATTTATTAAATAGAGCCCGACAGACGCCGTGATTTGCAAGGTATTGCTTACGCGGACGTACTGGTGTTAAGAAAATACTCGGATAGTACAGTATCAAAGGATTTTGTAAATAACGACAATTGCTCTGACCGTACACGGACGAATTCACCAAATTTGAGTGGTATTGTGACTGGATTTGATTTGCCCCGAATTCCGATATACATCGAGAATACGGAACTTCTATTAAAACTCGGACAAATCTCACAAAAAAATATTAAGTCGGTGATTGTGTAATTAAGCCATATAATAGATGAATTTAATTTAATTGGTTTATATTTTTATTAATTGGTAAGATTCTAGCATCCAATGCCTGGAGCGTCTGTGGTGTTCAAATGTAGTCCCAGTATTTCAATAAAAAGAGAAAACTAAATGATTATTGTATGTTTCTTAATATCACTTGTTTATTTCATATTTTCTGATTTACATGCAGAATTTTGCTTTGAACTTTATTTTCACGTTATCTAGATCTGTATGGACGATAATCACTGATATTTGTACCACATAGCTAGCTATAATATATGACTAAAGCCAAATTTCAGTCGTATCGAGACCTGCAGTTATTTATCGATACGCTTTTGAAACGATTGGATGATTAAAATAAGATAATATCAAAGTTGATATTCGGAATAAGTTATAATATTCGGAATAAATAATATCACAAGTTGGTAGTCGAATTTTTAAAAGCTCTGAGAAGCTAGGCCTTTTTCTGGATTTCAAACCGGCGGTAATACCAGAGACGTGTGTTGTATGTGTCTCTGCTAAAACCCTCTATTCTAAAGAAAGTTCAATAACATCTAATATTCTTAATTAAAAAAATACAACAACAAACAACCCCCCCCCAAAAAAAACCCATTGAGAATAAAATAATTGCCAAATTCAAAGGAGAAGGGATTACAACCCCTTAACCCCTCTAGACAAGCTACTGTTACACATACGATTTAAATTTCTGCAGACGTTCATCACACTCTCACGCCCGAACGCACGTGCTCGCGAACATACCCATACACAGAACGTACGTGAACCGGCGTGGCAATTAAACAGGTGAAATATCATTGTTTTCTTTACAATACACATACGTTCTACTTGTGATTATGCATCTGGCAATTCAGTTGTGATGAGATATGATCGGTACTAACATAAGTACCTGTCGAGACGAGAAATGTGAATTAGCCTATTTTATAGTCATCAAAGCTTAGTGTAAATTACACTATTCATTCATATCCACGTGGCTTTTCTTTTGGAAAAACCAGATGCTATAAATAACTATTACGAACATTTTACTTGAATCTGATTGGACAATGTGGATATGCAGGTTAATATGTTTACCAACAACATCACGTGACAACATTCCATAGTAAGAAAGTTCGAGACATTAATAGTGAACATATAATATTGCTGGCTGTAAAATTCTGCTTATCTACTTTCGTGAACACCGTAGAATCAAATTTATTAAGTAACTGCTTGTTTGTTTATTGTTGTTTAACGTCACTTTCAATTATATTGTGGCGGATAATTTTGTAAGAAAGTGTATGATCCTATAAAATTTTATTTGTATTTTCGGAGAAATTTGCGTTATTTGATTGCAGTCTCCACTCTGTCAAAGGTGTACAAAAAGCTATCATAATGTAGATACCTCTGAAATAGGGCCTATAATTAAAACCCATGCATGTGCAAATGATTACTGGTGTACGTTATTTCTAGTAAATATTTTCAAAGTCAAGCCAGGAGAAGAACAACGCCTTCTTTTGAAGTTGGTCCACAAGTTAGTCATATGGGACATTTTACACGTAGGCCCTGTTTACGAAAACCTGACGGTCTCTATAAGTTCCATGTTTTCTCGCTCTAGCAATAAAAATAATTGCCAACACCGTAAAATTCAGAGAGAAAACGTTGGATTTACATTTATCGGCAGTAAATTCGGCTATGCAATAAATTCTATCTAAATAAGTATATACACTTTTAGCTCTGTCTATGTATATTTATCTGCTTATCTGCATATCTGTCTATCTATCTATCTATCTATCTGTTTATTTATCTATCCTACCGCACGTCCATACCGTTTATTTGTAAAATAAGATAAGACGTGTCTCAATGAGTAACATTAAACGGGAACAGACAGAATTGAGTCATCCGAAGCTTTCACTGACTTGATGGTTCAAATCATATTTGAACACAAATACACGGCCACGTGGAACTTGTTGTTGTGTCAATATGACCCAATTAGACAAAAGGCATGTCTCATGAGCCAAATTTATAATATGAACTAATAAATTTACATATTAATTATCAAGCTTGCTCGTGACCAAAAAAAAATTAACGAAATGTCCACGTGTTAAATAATTCTTCTTATTCAATGTATTTAAGTTATGTTCATATAAGCAAGCTGAATTGTTTATAAACCCATACCTGATTTAACCTACATTTGACGTCACCGTCATATGACGGTCTAAAAATAGCACAATCTCTGAGCATATAAAAGGCTTTCACGCCGGTAAATGTTGATATTATTTCCATGGTCGTTGAACGGGCTATACGCATTAGTTTTATATCATTTATGTCGGAGGGAATTATTTCACAATCAGTTGCAATTTTACATTCCTCAAATGAGACACAACAAAACGTTTATCTAAATCAGTTGGTTATGAGATATCTGGATATTTGTAAGGTAAGATTTATTTATAAAATCACCTACTTTATTGTATTGGTTTTGTTTACAAATCGTGACTATGTTTGTATTATGTTAAGGCCTACTTAATGATTTTCCAGTCTTCGCGAGGCATCTTGTAGTGTTAAGATTTTGCCGTTATTTCTTTTCTTTTTTGTTTTATATGTAAGGGTTGTTTTTGTTATTTTTTTTTTACACATTTTTAGATGTATTTATCATCATGTAAAATTTGTTGCCGAAATTGAATTTTAATCAAGCTGTTTTATAGGTAATATACAATGTGTATCTTGAACTATCGGACTGTACATACCTCAATCGAACAGAGTGAACTTCTGTAGTCTTAAGAAATTAAAATGATTTTGGAAACCACCTGCTCAATGTTCTTTCTAGTTTTCCACGAGTATAAAATAGCTGCAATATACATGTGTGTAAAATTAAACTTTCTATATCGCTGATAATAGACAATCATACTAACGACAATTCGATTTCGCAATATTCCGGATGTCGCAAAATTCACGATTTCTCGTGTGTAAAATTCACATTTTTTTTTTACTTTTGTTCTCATGTTTACTTTTATTACAGTCACCAGCTTAAAGGGGTTGACCCTCTTGATCCGCCAATGTTATGGTTTCCATTTAGCTTACAAACTACATTACCGGTGTACTGTATGGAATTCACCTCATTCATATATTGTTTGTACTATCCATACATGTTATAAGTTGTGTTTGCTTTTGTTGAATGAACTATACTAAGGAGTTAACACAAATACATGTATGTTTACTTACGTGTTGGATACAGACAGGGAGCTAGCTACCATTTATACAAAAATAAGGGGATTTGTGAATGTAGCTGGAATGGGGTGTTATCACAGGATTTTATTCAGGTCTGTCCTGAAATAATATTCATTGCATTAATTTGAATTAAGTTGCACCAGGGTGAAAAAGAGTCATATTGTCTTGGATGTGTGTTTTTGTTTGTTTTTTTGTTACCTGTATAGTTTTAGTTGATGGAGTTGTGTTCAACGCATCTTGAAGTATCATGGCAAAATAAATCAATAATTCAATAAATCAATCAACCAATAAATATAAATAAAAAATAGAATAAAATGCTTTAGGTAATAGCATTACTGGATTAATTAGTCGATAGACCTAATAGTATCGCTTCCGTTTGGCACAGTCAGCATTTTTAAATCGTGGAATGTAAAGGAGTGTTCTCTAGGTATTTATTCTTTCGTATGCATGTAATGCTGGCTGTCGTTACACACCAGACGGGAAACGATATCTGTGTTGGTATATCTTCCCTGTATATGATCATAAATGCTAACCGAATCTTCTTTAATTATCGATATTCTATGTATTCCGCGCTTTCCGTGTATTCAGTTTTTATAATTTGGGAGTCCAATTGCATCTTTTCTAGAGCGTTCGGTTCCCGCGAGATTTCGGACTCAAAATTTGTTCCATACTTTAGAGATTTTCAGTACTGAGCCAAACATTCGACATAAGAAATACATGTCACAAGTATCTGAAGTTGTCATTATAAGACATGATGTGTGACGTATACCCAGTTATATCTTCATATATGTGAAAGAAATTCTTGTCGGGACGTAAAACAATTAAATTCTGTCTCCAAAGTATTTTGAAGACTATACGCCGTATTCCGTATAAAAATGTATGGAATTTGAAAGTCTTACCCCTGGAATGGGCATATGTAAATCGCACCCAATGATTTCTGGTAATGTCTTCCGGATTCATTGTAATCGCTTGGCAGTAGCACGTGTCGAATTTACTTTGTATGTAGAATATATTGAATATTTAAATCAGAATATCGGTTACATGTAGCCTAAGGTTTGTGTAAATTACACATACCTCAATAACATGCCCCTAGGAACAGATTTTGTACAAGTTCAGTATTTCTACTGATTTAATAAAAAGGATGTACACTAATGTCATTTGCCAACTTTTAAGTTTTAAATTGGAAAAATAGCAGCTGACATTAGTACTAAGCCCCAACACAAACTGGAGGTGTTGGATATGCTAATTCTCTTTCTTTTGTTCAAAACTGATGTAGAAAATGCATTGTCATCAGGTAAATTAGCGACACGGAAATTGATACTGTATCTACCTGAGTGATATAAGGTATTCTTCTGAAATAAGAGCGTACAGAGCACCGTGATGCCAAGCAATATACATACATAGTCATATATATATATATATATATATATATATATAAGAATATGAAATGCAAGGTATGCAGCTGTTGTCGTTTTTGTGCGCACTCAAATAAAAAAGTTCTAGCGTGAATGCTAACAATACTCTCAATAGCTTGGTCAATATAAACTATGTATGGACATTTTTGGAGCATATTTCCTTTCTAAACCGTGTATATATTTAAATATCCTCCTCTTTTCAGACAACAACATGGTAAAACAAAATAAAGTTGAATTTTTGGACCTCTTATTAGGAAGTGGAGTCGATATAGGTGAAATACTAACGCCAGAGAGTGACGTTTTCCCAATGTCACGTTTCCTTGACGGCCAGGTAGAAGGATTCTCATCTCCAAGATTGGTAGATACTGCTAGCGAGGTGGTACCTAGTTGCGATATAGATTTCCTGGAGGAAAATACAGATGATTTGACAATGTCGGTTTCAACTATGTCGGAATGTAAGTAAAAGCGGATCCAGTGGGGAAAAATAATTTGAAAAAATGTGCAGTAAAGTAAGCACAGAAAAAGTGAAAAATTTGAGGATAAAAAGAATAAAAAATCGTGTAGAATTTAAATAAAGTGAACAAATAGAAAAATAGATAACAATATTGTATATATGCCATGTATTGGTGAAATTATATTCAATATTTCCACAAGAATATTTATTATTTATATCAAAATGTAAATTTGATTATCATACAAATTAGGTAGGAAACAAAATAAAGAAATAATACTGTTTTTTCAGATTCCAAATCCAGTGTGGATGAAGACGATGTTATAAGTCAACTAACTTCAGCCACTAGCAGCTCCACTATCCAAATACTGGAAGACAGTGTAGGGGACAGTGTGTTCCTACAAGATGGCGAAAATGTAGCAGCGTTTGAGGAGTTAGCCAGTCCCTCCGATTTTATGGTGGAGGAGGTTACAGATGTCAGCGATGTTGACCTTACACCTTTTATCAAAGAGGGAATCAAACATAAAATAAGATCAAGAAGAAGAACTGAAGGAAAAGATGATATAACTGTAGAATTTAGGGCACCATCACCTGAGCGGGTATGTACAAATTATTATATAAATTACAATTCTTTTTTTTCCTTCTAAATACATGTAGTTGTTTATGGATCATTTTCAAAACATTGGTTCATTTTTTAAGTGCCCAAGCAAGAATGATTTAATATGGGTGCAAAATAGAGGTTAATACACTTTATTTAAGCTGCACAATTTACAAATTAAAAATTGTTAAATGATTAAACCAACTCCAGAATAGAAACCGTACTAAAACAATATTCAATTTTGGCCCGTAGCCTACCATACTGGACTGTTCGTTCACAACTGTTTGCCATTATTGATATAATTCCCCTTGCCATTTTTAGGTCCATGGAGAAAAATTGTAAGTATTCATGAGTCAGATTGAGTTTTGTTATATTTACAGCTAACAAAGGAGGAAGAGGAGCGAAGACGTCTCAGAAGAGAAAAAAATAAACATGCCGCCCGGAAGTGTCGAAACAAAAAACGAAAAATTGCAGATACTCTTGAAGAGGTGAGAGTGCTAACACTAAGAGAGAGAGAGAGAGAGAGAGATTGTCAGGTACAGAGGTATTTAAGATCACCATAGTTACATGAATGATAGTTTTGATTTTATGATTGGAAACATACAGATACTGGAATACCATTTTCATGTTATTATAGATTTAACTATTTGTAGTTCATATCAGCTGGCACAGAAATGAATTTAATAAAACTATCATCAAAATTTTAATTATCATTTAGATATGTTGCTGAATAAGCACAAAAAGGATGGAAAATTTTCACTTGAATAATACTGTCATATATTGTATATTTCTGTTCCTGAAATGTTTGATATATTCTATCTTTAGGAGACAGAAAGGCTTGAAAAGAAACAAGAGAAGTTACAAGAAGAGGTAGACAGACTACGCCAAGAAAGAGAACACTTACGTGAAATCATCAAAATTCACAAAAGCGTTTGCCCCAAAATGGCAAAAATGAGTAACCATACTGTCCACTGAGATTGGAATGTAAGTTGGCTTGCCAATGGCAATATACAAATCCATGTGACAAAAGAGTTTGCCATGTACAGTTAATATGGAGGCTCAAGCTTGAACAGACAGCTTCTGTCAGACTTTCTAGCCGAACTTTCTGTGTAGAATGTTAGAATGTGACAAGTACTCTGTTAAATGACAGTTGCTTAGTTACTGTTCTTTGAAATGGCAGGATGTAAGTCCTTGACAACAAACTTGGAATCTCAAGTTGAGATAAAATGGCACTATAAAACACTGAGGGGATCTGGATTCGACTATAGAGCATCTTCCAGTTTTTAACAGTGACTATGAATGTCAGAATAGTCCAGTTCATGATAATTGTGTTGTGATGAAACTGTTTATTACTTAAGTCAGAATCTCTACAAACTGAAGAATTCTGACCATTATGTCAGTGTTGTAGATCAGGAGTCAGAAATTTCAGTAGATCTGAAGTGTGGAAGATTTGATAACACAGACAATGTTTCTGTTATCAGATCTACCTTCTATTAACATGTTTGTGAATGACATAAGAAACACTTCCTTACCTTTTAGCCAATACATAATTATGTAATGGTTGAATGGTAAATAAAGCATGTACACAGGTATAGATCAACTTACCAGTTATATGATAATATTCCCAGATTCTTTATTGAATGTGTCTAATTTTTTTTTATTCTCTTCAAAGTAGGCCCCATACCTGTAAATTTGATTTCACAGGTAAATATCGATTTTGTAAGGTTAACAACTTTTATTTGATTGTCACACTGTTTGATAAGTGGACCATCAAGATTTTTTTTACATTAACCGATATTTCTTGCCAAACCATACAGACAACTGTGTCCAATAACTTGAAATGGAATGTAAATTTAATTCTGTCAGTTAACAAAAGGTTTGTGTTTTTCAATACATGTAGGAGGCATATGACTGTAGAAATTGGCGTAATTTTGTAGGAAGGATATTACAGACAGAATCACTTAAAAATCAGAGTACTACAATGTTTGAAAGGGTAAAAAACTGGGTATTCCAATCCCCTTACGACGTACATGTATGATAACTAAGCAATCAATGTCTAAGCTATTCATTTTGTCAAAATGTAACTGTTTATATCCTATATATTGTCATCTATTTTGTTATTTTAACCTTTTTTTTATATAAATTCCTAAAAGGCATTGTTTCATTGGACATTTGGCAATGTCCACCAGTGGTTCTTGTTCAATATATATTTAAAAGATATACTAAATCATAAATGTGGGGAGTTATTTAATGGGTATTTAAACTCTGTATAATGACAAAATAAGTGCTTAATCCACTTTGGAATTTATATAATTATTAACATAACTGAATGAATGAATATCTGTAAATCTGAGGTCTGGAAACATTATCTCATTTTTTGTAACAAGTCTATTGACGAGTTATTAGACTTTCTTTGTATTTTATATGACTTGTCTTCTCTTACCATTACAAGGTGATAATCCACTGTAATATTACATCAGAGTAAAAATCTGTTTGTTTTGGACATTAATTTGAATTTATATGGGTATCCTACATATATGACTACAATGGAAAAGTTTGTTTTGATGTTATATCCAGTAATTTTTGTATACTAGTGATAATTACGGATGTCTTTTTATCATCTATAATAGATTTTCATAACATTGTGTTTCACGATAGTAAAATGTAGTATGAAATTGTTCAACTGTGGAGTTAAATGTATATCAGTTTCATATCTGTTCCCATTATACCTTACCATAACAAAAAGAGCATTTAAATATATGTGTTTGTTTATAAAATCGTTGTGGTCACAGTGCTAACCACAGTGTTTATTTATACGAGACCTGTGGTGTGTACCTTGTTTATGTCATTGTTGAGGTCACAATGGTATGCGCAGTTTGTCAACTCGAAACACTCTGCTGTGTACCCTTTACAGATAATAAACTGGAGGAGTTCGGATTCCATTGTCACATACCGTTGTGTTGCATTTTATAAGCCCATCAGAGATTGAACTTTGATGATATATCAACTGGTTTTTTTTTATCATGTCAAACAGGTATCCCCAAAGTTACTATATTCATTTCATGTTCGATTCAAACTTTGTTCAATTCATATTTGTGATTATGTTTCTGGCATCCATCTTGTTTTGACAAAATATTTTGTAATCTACAATCATGGGTATGGAGAATACGAGATGTAATTACTTACTTCAGTTGACAATGAAGGCAATTTTATCGACACATTCTACATATAACAAACGACGTTGGGGGTTTCATGTAGATATCTCCCTGATGCAGATATAATACATTTAGGAAACCTCTATTATTATTTCATTTTTATTTAACACATGTTTCAATTAGAAATGATTGTTTTTAGACATTTGTCGAATATCATAATTGTATATCATACAAAAGGTAACTAATACCTGTGTAAAATCAAATATACCAGGTACTTGTCTCACGAAAATTAAAATGCTCATTACCCAGGGACTGTAGTAATATTTGATACTGTTTAACTTTGATATATTTGGCAGCATATCATCATTGTATTCATCGTACATATCGTTGTTGATGTCGTCTTGTAAGTTAGTTTTATATACAAAATAGTTTTATTATTTATCGACAGCGTGTGTGTTTAACGTTTTGTCAATGCATAATTGTTTTGTGTCTGAGTGTGATTCATATTTGTTAAGTTTTGTAATAAAATTTGTATGTCGTTTAATCCTAAATAAAGTTGACGTTTAAAACGAATTTTTAGTGTTTTTGGTCTGTATTATCTTCGTTTAACATTTACTTTAATATTTACGTATAATATTGTTATTTTGGAATGGAATGGTCCATCACTGCTTAGTGAAATTCATCGTCCATATTTTTTGTTTTGTGCATGCAAAAAGAGGATTAAAAACTATGCCCTGAAGATAATAACAAGCTAAAAGCAGAATGTTATAGCAGGAGTATGGACTGCTTTTTGGAAGTTTTTGATAATTGGTGATTTTTTTAACAGTACGCTTCTTTGTAATACGTTTGTCTCATTAAATACCGGGTCTGGAGTATAAATAGTTGGCAAATGAGAAATAATGGAGATAATGTCAATTTTCTTGCCACCTCTCACATCAGATGATATTTTGTTTTAGCTCCCACTAGTTCATTAGTTCATATATAATAATACAAATAAAACGGACATTTTATTGTAAGACTACCCAGCCATATATGAAATGTGAGACACTAAAAGTAAGCATATGTTCACTAAAAGTAGTCAAAGTTGTATCATCTTTAGTGATATATCATTAAAAGAAGTACAAATAACATGTATTGTCATCTATATGTCACTAAGATTATTGACAATATTTTGATCTTCTATATAATAAAAATGAATTAAATACCAGAACTCAGTTAAAATAAAATATGCACAATGCATTTACGTTCAGGACTAATTGTGACCATTTAGGGTATACATATAATTGTATATTATGTTCTGTCATGAAACAGTTAAACGTTTTCTACGCATTTATAGATGGCGGTTGCAAGATTACTTTGAAGTATCTTCCCACACTGATTTCACTGATATCGTTTTAAGGGGACAGCCCACTTACCCGAAGGCCTGTTACTCCGGAAAAGCTGCATTATGCCGTTTCTGCCCAATTTTATGGGGTTTGAGATAACCTTGTGACGTGATGACCGTGACCTATATTCGAAAAATAGCTGTTTCGGACTTTGTTGCCGCTGGGCATTAGTGTTTCTTAAACAAATCTTTTTTGTATTGTTTGGCCTTTTTTGTTTGTTTCGTTGGAGCATTCCTTTTTCATTTTGCTATCACAAACTTCACCAAACATCAGGCCTCCTTTTTCCTGAGTTGAAACAGCTTCTACTTACCCTCGTATTTTTTTTTTTTACTTACCATGTTTTTACCTCAGTGTCGCACCCTCATTTTTGGCGATAATCTTTTTACAGTCATATATTTATACGACCATGTTTATATTAAAGGGAAAGGACGTTACTAAGTTTAACGTATGTCCATTTTCCACTTGATTATTATCAAATAAAATATGTTTAAACTATTAAACAGGTGGAGGATTTTTTCTTGTCGGTGGGATGTGAGAAAAAAACTGAAAAAAGCATACACATTTATACCAGATATAATTGCTTGAAACTTGATTTTGTTTGTTTATTGTTGTTTAACGTCCCACTCAAGAATATTTCACTCATATGGAGACGTCACCAAATGCCGGTGAAGAGCTTCAAATCTTGGTCTATGCTCGGCACTTACGGCCATTGAGCAGTGAGGGTTCTTTAACGTGCCGACACCTACTGTGTCACGGGACCTCCAGTTTTTACTGTCTACATCCGAAAGACAGGAAACCAACTTGTCGCCGACGGGACTCAAACTCACGATCCAGAGTCGAGCACGCTACAGACTGAGCCAGGCCGGCAAAATATTGAAACTTGAAAACCAGATTTTCAATATTTTGACTACACCAAGGGTAACAACTCGTATTTGTACCCAATCGAGTAGAATGTTACTTTCCTTTCCGGGTATATTCTAACCGGTGTTTCTCCCACCATTGAAAATTTATCGCCACCATAAAATACCGGCACCATGTAAAACTAAAAAAAAAAAAGATAATATAATTATTGCAACTTTATAGACATGTAGCATGGAACCAGGGGCCTACCGATGTCCAAGCCTCGGGTACCAGGCTAGTTAATATTCTGCATGCCGAGTTTGTTCCTACTTTCGAATTCGGTAGTATTAAAGTGTAATTTCCTAAATTTTAAATTTAAAATTCAACACACGAGTACACTTTTAAATTTTCAATTCAAAAGTTAGAAAATGACAAAAGTGTAAAAGATGGAGGACAACACAGATTTGACATCGACAGTGATATAAAAAATTCGCATTTTGGCGAATCGAAAACCATTTAAATTAAGATACAGATCCAAGGATAGACAGACATAAATGTATCAATAAACATAAATGTGTGTGTATGTATGTGTGTTAATTAGTAATATGAAAATTGTAATATCTGATGAAATAGAGCATTAGTATTGCTAATATCTGCACAAGGAGATTAACGGTAGGCAACATTATTGATGCACTCAATTTTGTATCCTTGTGTATGTACACAAAGGGTTTAATATTGTTGTGCTTTTACACATTGTAGATACAACAGAAGGGAAATAGCGAATCAACTCTTTGCATGTAGAGTTGTTTTTCCACAAAAGGTGCAAAAATCATTCCAGATATGTCCTCAGTAAATTGTTTTGTTATCATTAATTGTGGCTGTTAGGCTACTCTCTCTTCCCTTTCTCTTTCAATGACAGGTCCATGACCCCATAGCATCGCTATAAAGTATAGGCCTGAAATCAAAATGATTTCATATATATGTCATTTAATAATACCAGAATTCCTTTACTGTCACGCAACTAAAAGAATAAAAATATCAAGTGCGCATTCAGGGGTGGTGCAGTAGATGTGCGCACCATTATTTGGCAAAAATGTGTAAAACCTTTAATATTTCCACCAATTGGGAAAATCGATAACAAATTACTTCAAGTTTGCACCCCCTCTAACTTGAAATCCTTGATCCGTCCCTGAACATGATTTTAAACATGGCATTTTCCTGCCAACCATGTTGCTTCGTGTTAGTCATACGGGGATCAGCTTAAACATCAATACGTGACGAATTAAAATGAACCCTTTCGGGCCTTATGCATTTCTTTCAGTATAAGTACCGCAGTAATGTAGAGCTAAATTGATAAATTGCATCTGGAGGGACCATCAACTATACAGAGGTTGTTTTTTTTATCAGCTTAAGTTTCGGTAATCTAATCCGAGTTGACCAGAGGTTAGAGAATTCAAAATTAGAGAAGAAGTTATTTGATCACTACACTGCATTACCATGTATGTCACTTTATACACCTGTTTATATACAGTTTATATACACCTGTTTATATACAGTTTATATACACCTGTTTATATACAGTTTATATACACCTGTTTATATACACCTGTTTATATACAGTTTATATACACCTGTTTATATACAGTTTATATACACCTGTTTATATACAGTTTATATACACCTGTTTATATACAGTTTATATACACCTGTTTATATACAGTTTATATACACCTGTTTATATACAGTTTATATACACCTGTTTATATACACCTGTTTATATACACCTGTTTATATACAGTTTATATACACCTGTTTATATACAGTTTATATACACCTGTTTATATACAGTTTATATACACCTGTTTTCTCCCGTTTCCGAAATTATTTTCCCGTCCAGGGGCAATCGTGGCTGAATTGTTAGAACATCGCGCTTTGAACCATGAAATCTTCTTGTCCACAGGATAGAGCCTTGCTGGAACCTAAGCTGGTTTTGTGGGAACTGAGTTTGCCAGTTTACTTGCGGAAGGTCAGAGGTCTCTTTCCGGGTACATTGTAATATGGTTTTCTCCTCCACCATTAAAACCTACCAGCCAACAGATAACTGAAAAATTGTTGAATATGGGGCGTAAAAAACACTAAATCAAAATCTTCCCGTCCAGGATCTATGTCGCAAAACAAATACTGGGATGCTTAATTTACCGTTCAGTCCATATGTCTATTGTGATTTTAGCTTACATATAATTTACATGTAATTTTAATGATATCGATAACATTTATACAACGTGTTTGGGATGAAAAAATCGTAGAAAAAAAGCATTGGTATGGGGAGTCAGAACGAAGTGCGATTGGAAAGGGATTTTGACTTCAAAAAAGGATTATATAGATATCATTGGCGGATTCAGAGGGCGGGTTGCAACCCCCTTTAATAAGTTAAAACGACCCCAGACCCCTCGCCTCTGAAGGCATGCATTTTGTTATGATAAAAATTCCAAAATCTCCTTTAAAAAACCCTTGATCCGCTCCTGTATACATTTCGCTGTGATAGTGTTGGACACAAGCGTTATACTTGAAACGTTCCCATGGGAGTTGAAATTTCAGAGTATGAATGTACAGTGTACTCGGAAAACAATTCCGGTATTATTCTGGTATTTTTTCAGTGGACCATCCAAATTTCACTTACCGGGAATTTCTTTAGAGTTATAAAATATATCATGTTTTTACTTTTTGGTTTACCAAAGTAAAAACCACGATCAACACAAAATGTAGGCGAAATATAAGACATTTAGTTCTGAATTCATATTTATACTGCCACAAGACTGACCCGTTGTTGCTATTTATAATGATAAATTACGTGTTACTATTAAGATGACCAAGTGGCGATAGTTCTTTATACTTATTTAATGAAGTAGATTAAGTAGATTTGATACGAGATCTAGAACAGCGCGTGGAACTTTCGAGAATCGCGGCTGACGAAATTTTCTGCTTCACGCATTATGTATATAGGTCCTGTGTAGCCTGTAGGCTACACGTAGTATTTTGATTAACCGGTCTTACAATTGATATAGAACAGACATTCATTTATTTAAAAAACTGTTGAAATTTAAAAAAAAATCATCAGCAATTAAAAAGAATGTACATGTGTTTAAATATAAGCCTAGATGTAGGCTTCCTGCTACCGTTGGGGTTTCTGTGGCGGCCGTTTTGTCGTATTTGCCCCGCCAATACGATAAAACGGTCGCGACACAACCCCCAAAGGAATTATAGGCTACCTAATGATTGTTATGTCAGCGCGACAGAGGCGACACTGGATTTTCCGCGCGCTTCTTTAGTTATATTGCAGAATATATTTAGGTAAATAGATAGTTTATTATCAAATGCACATGCATATAGATGTTGTATAACACGAAATTAAATATACAATATGATATAGTGACACAAGTGACAGACTGTAGAAATAAATAAACCTCAAGATTGAAAAAACCAATCAATAGGCGGAGGAGAGACATAATTACAGTACATACAGGTCTGTCTTATTAAGGCATAAAATAAAAACCTACCAAGTCCTAACAATTCTGATATAAAGTGGAATTCGTCCACTATATCTTGTTTATTGCAACACTTGCAAATTATATTTTGACGGACCTATTAGTCTAATTTGTATTTTTTTTATATAATTGTAAAATATAATTGCAGTCACACTTTGCTACGATCTTTCTTTCTCCCTTTGTGAACCTAGTATTCAAGTAAATCAGATCTCGGTATCATCTATGTTAAAATACAATACAATCATTAGCCGACCGCGTGTACTCGGTTATTTAACATTGGAAAGAATTAATTCACATTGTTTTTAGTATACGTGTTGCCATTCACATACAACAAAGTGGTTTGGGGTTAACTTATTATCAACCAATCAGAATGTGCTTCGTATCGTAATGCATATTTATAGTACTCGCAAGTGTCAGCTGGAATTTCGTCATCGTTGTAAAATACCTTGTGTGCGTTATTTATAAATGACATTGACCTTGTATTTTCTGATGCAAGCCTTTATATTATAACGCGGTCGGTGTACTTACTCATTCACGCACTGATCAGCTGAGAGAGAAATAGCCGGTATTCCAATACGTAGAAAGGGTTTACGCAATTCTTGAAATTTCACCTTAAAACGCTCCAAACTTACTTTTTAAAGCAGGATTTCAGCGTTTATCACTTACATTTGTCACAGAAAATTCTTCTCACAAGAGATTAATGAAAATGGTTCGATTACTTTGTCATACTTTGACAGTACCCTGTAGAGGTCAACCAGACGCTGAGGCGGGATCGGTGCGGTCTTACCTGGGGACCGGGGATTACATTGATGAGAAATTGGCACTAAAGGCCGTGCAAGCCATGAGCCATCCCGAAGATCACAGTTTTAGTTCCGAGTCCGACTCTAATTTTTCCAATACAGAATCCGGATCTAATAGCGACTCTGATGGGGATCATGGACTCGATGGAGCTTTGAGTATTATTGAGGAAGAGGATATTTCAATTACAAACAAACAAGTGAGTTAATTGGTTTTCAATGTCATGTATGTATTACTTGCAGGAAAGCAGATCTAGATCTTCTCCGAAAACGTTGACATAATTTTCAAATCGAAAGTTGGTCATGCGTGCAGAAATGAAAAGGTTGTGTGCCTAACTAAGACAAACAGCTGTAGATCAGCTGGTATAAAGGGAGATCAATCTTGATCGAAATTCTTTAGTTGTGTAAGAACGATGTTGTGTTAATAAATTGATATCAAATAAAAGGTAGATTATAGTCTAAAAGGTTGCCTCATAGGTATTTGAGCCGATTACGAGTTCTATTGATGCATAAGCCTTGACCTACCTATACAAACATAGCAACAAATATGCGCGTAATCAATTTGTGACCGACATTTTTCATAATTCAAAGAGGATGTGTCAGCTGAGGTCAGATAACGACTCATTAAACAAGATATAATATGAACAATATTACATTATTACTGGTAGAGTTATGAAAAGCCTCTCTTTAGACGTAAAATACACCTAGTCACGAAATATCCATATGTAAAATTATACTTCTTATAATCAGCTATACAATGAATGATTTATCTAGATAGGCCTATCTATAAGATCTATCTACACTCAGATTCTGCTCGGATTAAAATTTTCAGATGCTTTTTCAAATTCATTCTAAATATAACATTTACGAATATGCTGAGGTGTTTTCAATCATAAATTTATTTTGAAAGTTTACTTTCGTTTTGTGGAAGCAAGTCTGATGTTGAAGCTTCAGTTCATTTATTATGTTTTCACAATTTTGATCAGTTAACAGTGGTTTTATCCGTGAAAAGTGAAAGCAATTAAGATATATTTAAATGAAAACTTATACACGTAATAACAAAACTGAAAATATAAAGTTTGATTCACTATATATATATATATATATATATATATATATATATATATATATATATACATATATATATATATATATATATATATATATATATATATATATATATATATATATATATCTACAAATAAGCGTATGTTCCACGAGACGGGATATCTAATTACACGAGGTTCCCACCACAACCATATTTTAGCCTTGATGGAGCACACACACACACACACTCTCTCTCTGTTAAATTTATTTGGTTTAGAAATAAAATGTTACCGTAGTTTCTGTGTTGATTGTGAAACTTGTAAGTCGCTGGGATAGAACAACGGAAGCCTATCGCCACCTGTACGACTAACAGACTACCTAATAGAACACCTTCCTCTATGTAGCAACTAGAAAATAATAATTTTTCCTATGAGGAATGCTACAATTTAGTTGTTATAGAAGAAGTGTAAGGATTAAACTATCAAAGTTTATTTTTTGACCGATTCCATTTCTATTATCAGTAGCTAACAGACCTTTTTGGGGCAGGGTCCTGTACCCTTTCAATTGGAAATTTTATGTTGCAATGTCTTAAACTATGGTCATTTTACTAAGAAGAAAAAAAATAAACAACTTGTGATTCATTTAAGCTTTTTTTTTTTATCAAACTGACATGGAGTTTATTTGAAGATACATATATTTTAATTTAGTAGTACTTTTAAGTTGTAAAAATTCCCTAGTCGTTATACTAAAAGTGAGCTAAATGGTGAACATAATTGGGATAGATTTGCTCAAAATTGGGGAAAATATAGCAAACTTTGCATTGGGAACTTTTTACAGGACCTGCAATTTGATGATATTAATCCCTGATGATATATCTAAATTATTTTATTTACAGGGGAAGGATGACCAAAGAAAAATTAGAAGACGTGAAAGAAACAAAATTTCAGCCCAGGCCTACAGACGTAGAAGAAAGCAGCAAAGTTCCTCTCAACAAAAGGTAAATAATTCCAACAACAAAGATTTTTGTTATTTACATGTCATGCTATATTTTTTTTAATTATTTACACCCACCTAGTAAATTAAAAATTTACAACATGACACAACACACAAATATAGTTATCAGCAGGGAATATGGGAAATTTGAACTACAAGTTTATAGTTGTTTGCATATTTCAATATTAATAATTTTTCATTAGAGGACATTTTATCAGACACATTTTCAAAACTGAAACACTAGTAGTATAAGAGGTGTTGTTACCCAGTACATCAAGAGTTTGTATGTATTCTATCTAGTTTATTTGGTGTAAAATCGAGAGATTATATTATACCGATAGATTGAAGGACTATGTGCTAAACTTCAAGAACACCTTTGAATGTTCAAGATGAGGTCACCAGATGATATATGCGCATATCAAGTGTTTCTAATTCACCAAACTATACACGTTTCTGTTTATCGAATCACTAATTTACTCTTGTTGCTATCCATACACTTGAAAATGAAATATGTATGACTTAAGAGATAATTACAAGATTCACTTACTACAGGTATATAGAAATTTACAAAGATAATTCTTATCACATATGCAATTTACATCTTCAATTTGACTCTCATTCAAGGAACCACTTACAGACTAGTTGCAACTAAACCTTTCTATTGCAATTCTGGATAATGCATTCCTGGTCACAGTGATATACTGAATTCAATATTGATATTTTTACCAGGTCCTGGACGCACTCGAAAACAGACAGCAAGAATTACTTCAACAAATCCGAGGTCTTGAGGAGCAGAAGACAATCGTTGAAGAATTACTCAAGAAGAAGGTTAAGATCCCTTGGCCCTGGCCCTACCATGGCCCCACAGGATACCATCATTCTACAACAACAGGGATGACACCTGTTATGGAAACGGTCACTATGGACGCCCCAATGCCCATGGATACGGACGTTTCAATCACGTCGTGATGCACAGTAATCTACACTGTTAGTTTACTGCCGCTCACTGGAATCTATCGATAGCGCATGCGCTAGGGAGACAAAAAAAGTCATATCCCGGGAGTCTGATTGTGTTTGCCCAGGGGCTTGGATTTATCCCCCGCTGTAAGCTTCAGATATTGACATTGTCTATTCTGACACTTCAGACTATATGATTTCAGTCTCTTTTTGATGATTTTTATTGTAAAAACGTTTACACAGTTTACCTGAAAACCAACACAGAGGAAATATTTCATTTAATGTTTATTTATAAGATCATACATACACTGTTGCACGTAAACAAGTTCCTGGTTTGAAATATATAACATGCCAGTTACTGATGTATTTAAAAGTTGAAAGAGAAACGGAGTATTATTGTTGAACATCTAATCCAAGCACCTTGTATTTTTAATTTATGATGCAGTGTGTTAGAACGATATTAACACATGATATTTCTTCATGTAGTAACTGCCTTTAATTGGTATCGTTCATTGTTACTTTGTGAGCGGCAGATTACAATTTTTGTATTTTAACACTTCTTGTATTGTGTATTGCACAACAACATGTTGATGTATTAAAATTTTATTATTCCAGTTAACCTAAATAAATGTATACCACGCATACCAAAAATAGTCCATTATTTATATTCTGTTGTATATTGTTGTATTTTTGATATTTGGATTAGAAGTTAACTGGAGTTCTATATGCTGTGACATTTTTAAAAGGAGGATAATGAACATAGATGAGATTGAGTGTGAAATTATTGTCTGTAAAATGGTTCAAGTTTATAAAAAGTTTGGTAAACCTTTCATTTATTGCACTAAACTGGTTTGAAACTACAATGTAATTTCGGTTTTCTATTTTATCACTTACAGTTTCAAACTAGTTCAGGAAAGGCAACCAAACTATTAGCCTGGAATCCTGGCTCTCTAATGCTAAGCTTGTCCCCGACTGACTATTACACTTCGTTCATACACAGTCGGTATGATCCAATCTATTGTTAAACCTGATTGGTTAAGGGATTTATTCATATCGGACAATCAAATTACGCGTAGTATTCCGAAAAAATTAGCACTTCAAGTTGTAAACATAGAGGTATTATATTTTATGCTACTATCCAAAAAAGCTTTAGGCTAGGTCCTATGGCAAATAAACAAGGCATGCTACAGTTTGAAAAAGTATTCTTTTTTTCAAACTGACCCAGAGTAGACATTTAATGTTGTATACGTTGCCATGAAACAAAGTAACGTCAAATCTCATTCAAAACCCTGGTTTTAGGGCAAAGCGGAAATACAACCGAGTGCCAGTTTAACTGATGCTAACGCTGTCAGTAGACGACGAAGTTTGATTGGGGCAGGAACCCAGGCTACCAAACAGTGCCAAAGCATGTAAAGATGACGGCTAAGACGCAACAGGATTGGAACAAGCGTGGGATAACTTTCTGTGACATATTTTGTTTCACTAATTAAGTTTTGAAGCTATGCTTTAATAAAGATAACTTGATGTTTAAGATACAGTAAAAGTCGATAAAATATACACTAAACCCGGTTTACATAAGAATACACAGCAGTTATCAGTTATCTTGAAAATGAAAATCTGTCTTCATAACTTCGAACCTAACAAAACTATTTTCAAACCATGTTAAAACCACAACCAAAACCAGTTTTATGTCACTAAGGGCGAAATTATTGACAGAAAACGCTATTCGATTTGGTTTCTGGTTTTAACATGGTTTGAAACTAGTTTCTTTAGGTTTGCAGTTATTCAGTAAATGACAGGTTTGCAATTTCAAAATTACTGACATAGTAGATTTTACTGTGTACTCCTGCTTAAACTGGGTTTAGTGTATATTTTGTCGAATTTTACAGTACCGGAAACACAATCTAATATTTTATTAAAGCACATTTTCAAAACTTTATTAACAAAACAAAATATGTGACAGCAAATTATTCACTAGTCTCATTACTGCTGCATCTTTGCCGACATCTTTGTGTGCTTTGGACTGTCTGCATGTTCACCATTGAAACCAGCTCCAGAACAGAAGCAGTTTGTGGGTTTCTGAACTATTTTGAAACCGTTATTGATAAAATGAGAGAATTGAAACTAGTTTCAAACTAGTTTGCTGCAATAAATGAAAGGTTTACCAAAGTATTTGTATACCAGAACCACTATTAAGACGATAAATCCACCCATATAGTCGCCCTAAGGTTTAAAGCAGCGGAACTTGAGTTATCCACGGAACCTTACCTTTTGATATCTTCACCATTGACGCTAGAGTCCAGACCACACGAAGGAATTATTGGACGTAAGGCAGAATGTTTTTCCTTGATATAAAGCTTATTGCCATGGATGCTTTAGATCTTATTTTGATCTGTAAGGAACATACACTCAATTTAAACATAATTATGATACAAAAAATAGATGCCACAGTAACTTAGGAAATCTTATGCCCAGTATCATATATAGAAGTGATCCTTGTAACACTTCTTTACTAATTTCACTAGTTTGGTCATCTAAATTGCATGTCCAGCGAGAGGATCGAGTGCACTTAGATATAGAAAAGGTGGACGATGTTTCAGACGTACATGTATTATTATTGACCAATTATATATACAGAATGACATGAGCGTTAATGCATTTATCACCAGAAAAAAGCAAAGGGCTACTTCAGTCTCATGGAATCCGCACTGAGTGTAGACAAACATTTGAATGATGACATTTAAATATTTCATGACACTTGGCATCTTATGAATAAATCATAATATTTACCTCATGATGCGTTTTCAATGCTGAATAACTCGCTCGGTTTTCTTAGAAAATAAAACACACAATGTAAAGGAATTGCTGTCAAATTGAGTATATTCTTTTATCGTGTGCGTGGATTTTTTTTATAAGATTCAAAGCAGTGTTATTTTAGCATAAATAAAATTGTACATGTCATATTTAAAATTTTGAATTTTCTTAGGTGAGGGTATATAGTACTAGGTATGTAATTTAAGCATAAGAAATATGTCGCCAGAATTTTTGACTTTGGTTACTTAGTTTTGACTATTTCTGTCATTGTTTGGTTCTCATGCATGAACTGCATATCAAAGTAAGCTATTCTGATACTAAGTAAGATGTAATACAAAGGCAAAATACGCGAATTGATCCATATCAAAATTCAATATTGGAATTATGTATTCTCTTTTACTTGTAGATACAATGACATTGAGAAGAGTAAATACATATACAGTAATATGTACAATATTTGTAGTTTTTACATACAACATGTAGGTAACCAATTTATATCCTAGTTATGTCACGTGACAAGTAAAGAATTTATCAATGACCTATCTGTTGTGAGAGCTAAAGTAACAGGGAGATGAAAAGTCTCACGTGTCATAACAAATACAGGTTTCACAAGGTAAATTGGCACATCCGGGCTCTATCAAAGTCAACTAACAAGGAGTACAGTCTATTTTCCAAGAATAAGAATGCACAGGTAAAACTGTCATTATGCATTACTGTTTATTGTCGAAAACAAGTCTGTCACCCCTGTTATGATTTGATTTAGACTCGTCGTATTTGTAACCTTGGTATATCTATAGATAGAGACCATCGGTAATTATAAAGTGAATATATATATATATATATATATATATATATATATATATATATATATATATATATATATATATATATATATATATATATTGTATCAGCGATATATAAAGCTAATTAGCTTTACATATCGCTGATTGTATATACAAAACTACACAATTCATATGTTTCTATCCGTATCATCAGACTGCATGCGATCGTTGTAGCGGATGGATTATTTATTACATGTCCCTTATTTATCTATATGTGTACACATATTTAAGATTCATTCCGCTTTTAACGACGCCATCAAATGCCATTTAGAAAAGTAGCTCCGGCGAATTTTCCGCATCCAACAATGTGCAATACGATGCTACGTACTGAACTACCGATATGTATGGTAGCTGTATGATAACAGATGCATGTAATTAAACAGAGGATTACACAAAGGTAAATGCCAGTATTTCAAAATCGGGTGTTGTATAAAGGGAAACTATAACAGAAAATAACACATGTAACCAGAAAATTTAACATTTGTAAATCAGGTAACAGGTAATTTAACAGTAAATACAATATATATATATATATATATATATATATATATATATATATATATATATATATATATATATATATATATATATATATATATATATATATATATATATATATATGACAACTAGACTGACATGGGATTATATCATAATTTAATCATTTTTTTTAACTGAAAAAAAAATCAGAATTATTAAGTCTGCATCATGTTTAATATAATGCCCAAAACTATGTTACTGCAATAATTTCATCTTATTAGTAGTATTCCTGGCACGCAGGATGTAAAACAACATAAATGGGGTGCCAGGAATGAACAAAATTTTATTTTCGCTTATACTTATGCTTTTGCTGATTGCTTACCAAGTTAGGCCAAACTGCATCATTTTAAAACAATATGAATAACGAAAACACCTTATTTATATATATATATATATATATATATATATATATATATATATATATATATATATATATATATATATATATATATATATAGTTTATATATAAAACCCCACAGATTAGAAAATATACCACGTTTCACCCCTTACATGCGTCTTTTCAAACAATGCAATGAATATTTTTGTTTTGAGTTTATAATAGAATTTTTCTTTAGGATAAATAGAATTATATGAAATGAAACAGCACATTTAACCAGTTGCCTCACTTAATATACTAATTCCAGTTGAAAAATAAATTCCCAATTTTTGTGTCCCCAGAATGTTTCTTCGACGTTTTTCTGGAGTTTGGAGTGAAATAGAAACATGTTTTCAAAAGAATGAAGGCAAGTGTAATATTCCCGCGTGTAAATGTCATAAGAACATGTTTAGAACAATTCAAACATTCCATAACAAATTATAAACGCAAATGAAATTGATCAGTAACACTGTATATGGTTTGTATGTATCTTATTTAACATTTTGCGGGATATGATATTACTTAAATTCAATCTCAGTTTTTATCCACTCCAGATATCTAAATTACTTTCAGTTATACTTATGAAATGTGTCCACAATGCGATGCAAACCCTGTCTATAATTTAAGCCTACCAGAATTTTAGTTGAGGGTGGCTATTTTCATGACGTTCTAGACGTCTCCTATCAGAAATGAAAATATAAAAATTCGATATACATGTATAAAAAATAAAGTATATCAGTCCACCGAACCTGATCGCATTGTTCGTATGGAGTGTTTGATATATTGTATTTCACGCGATCTTTCTAGAGTTACCCCTCTTATATTCAATTTTAGTATATATCATGTACACACTTTGATTTACCAGTGGTTTATGTGGTTTATAATGTTCACACTTTTTGGTAAAATCCCTGGAATCAGGAAATAATTCATGAAATACATTTTATACTTGGTTTCTCTGTAAAATCCCTGGAATCAGGAAATAATTCATGAAATACATTTTATACTTGGTTTCTCTGTACGAACATTTTAGGCAAAATCAAACTACATGTAATTCAGTATTTAAATAAAAGTATTTCTGAAGACGGACAAGCTCATCCATACAGCATGGTCTCATTCTGTTACAGGTGAAAAAGAACGAAATGGATTGGACCGTCCAAAGACAAAAAATTAAATAAATATGAAGAAATATGCTAATAGTGCATACTACCAAGACAATATTCATAAAACGTGTACAGTACCTAGGCAACTTTATCATTGTTTTATAATATATACATTGGCGTCGGAAGCAAATTGAAAGTAGGGGGGGGCTAAACCAACTTAAACGCACACACACGCCAGAAACGTCTGGGGGCTAAGTCCCAATTTTCAAAACCTATGTCTATCTTTGCAAAAAAAAAAGGGGGGGGGCTAAGCCCCCCCCCCGGTTCCGACGCCTATGTATATAAAGAATTTGTAACGTTATACAATAAACACAAAATTATACCAGGCCTCTGGATTTTCTCTAATAAGGACCGTTCGTACACTCTGGGTCTCTTCGTACAATCATCATTTATCTTTTTATCCAACGAAATATCTCATTTTCCTAAAGTACTGAAATGATATTTGTATAAAAAGTGGATGCTCTAAAAATATTTCAAACGTCTCCTCTCCACATTCGGATGACCGAGAAAGTTGGTATTTTGTCTTTAAATTTTAATTTGTAGTAAAGTAGATATGAATACTCTAAAATATATATATATATATCATAACGTCTCCTCTATATACATATATATATATATGATATATATATATTTTATACACGAAATATCTCATTTTCCTAAAGTACTGAAATGATATTTGTATAAAAAGTGGATGCTCTAAAAATATTTCAAACGTCTCCTCTCCACATTCGGATGACCGAGAAAGTTGGTAATATATTGTCTTTTACTAAGTTTAATTTGTAGTAAAGTAGATATGAATACATGTATATATATATATATATATATATATATATATATATATATATATATATTATATATATATTATATATATATATATATATATATATATATATATATATATATTTATACACGAATAAAATATAATATTCCATCTATAATTTATCTACTTCTATGTTATGTCAAAATGGAAATAGATATAAAGAGCTAAAATTGTATACATGTACCTTGAAGTATTGATGAGTTACTTGATATTCAAATTTTGGAGAAATTTTAAATTCAGAAATATGTGAATAAAAATAAAAGAAATCCATTTTAATACGTAAACTCTGTCTCTGTTTCTAATACGATGTGCTAAATATTTCCTACTAACGAATACTGTCGGTCTTGAAATTTGTGAACCAGGTTGCGATTGCCGAAATATGCTGTTTATTTTATATTTTTGTACTATTTTCACCTCAGGAGAGCCTCAAAGCATAATTTGGCCCGGCGCTTCCTCATGGGTGACGTGTAATATTTGATATCATAAATATTTTTAAATATCACTTTCGCCCAAAACACAAGAAAAATGTAATATTTTATTTGTAACCAGTCTCATCATTCGGTATTTTTGTTCAGTGTTTTTAACAACATTTCGAAGAAAACGATGATGAAGCTAAATTGAAAACAAAGGGGTTCCTATGGGTTATCGTTATGAATGGAATTTTATTGATTTATTTCATTAAGTATCGTGAATGTATTAGAAAGATTATGTAACGATGTAATTCGAATTTTAATTAAAAAAATATAAAAATCAAGGGAAGTCTTAAAAACGTAAGTCTTGGCTATTTATTTGTATTGAAATTGTAGTTCTTGTTTGTACCTCAAAATACATCTATTCTGGAAAGTACCTGTTTCTATTGATAGAATCAACACCGGCCAAATGGAAGCTGACGTCAGAATTCATTGATGGTAGATCGACAGAGTTGTTTCCCTTTGCCGAAATCTTGAAACAAGTCCAAACACGTCTTGCCTTCAGACTGGAAAACCAACGTGGGTTTTTAAATTTAATTCAGTTTACATTGCAATAGGCTACGGACGTAATCTTATGAACAGAAGAGGTAAGGAAATTTAATTCAAATTATGTCAATATTATCTGAATCAAACTACACGTGCTAGATTGTTTTTTTTTATTATTTATTATAATGGGTATATCTTACAGATTTGCATCGATTATATGCACGATAAATTTGTTGACATTTTGCTGATTCTGCATTAATCTTGAAATAAATCTCACATCATATTTTAGATCATCTATTCTTGTCTGCGTTTTTTAATTTCTTATCAGTTTCCTTGTTTCGGCGTGCGGGTAGTTTAAAATTCAAGACCAACTTTATACGCTGTCTGATTTCATCAGCCAATCGCCATTCCAGACGTTTCATAGACGTTTTTCATTATGACAATCAAAATAAGGCTACTTCTGTTTGTTTCTCATTTACTGTCACAGATAAACAATATTTAGATTACCTGTGGGTTTTTTTAAAACTTTTAACGGTAATAGACTCAATCGACCCTCAGTTTAATTCGCCGCGTGCATGTAATTTGTAGCTGCAAGACACTGCAGTAGTCACTTTTAGTTATCTCAGTCTCGCAATGTAGTGGAGATGTAAGAATCAAATATTTACATCTTTAGAATTAGACAGAAAGAAATACGGTGGTTTAAACGTGCTGTTATCTTTTTAATTTTTGTTTTAAAAGACTTAACCTCCTGGAGTCCCACTGCAGAATACTTTAAAGACAGAAATTAAAACGATTACGTCGTCCTGCACGCATTTATGACGGAAAGACCCAGAGAAAACCAAAAATAGTCATTGGTGTTTTCTTCTCAGTATTCGAGAGTAGCTAATAATTTACCCAAAATATAAACTGTCACACTATATCATTTTTAAAAAATTTTCCGAACATTACAAACACTAATAAAATAATAAGTCAAATATCCTAATGACACGCACAAGAGATTCAAATAAATATGATATTTGAAAATTCTTAAAATACTGCTAGAAATGAATGACTCCCAAACAAACCTCAAACCCTGTGGGGACCCCATGTACTCCGCCTAGTGTGTGTACCTGAGCCACGAGGAGCAGTCGGGCCACCAGTGGGAAAATCTTTTTTTTCTTTGTCGCACCTTGTAGAAAATACTCAAACAATATTAATAATTTTATTGAAACTACTTAGCAATGAAAATTTTCATTATTAAAAAAATATGGGAATTACATTTTCATATACAATTTCTTTCCCGTTTTTATTAAAATAGTTAATAAAATTATATTTAATCAGTTGTTGGCAATTTACGCGAAAAAGCGGATAAGGGAACTTAGGTCAAACTGACCCAAATCATTTAGGTCAAAATGGCGGCTTCATCTTCGGTATAATAGATGCAGTTTTTACCAATGTAAAACTTGTTTTTTTATCGTAAAACTACACCAACTTAAAAATTAATTTTAATCAGTTCTAATTAGTGTAAATGACTGTTCATATATTGGTGATACTGTTATAGACATTTTTCATTTCATATTCAGCTGTTGTAATTTGAACATTTAAAAAATATTATCCTTTATTAATTTTTTCTTATCAGTAAGAATTTATAACCAGTTCTCATGCATTTGATTTCCAAGAGGATAATTTTACTATTACATTTTGTTTGATTTTTAGATTTCTGCTGTGGTACTTATGGCGATGAATTTTAGTTTTCAGGTGCTTTTATTTGGTTTCAGCTATTTATAAATTTATCAATACACATATATTTTTCTTTTTTATCCATTAAATTGATTTTGTTGTAAATTATTTCATCTATTTACCTGTTTATTTATTTATTTATTAATTTATTTAACAAATTATTTATTATCTATTTATTTAATTATTCATTAATTCTATTTACTCATTATTTTGTTAAATAAATTTATGTGAACTACCAAAAACTCTTAAAAATCCTGTAAATTATTTCATTGTTATGACTTATTTTGGGAAATTTTGTTCTTTTTGTATAGCAAGGAGGTTGGATGATATATAATTATTCATTTGTATTATCAGTTGGACTACTTTTAGTATAAAAAGGCACAACAATATGCAATATGTTACTGATATCATGTTGTAAATTTTGAATTTACTCGTGAGTGTTAATGTTCTAAAGTTTATATTTCCACCCACCCCCTAAAATCAAAATTTACCACATGACACTGAACAATGGACAGAATAATCATATAGAGTCAATTTTTAATTTTAATAGGATTAGTTTTAAAAATTCAAAATATAATTTTTTAATAAGGCTCCAGGGTAATTTCCTAGCTTTTAAATTGTGTAATCTTGTGTCTTGTAATACAGATACACTAACTAAGAATTCAAATTTCCATACTGTTCTTATTTCTCTGAGAAAGCTTAAAACTTATATTTTGTCTCAGTAAATAACTCCAATAATTTATTATAAAATATTCCTAATTTAATTTTAATTCCAGTTTAATGATACAATTTGTTTATTTTTTTCCTGCACCTGACGATGTGTACAGAAATTGTTGTTTATTGCATAATACTTTTTTCTAGCTAATTCTTAATTTGTCCAAAAATAAAAATAATTTGTCCAGTAGATCTACTCATTTGTAATTTTTACAAATAAAATATACTACAGGCATACAGTACCTGTTTACATTTGTCCTTCTCAAGTTGATGTTCCTACTTTAAACTTTTACTTATTTGCTATTTAATTTGATACACATTTGGAAATGATTTCATCAAGTGTTGTTTTATTTCTGATTCCCACCAGATTTTTGTATGTAATAGTATTTTGTATATACATGTATATTAAATTAATATATTTTTTAAAACTAAAACAGTTAATAAATCACATAATATTGATAGTTAGAAAAATAAAAAACACAAGAAAACTGATCAAGCAGTATTTCACTGGAGTAATATTATTCTCTGTTACAATGGCTCTACCAGATTAAATTATTTGATTCTAATAAATTATTACCATTTATGAAAATTATTTTTTTAAAAATTGCTATATTTTGTCAGTGTATAATATTTTATGAAGGGAAAAAGTGTTGAACAAATGTTGAAATTAAATCATTGCAATAGTGTAGTTTACAGTAGATTATTTGATGTATAGATTATATAGGTATTGATCAGGTGGCTATAAGTATACACTAGTGAGTTCAAAATTAGAGCCACAACTTTCCTTTTTAAGATCAAATCAAAGAAAACAAACAAAGAAAGAACAGATGTAAATATTCATTCAGTATTCCATAGATTTTTATCTTCAAATAATTTTATTTTCAGTGGACTTGGTGATGAGATTTTAAATTTTGTTCATAAGGAAATTTGAATTGGTTTAAAGTATTTTACTTTCCTTCAATACATGTAAATTTATTATAGCATATATAAAGATTTGGAAACAAGTTTACAGATCTTATATAAATATGTTTGCTTTATAATAAATATCATAATTATCATATAAATGAATGCAATGATGAAAGCAAGTGAACAGATAAAGTATTTATCAAAATACAAGTGTAGGGTAGGAATGGTAGGGAAAAAAACCCAACAATATTATGTTGACAGAAAGCTATATAAAGATTCCTTATTTTTCAGTAATTATCCTACACAGGAATCATCTCAAAGGTTTCCTGTTTGATTTCTGACCTTTTGTTAATATCACCATTATGTTTTGCTTGTTATTTAACTTTATAAAGATGCTACACCAACAGAGTCACGTTTTGGAAACAAATTAGCAGAACTTTCATAAATCTGTGTCCTTTATATATCATAATTATAAATGATATATATGAATGCAATGATGAAAGCAATATGAACAAAGAATTTGTCCAAATATATGTGTGGGGAAGGAATGAAAAAAAATATATAGATTTAGCTTGATTTTTGCTTCTTAAATTTAATGATAATAATTTCATCATGGTGTCAGATGTATTAAAATATTGTGTTAATGTCAAGATAAAATATACCTATAAATAGATGACAAATTTATGTTTAAAATTAATCTGATACAAAATGATTTATTAACAATCAAAGTTTAATTCCACCGGACTTTTACCATCTTTTCCATTGCCTAATTCGAAGTAATAGATTATGTACATTTTATAAAGACCCTTCCAATAATCTGTTCTATTTTTGGGGATATTTCATGTATATGTTAGTTGTTGATTAATAGTCCATCACACACAATTACATGCAGTGGTAATGAGATGATGTGTATATATCAGAGTTTTTGAAATTCACTGGTCTTACCAGAAACACGAGTAAATTTTACCAGTGAAATCTATATGATAACTGGTTCATTCCATTTCATTTCAATTGTGTATGATGGTATATACAGACCAGTAAAAATTTTCTTTGACCGGTGAAATTCCTTTATTCACTGGTCAGGTTGACCAGTAATTTTATTTTTATTTCAAAATGTCTGATATATATATATATATATATATATATATATATATATATATATATATATATATATATATATATATATATATATATATATATATATATATATATATATATATATATATATATATATATATATATATATATATATATATATATATATATATATAGAATATAAATAATTAAATATTTTCTCCAGGAATATCATCAACTGTGATTTTACATTTACCTATCTATTACTAAACCGTTTGCTGTATACTGCTCAATTTGATTTTATGCTATTTTTGCGTGGGGCAGGTTTGTGTTGCACATTACAGTGTATATTGAATTGGACACGTTATGTTTTAAGAAAGCGTGTAAATGTAATTTAGCGATGACTGCAGTTTGATTGCTCTGTGACAGCGTGTTTAGAGCATCGCCATTTCTCACTTCAAGTAATCGTGTTTCAAATTATTAGCGAAAGTAATAAAGCCTGAGCCGTAGTAATAATCAGAATCAATTTGTCCTTCCTTTTGTAAACATCTATATTTATACATTCAATATTACTATTTTTCTGATAATACTACCCTGCCATGTAACACAGTAATATGTACTGTAAATTTGTATGTTGTATTTTCTTTTTACCATTGATTTGGTTTATGAGAAATAATTTGAACTTGAGCACTTTACTTGCGGATGGCCAAATGCACCTCTGGATTTTCCAAGACACATTTTAACATGGTTCTCTCCTTCACTATATTTTGAAAACCTGCACCCAGTTGCACAACACATTGTTAATTTTAACGTACAGTTAGCCCATTGGTTTAACACTGGTTAACTTCACGTTAAGTTTAACAACTTGTTGTGCAACTTGGTCCTGGTCGCCACAAATCTTCCCAAGTCAAGGTTTTCTGATCCACGTCGTGAAACTTGACTTGGGAAGATGGTCGTCACTGAAATGAATGTTGTATCGCGTAAATATAAATATGTAAATTAAACAACCAAAATTATTCAGGATCTACATGTAATATTTGTAAAGACTTGATAGTAACCGTGAAACTGTGCGCCGAAAGACAGGATCCAGCCGGTTAAAAAAATTCTACACGCGGTCTGGTAGCCTACCAAATAAATGATAAATAAGTAAATTGTCAGAATATTGCATACTATATTTTGTAATAAAAGCACGGGGTAGGTCGACTGATACAAGCATGGGGAAAAAAGGTCAACCCTCCTGGTTAATTATCGCCAACTTTATTTATTTATTTACATTTTTGATATTTCAATGTACACTCACGTGTGTTATTTACATTCTATTCAAATGTTTATTTGCTCTCGATGTTGAACTGGCAACTTCATGAGAAATAAAGAATCTTGAATCTTGGAAGAAATCTTTTCAGCGTATATGATGGCCTAGGAATTTATTGATCACACCAGTCACCTTACTGTTTGTAGTTTTTCTGTTTGATAAACCCGACAAAATATTGTAAGAAAACAGAAACAGAATATCCCCACCAACTATAACATGAAATTCAAATATCATATAGGTTTGTGCATTAGTTAAATAATATTTATATAAAATTCAATGTTATTTTGTAATATCTTTTAGATGCAGTTTCCATTAGACAAGAAACTGGAGATGGCCAATGATATGGCTATGACCAGTGGTCAAATGACGCCTTTGATAAAAGAAGAATTATGGAGTTTGATTCAAAGTCGCCGTTTATCACAGGGAAAAGAAGAACTTCAGGTAGAATTCAAGCCTCCAGATAAAGGAAAAGTAAGTAGACTTTGACTAAAATATTACGTGAGTCTTTAGAATCATCAATCTTAATGTAAATTTGCTAAATTATTTGCCTAATACTTTTATTTAGCTAACTCCTGAGGAGGAAGAAAAGACAAAAAGAAGAAAAGAGAACAATCGTTTAGCAGCCAGGAAATGTAGAACAAAAAGAAAAAAGCTTTGTGAGAACAACGAAGAAGTAAGTACGTTAAAACACAAATAGGTTTCATGAGTTTTTTTCCACTTTGCTTTTGTTGTCATTGTCCGCATATCATGTTTTAATTTTAATTTTGAATTCACTTAATCTTAAAGGAACATTAGCTGTGTTTTTTACATTTCCCCCCAATTATTTACTACTTATATTGATATACAATAGTAAAAAGAAATATACACAGAAATAAAAATTCTTAAATTTCTATATATTTTGTGAAGATTGCAGGTTTGGCACTTTTCTATTGCAATTGATTAACTCGACCTTACTATTTGTATGGATACCACACCGGACCTGACCCTATTTTCACAAAATATATAGGAATATATATAGGAATATAAGATTTTTTAAGCCTGTGTATAGCTCTTATATGTCATTCTACACCAAGTATAAGTAGTTAAAGTGGTAAAAAATCGAAAAAATTTATTGGTAAACACAGCTAAAGTCGCTTTAAACAGTTCGTCGTCATCGTACTACATGTACCTCTTACCTGAAACGGCGACCGATGATCATGAGAAATATCGTGATGGAGACGCCTATTTGTTGACTATCAGATTTATCCATTGGTTGTAAAATCAAACAAATGTGCATTCTGGGCCCGAAGTCACCAAATTTAACCAGTACTCAACCTCAACTAACTTTTCAAGAGTTTGAAGTAAAACATGTATGTCTTAATTGGTCATGTATTTTGATGGCATACAGTTGTAATGGAGGGATGAAAATTATGGCTCATTTGAAAGAAAACTTCAGAAATATCAAAATGGTTTGAGTATGATACCAAAATACCCATTTTTAACAGGAAAATCATAAGTGTGACCCAAAATATATTGTGTGAATGATGAAAAATATCAATGTGTTGCTTTTTCATTGACATTGAACAATCATGTTAAGTATTTGTTTTGGCCTCTTTTGTAAAACTATAACTTTCAAATTGTTAATAAAATTCAGAAGTTTTACAAAAGACCGTGTACTGCAAATAATAAAATAATAACTTTGAATACTCAGTAAAATTGGTAACTTTGGGTCCGAATTGAAGCAGTCGTTCATTTTCGAAACGATTGGGAGATGAACTCTCAAGCGAGTTTCTAGTTTAGTTCCATAAACCGGAAGTATGAGCAAATTGCCTCAGCTTATGTTGTATGTTTTCTGTAGCATGTGATTTCAGAAACTATATAATTGTTATTTAATTAAATGTAATATAATTTGATAATTGATACTTTGGTGATAACATGGTTATATTATATAATTTTATATGTTGAAAAAATATTCTGCAATGTGCACTTATATCTGTAAGAATACAGTTTGCTCAATTCTGCCATGACGTTCAAAATAAACATTGGATTCATGTCTTTGTTTTAACGTGAAATGAATAGAAACGCACCCTATGTTGTAGAATTAGGGTTTGGTCTAGATACTAATTTGGAGGTAAGGGCAACTACTGGGAAATATATAATGGTTATTAAATTGTCGGTGTATATCATTGTTCAATTAAACACCATACAATGTATTGTTTACGGTGATCAAGATAACTTGTATTCTACCAAAACTTCTCAAATATAGAAATAAACGAGGCAGCTGTTTGATTGGAGATATCAGTACTTAGACAATATATAATGTCAATTATGCAGTTTTTGTTCATTCGTTTTATGAAAGATCTGTCAAAAGTAATGATTGTTGTTTGGTACAATTCTTCAAGTATCATGTACTATATTATTGTAGATAAAAAAGAATTTAATGGAAAAAAACAAAGTTTTGAAGAAAAAAGTGTCAGAATTAGAGGCAGAGAAAACGGAAATACTTAAAAAATTAAGGGAATTTTCTATTCCGTCACCAGCGCCATCTACATCCTCCTTTTGTCATCCTCCATCGCCATTTTCTATATGTACATCACCGCCACCGTATTCATTAGTGGGGTCACCAACTCCGGAAAATGGTGAAAACTCCAAATGCTCTTTCTTGAATGCTGAAGATCAAGACCCGGAAGTTTCAAACTACCTCGATGGTGAGCAACAAGTGGTGCCATCTATTTTTTATCAGGAAACATCACCAGAGCCCTTTACTAACTGGGGTTTCTTTTTATCAGAGTAATTTACATCTCATTTTGAGAAATGTATTTTTATCAATGTATCGAAAGGTACATAAAGGATATTTTTGTACAGAAAACTTTACATGTCATTTATATATGAAATATTAATAAATATATTTGTATTTCCGTGGCATTAAGATATTAATCGCCATGGTTAGTGCTTACATGTATGGATAACTTTTTCATGTATATCAAAATGTTAGTCACACAAATTTCCATGTTGATATTCTCTCGATGTAAAAACCAAAATATTTCTATCATTTCCTGTTTCATTTTAAGGCTAATTGCTCTCTTATTTTCTTACAAATATAATCAATAGTGATATCATTATATTGTTTGTATTAGATTGAATATAATATGTCATCACAGATAGTGAACTAAAGTGAATCTCTGTACGGCAGCGTTAGATATTTGTTGTTATATATAATCTCTCTCTCTCTCTGTATTTGTTCAATCGTCCACCTTTATCTATTGTTTGCAAAATGTTGGACATTGATTTACACACAAACATATTACTTTTTATCATGTTTACAACTTCTGTGTAATGTTTACAATTTTCATGTGAAGTTTACAAATTTCATTTGATCCCAGGTAGATTTAAGAATATTAACATGATAATTTTACAGTGATATTGTTTGAAAGTCAAGTTAATACGAGCCACATCCGATTTTCAGCTAAATGTTGTATATGCAGGCAATGGAAAATCTGTTTTATGCTGCCTATATTTCTGTACGTTAATTGTTGAAGAAATTAATATACATGAATACATTTTCACTCTATAAGACTGAATATAATTAAATGACATTGCTGATAAAGTGTGATGCTATTAATAGTGATGAAACAGGAACAATACAACACTTTTTTTTGTAAGTAACTTCTAGGAATGAGAAATTGCAATTTTATTTTGCTTTTTAAAATTCTTAGCAAACACTTATATTAGTATTTTGTTAAACAAATGCTAGTCATGATAATAAGTTGTCATGGTAACACATACTCTTATATGATAAATAATCTTATTACTTTTTGTTTTATAATTATGTATCATAAGCACTACCACACAGGTACTTATGGCATACTGCATTATCCTGCATATACTTTCATTAATAGGGGTAGTTTTAGCATATTCAGTATGATAATATGATAAGGATAGTTTAGTTTTGTTAGAGTAAGGGTAGACTTCGCTTTATTTTTGTTTAGAATAAGAATAAGGATAATATCCGAACTATCAGCTTATAAAGATTTGAAGATATAGGTAATATAATTTCAGCTTATAAAGCCCATTCTAGGTATGGATATTGGCTTGTTTAGTGTCAGCTTATGAAGCCCAGTCTAGGTATGGATATTGGCTTGTTTAGTGTCAGCTTATGAAGATTTGTTACAGTAAGAAGATGGATAATTTATTCTCTTTAGAGAATATGGATAGGGATATTAAGTTTCAACTTATAAAGGTTTCTCGATGTAAGGATAGAACTAGTTGTCTCAGGTCAGCTTGACTTTTGTTTAGAGTTAGAATAGGGATATTGTCATTGTATAATTTTGACTCCGCTTAGAAAGGTTTAGAGAGTCAAGTTGGGATTGTTAAGTTTAAACTTTTAATTTGTCAGAGTAAGGATACAGGATATTACAGTGCCAGCTTAAAAAGTTTTGTGACAGTAAGAATAAATATAGTTTAGTCTCGGGTTATAAAGGTTTGTTAGAGTAAGGATAGGGATAGATGTCTCAGCTTATAAAGTTATGTTCGGCTTATAAAGGTTTGTCAGGGTAAGGAAATGATAATTAAATATCAATTATGTTTTGTTATAAGCTTATAAAGTTTTGATAGAGTAAGGATGTGGAAGGTTAATTCTCAACTTAAAAAGTTTTATCATAGGAAGGAAACCTTACTGTTAGCCCAAGTGTGAGTCATTTCCATTGTGATGGTCTGGCTATCAGGACTTGGTGCAAAGATTACATACTTCATGAAATGTCAATATATTGGAGTACCTTATGTGTACCGACGTCGTGAAAGAACTTGCATTATCTTCACACATGTATATGTATATTTTAAAACAATATCTATCACATATAAAAAAAAATTCAAATTGCTGATGAAATTAGTCTATTTGTGAGCATCAAATGCAAAATAGGGCAAAGAATAAGGATTAAAGTAGAATTATTAGGCTCAATATAATTATACAGTTTACAAATTTGATATCAAAATATCAAAGAAGATTGTAAATGTTAAATATATCATGAAAGTCATTATATAATATACATAAACATGAGATGATTTCCTTTCAAAATAGAATTGGATTCAAATTAAAGTAAGATCTTATTAAAATGTCAAAAGCAAATGCTAGTTTAGAAGAAATAACGAAGTAGCAACACAATTCTTAAAGAATTACTGAGAAAAAGTTTAGATTGTATTTTACTGATGAGCATAATCATGATTGAACAATTGTAGTTTTCACGCCTTTGTCTCGGGCAACCTAGTGCTAATTGTTCTATTAACTTCAGCTCCTACTATTTTTTTATTTGTGTGTATTTTGTTTATGTTTTCATTTTTTATTGCTTGTTATGTTATATTGTTTGTACTAGTCACGTGTAATGATTGCAATGCCGTTATACAAACATTACATAAATTTTATTATTTGATTGTTAAATATGGGTTTCAAGGATTATTTCTTCAGAATGGAGTACAAATGCCGTCACTTATTTCCGATGCAGATTTAGTTGGCTGAACAAAATAATATAACTGAATGAATCTGACAATTTTCCGTGTGATTACATAATGAATTGTTAAATGTTACTGGTCGGATTATTAGCCATGTCTTTATAATTTGATTAAATCAGTAAATGAGTGGTTTAGTAAGAAATATGCTGAAAATGCTTATTGTTTGCTTTTATAAGTATGCAGTCGAAGTTTGGTCTATGTATAGTTTTAGATTTCATTAATTCTTAAGTTCGATTGTCATGGAAACAGTTAAAATTTTGTGAATTGTTGTGTTTTTTCAGTATGTTTGTACATAAAGGTTGTATATTGTTTTTTATGATGTTTGTATATTTGTTTTTTTTTTTGGAGATTGCGTTTCTTTATTAATGTTTACATTGCTGATTATGATGGCATATTTTGTTATTTTGGTACAGTGCAGTTGAGAGATGCAATGATTGTGTTTGGATTTTGTACAGTTCCTTACAAAAATATTAGTCTAGCTGGAAAGACTTTTACACATCTCACATATTCCAGTCATTCATCTACTTGTTCCAATGTGGTTGAAGTCGGTAATATGTTTTGACATTTTTGTGGTTTATACAGTGTCAGACCATCTATTGAACTTGCCTTTTTTCACAGAATTTCGTACATTTTTATGTATTTTTTCTATCACCGAATATTTCTATAAATTTAATAATGGTATTCATATTATTGTTTTAACATTTCAGTCCCCAATTAGGATGCCAAGTAGCTGTGTAAAAAGGGAACCATATGTCTTAATGGCTTTGTAGGTTTATCATTGACTATGGGGCAGTCCGTTATCAATATTATTTTATATCGATGTTTGATTCATCATGTAATCCGCCAAAACCATCATCAACCAAATTTTATGCAAACAATAGCATTCGATGTGTGAAAGAACACCTTTGAAAAATTCTGTTTTAAATTATTGACACCTCTACTGGTGTAAGTATTACAAATAATTATCAAACTATTTGTTTTCATTATGACATATGTAATGAAATATGTATTAACCTATAAACATTTGAGCTTCAGATAGATTGTATATACAGCGGAAGGGTATAAGACTAGACCGGATGTAGCGGTAATGTTCGATTTCAATCCTTAATTTTAAGCAGGAAGTTGATTACAATTACTTTAATGTTGCCACAAAAAAGCAAAGTTTCTGATGCAGCTACACATAAGGATATGTTAATAATAAGACACACACACACACACACACACACATTTGGCCTTTCAGACATGGGAACTCTATATAAGATGGTACATGAATGTGCTTCCTTTTTGAATGAATGTAATAGTGTGTATAATTTTAAGTATCTGAAGCGTTTGCACATTATATTGTCGTGGTAAAAGGGACAATCATTGTAATATATATATGTTGCCGTTCTATACAACATTACTGATCTATATCGGCTCATTGTAGTCAAGTAGCAATTTTCCTGTAGACATATTGTATACTGTGAAATCATATTTTGTTGTTTAAACGGCATTTTCTTGTCTTGAAATTGATTATATAGACATGTTATTGTCATACTCAAAGTTTATATTGACATTTGTTAACTATTATATAGTCAAATTCAGGTTATGTGGCAGGGCGGAGTAACCTTTTGATTATCATACGGGTGAGTCTACTCACTTTTCGGTTATGACAATCTTCACAGGAAACACGTTATATTATTCACTGGATACTCGTATGTTTGATGGCAAGTAACTACTCTTGTCAGTGTAATTTTAATGTCTTTATGCTACATTACCTAAACTTTAAACTCGTCCAGGTGAAGAAAGAGTTCCTGAGACTCCACCCCGCCAGGTTTTATGGATTTTACTATAGTTAATAACAGGTCACATTGTCTAATTGCAGATAGAATTGATATGGTATGCCGCGGAAAAGAGAGTAGAACAATTCTGTATTAATTCATTCAAATGTTTGAGATATATCATTCCACTAGCACGATACTGAAAAAAGTCATGCCAAAATTCCCCGATATTGTTTGTTGACTTTCATAGATTAATTTTGTAAAGGGAAATAACTCCTGCCAGTATGAAAGTTAAAAGTAAATGAGAGATAGGGCGTTGTATGATTGAACCAATGTGTTCAACTGTGGATAGTTCGCACAAACTATGCATTTACCACAGTTTAAACTTTTCAAACTTTAGTCTATTTGTTATTTGAAGAAATGTTTTATATTTTTATATTTGTTGGCCGTTGTCACGGTAATTTGAAGAAATAAAATACTGATTATAATCATTGACGAGTTATATTTTCTAACTCTACACACTAACACGAAGCAAGTGCTTGTAGTGGGTCAATTAGACGATTGTTCCTCTGTGTATTTGGAGTGGATTGTAAGAGGAAGTAATACTATGTAATTGTTTATCAATTGTTAATGTTAATATCATTGATATTACAAAGGGGTGCCCGTTGTTTTCTAATGTTTTGATGATTATTAATCTAATCAATTAGTAACTGATTACAAAACAAACAAATCAATTCAAAACATTGAATGTATTGCCGGTTATCTTGAAAATAAAGCGGACAGAGTAGCTCATTTGGTAGAGGTCCAGATATTCAGCATGAAGATACCTGGTTCAATCACCGGTCGTTCTAAATTTTTAGATTTGATGTTTCACTTACCTACCTCTCTGCTCTGTGCCTACACGGATAGTATATAGTCGAGGATGTTCAGTTTGATACATTTGGCGGATTGTAAAAGTGTAGTGTTACCTAAAAAGCCGCTGGAAATACGGACCACCAAAAAAAAAAGACACAATCATCTCTACCTGTCCCACAGGGACCAGTAACAATGGCTTTAAGTAGTCATGCCGATCATTAAATCTAGTCAAAGCAAGCAATCATGAAAATTCAGGTATCATTAGGATCTTGGTTTGGAAGTCTAACATCTTAATAAGTTTTATATCTGAAGTGCAACGAAAGGATATGTAAAACTTTTGGAATTAAACTATACTTTAGTTGTTCTTGGTGGTAAATTTATGATAATTACTGTATGCATGTAGATTTTTGTCCCTTTTTATTTTCGTCCTCGGATAAAAGGACGAATATTAAACGAAAGCGAAAATTACAAGCTAAATAACTGAAGCCATACATGCCATGTATGAAACTATGGTATAGATGTTGTGACATGTTCTTTCTGTAGTGATATCTACGAATACGTGTACTTAATTTGAATTTGCATGGGTCTACCGAGTTTATAAGTCAGTTACTCTCTTTCTGTTATGAGCAGTCATGAATATGTATTCCTATATTCCTAAAACAGACTGAAAAAAAAGTAAAAAAAAAATAAATAAATAAAATAACATACAAAAAAAAAAAACAAAAACCAAAAAAAAAAAAAAAAAATTCATATATACCTGATAAACGCATATTATCATTATTGTTTGATTATTCTATTTTTATTAATTTTCAATGTTTTGCCCCCATAATAAAATCGAAATGTTTCTAGTATAACACTATTGATGAGTTATTACTTATTACTTCACACTACAAGATTGAATTATTCTTTGATAAATCGATGTTCAATACCATTTCCTTGACTTTGGCAAATCATATAGCTGCTATTTTTCTGTATAGGAATTCTTTGCGGAAAGCATGATTTAATTGGTTAATTGGAATTAGGAGTTTCCCTGTGATTTGCCAATGATGAAATCCGAAACTAACTTTTTCAATTTGTAACGGAGATGATACCACTCAAGAAGTTTTAAATATATTTCGCCATGTCATTACTCATTACTAATTTTATAGATTTCCGTGTAGCAGATTGATACAAAAATTAAAACACGAAACCATTAATGAATAAACTTCTTCCAGCGTCTCCGCCTACTTGCAATACACAGAATAAAATCTCAGATATCTTACTTTTGCTTAAAGGCATATAATAAAATTGTTACAAACATAAAGCTTCAGTTTGTACTATAACATTCGCGTACGTTCGGAAATTCAAATGAGTAGCAAAGTGACACATCGCATTTCCGCGAAAGTAAGTCGAATTTCTTGACGTCACAATATATTTTCAATGTTTGCCCGAGGAATGACCAAGGTGTCGAGTATTGTGACGTCATCAAGTTTAATAATTGTTCGTGCATGAATAGAAATGTCAATTAAAGAGTCGTATACAAAACGTAACTCGAATGATTACAGCACCCTCTTCCGGTCAAAGCCCCTCCGGTGGGACTAGTGATCGAATGAAGTGAGCGAAATATAACAACTGTATTATTCGGGTTAATACATAGGGTTTGAATTCCATTTTTATTGCTTTTATGGTTTTATATCGGAAATTGGTATAGGGACATTTTTAATGTAGCACTTCATGTTGAAAATTTCCCTTTACCACTTTCCGATATAAAACCATAAACGCAATAAAATTGCGATTCAAACCTTATATTTACATGCATTCGACGTATTTTTCCATAGCAGGGACATTTAGTCCATGTTGTTAGGGTGGATAGCAACTGCTTTTGGTATCTACATGACAGATAATGAAATAGTCCACAATTTTAATTTTCGTAAGTTATAAGTTTCATAATTTTTCAAACAAACTTGGAGACACATGGTATGATCTGAGCGTGAAATCTCACAAGTAGTTCCATTTCATGTATGTTACTATGTATACATACGCTGATCACAATGAAAATCAATTTCCGATATGCAAGTATTACGGAAAGACGTCTTTGCACAGAGTGAACAGGAGAACATGTAAATATATAACATTGCAACCGACAAGGTATCATGCTTACAGATACTTCCAACCAATGAGATATCATGCACTATTGTTAAATACTACCAAACTACCAGATATCATGCTTACAGATAGTTCCAACCAGTAAGATATAATGCACCACTTAAGGGTCCAACTGGTCTGTAATATATTACACATTACTGGTTACAGCCATCGAAGTCAGTGTTAATAACATCACTGTTATGCCTACAGCTCTTGTGAGGCATTGGCATTATGGAAATAGTATGTACTAACCGCAGATCCCGCAATTTACTATATACTGTAAACCTATCTACAGATCATTTAACCACATTATGATTATGTCATGAACTTAATAACTTTATGCATAACTCTACACATTTAAATAGCAATATCTACTGGTACTGTAACAGTTCTCGACGATAACAGTTCCCGACCATTTATAAATATGGGTATAATTATCGGGATTTCGCTAGATATTTCCCTACATGCCGTCTACGTACACACTCTAAAGAGACGTACTGCATTCTGAAATTTCAAAACAATTACAGTCGATTCCACTTATTTGCATACCTGATAATTGCATATTCCTGTTAATTGCATAATGACTCAAAACACAAAACCATTTCCTATCTCGGACATGTTAAATATTCCTTATAATTGCATAGATAAAACCAAGAATTCCTGTTAATTGCATAGATAATTCCTCAAAATGGGGAAAATGTAATGATTACGGCAAAAACTTTTGTGTGGACATACTATTTTCATAAAAATGAGAACATACCAAACCAAAGTTTTATGAAAATTTTGATTTTATGATATTATTTTATCCTAATTTTTAATGAGATTCCATTACTAGTGTACCTAGGATGTTTATAGTAGTATTATACACACAATTGAAAGCACTAATTGAACATAAATCATCATTGTTCACTAAAATACTCAATTCCTGTATTTTGGCTATGCAATTAAGAGGAATCCGCTGTATTTTAATAGATTGTTACGTCAGTTTATGTGTTCCACTCAAATTTCATTTTCACGCGCTGGGGGGAAGTGATGTCATGACAACATGAGAAAAAATAAAATATTTAACGTTTTAAATAATAAAAAAACATATGGAAATAATCATATTGATATAAAATTGCTCACTCCTAATAATTAGTTATACATAAATTTTATCCAATTCACTCTTTGTTGAGCCTAAAAAAATTCATAAACGTAACCGTCCGGGATCTGTTCAGTAAATGTTAGGAAAATGGCGCCACACTTCAATCGGGGAATCTCTAAAACGAGGTCTTTTAAAATGTTTTCCTAATTGTTTTTTTGTATATTTTAAATGATCTTGAGGTAACCTTTTACTATTAGAATTTCATATTTGTGTGCCGTAAAATAAGGGAGATTTTAAGAGAAATGATAAAAAATCGTCCGAGAACTGTTACAGGAATAAGGTGTTTATGACTTAAAATGATCCGATATACGACAGCTCGTTCTGCGTACGATCATTTTATGTACAGCATGTAGGTCACGAGAAAAATAAAAATCGTGTTTGAACTTTTGAAAATTGTTCTTTTCTTATAATGCCCTTGTGAGTTGCGTGTTCAAAGTTATAGTAAATATACTTGGCGGGGTGGAGTCTTGTGAACCCTTTCTTGACCTGGACAGGTTTAAATGCTAGGTAATAAAGTATAACCACATTAAAATTACACTGACAAGAGTACTCAGTCCTTCTTGTGACCATTGTTACGAATACCAGAGGGGAAAAAAATTCTTGTTTGACAAGCTTGTCATAACTGTAAAGTGAGTAAAATCATTCGTATGATAGTCAAAATGTTAGTCCGCTCCGCCATGTAATGTCAGTTGCACTGTAATTCTTTAAAATTGTCCAGTATATCGATAGTGATCTTAAGTCATTCCATATCTGATTTGTTTGAATTTTGATCTGACTGCGGACTCACTTTTGGGGGATCCGTCGGCAAGAAATGCTAACGGTATTTGTTTTGAGACTCGTGTTCCTCCCACTCACATTACTTGGCAGGGCTTTTGATTATCATACGGACGATTCTACTCATCTATCGGGATTGCCCATATGAATCACTAGGTTTGACGGCAAGTAGGAATGATTGCTCTTGCTGTTGTAAGTTAGATTACATTGTATTATGTGTTATGCTGCATTACCTAAAAGTTAAACTCGTCCAGGTCAAGAAAGGATAACAAGACTCCACCCATCAAGTTATATGATTTGGACTACATGGTATAGTATTTCTTCATTCCTTATTTTATCTATGTAGTATAACGCACACGTTGTTAGGTAAGTAAAATGCTTACCCTTTAGTACCGGAAATAAATACAGGTTTTTCCAAATGTATTACGTGTGTTTATTTTTGGCAATATTATTAATAATTTCAATTTTTAAAAGCATAGCACATTTCCACTTAGCGCATTTATATAAATGTGCTTGTATATTATAGCAATATCATTCCATGATGGCCAATGGCAGTACTTGTCGGAAAAGTAGATTATAATGTCAGATAATGAAAATAATTTTATTCGACAAGAAATTAGTATTGCGCCAATCTGTGTTGTCCATTTGTCAACGTGATTATACGGCAAATTAGTATACTCTTACAAGCTGATTTCATATCCTGACGATCAGCACCAATTTCGACAAACTCGACAGAATATATAGTCAAGTGGGTGGAATAACGAAAACAAGGAAGGTTGATTAAATATAAAAAACAATACCAAAGTTATAGTCCATTTTTTTTTTTTTTTGTGGGGGTTTTTTTTTTTTTTTTTTTTTTGTTTTTTTGTGGGGGGGGGGGGGGGGGTGTTTGATATGAATTTTGAATAATGTTTTACGCCACACTCAACAATTTTTCAGTTATATGGTGGCGGCCAGTTTTAATGGTGGAGGAGAGAACCCTGTTACTCGGGAATACACCGCTGGTCCAAAAACTGACAAACTTTTATAGTTCATAAGATAAGGACCCGTCACCATAAAACTTGAGAATTTACTCAAGTCTGAAAATATTCTCATCTTGGCCTGCTCATCTAATCAGATTTCAGGATAAGCCAAAGTTGAGTACATTTTTTTTTAGAATTAAGTAATTCTTAAGTTTTATGGTGCCAGACACTGATTGGCTGAGCAGTCCAAGTTGAGAAATGAGAATATTCTCAGACTTAAGTAAATTCTCAAGTTTTATGGTGCTCGACCCAGGTTACACAGATCATTTTAAGCGATTTGTTTGTTTATTGTTTTACATCCAGCCAATTTTTTTTCACATGGAGATGTCACCAGCTTTAGGAATGCCATAAACATTTCATTTCAAGTACGCTCACATTCTTGGCTTCCGCAAAGAATCAAACTTGGATTACCTCGAGCTCAGAATCTTCTCAGATTTAGCAACCGTCTTAAACATTATGGCGTTGAACCCCAGGGTGGAACCACTGTAAAAATAAAATAAGTCTATCTTAGTTTTTGAGGTGTATAGAATTTAAACGGTGTTATCCATACGAAATATCACTTTAGTATAAAATATTCAGTTATTACCGAAATACAAGGTGCTGGTTTTATGTATACCATTGGGGACTCACAACAGCTCTACTGCAGTGGCAACAACCCAGTGATTGTCAATATCAAAAACATTATACCAAAATGTCTTGAAAACCATAGGATTCCATGGAACATGTGCGACGGGTATGACATGCTTACAGGGGACGATGACTCCTTCCGGACACCTGGTCCCATCCTGTTTTGAATTCGCAATTGTTCTTCGTGTTAAGATCGTTCTCATATCTCATATGTTGTATTCTAATGAACTATGAGTTTCGAATATCCATCGGTACTTCTTATTATACTTCATAAGACTTATTTTTTAACATGTGGATGGCGTTAGGGGCATTATCTCACAGGAACGGCATACAAAATTGAAAAATTTATAGTCACATTAGTAATAACGAGTGGTACGAAATGAAGTAGAAAAATTAATGTATACCATGAAACTGGACCGGAACCCGTACAACAAAAAACGAAAACAAAACAACTAGAAACTTATACAATTTCACCAAGGTCCTGTCAGAATATGTACATTGTTCAGTTCCCCCAAAAGGCGAAATAATTCCATCTCATCACAACAAATAATATAAAAGAAAATATAATGTAAATGAATTAAAAACACTTCTTAAATAAAAATTTGTTTTTACTATCTACTATCTCACTTTGCAATTAGTTAAAACATAACCCCTCCATTTCCAACCTGAAGTCTCACCTAAATAATGTAAATTTTGTATTTTCGCCAACTCATAATACAGAATTTACAACATGACACAAGACTTCGCTTCAAATATTGCATTGTAAACTATCAATTATTCTAGAAAATATAATTGATAGTGCGCTGTGTACTTGTGACAATATCTGGGATACTAAGCTGTCCATTGTACACTCGATAAAAGCATCTCAGTATTTCCTTTTAATCTGAACACTACTTTCAAAGGTGCACTTTCACCAAATATCATAAATTCAATTATTTATCATCATATTATACTGTTTCTGTAACATATATCCATTTCTGTGTCCCCATGTCAGTTACACAGGGGTCAAAATGTTCTTTACTTTTTAAAAACACTTTGTAAGTTCCTCATGTTAATTGTATAAAAGTCATGTAAAGACCGCTCATGCTACAGACTGTTTTAGTTGTTTATGTTTTCTGAAGTCGATATAATTGCTATGTTAATCGAGTTAATATCAAAAAGAAATGTAGAAAGCGGAATGATAAAGTTTTGATCCTTTACTTGATAAAATGTAAAAAAAAAACGTAATAGGTAAAACCTCCAAAATTAGAGATGGATCAATCACCATAACGACTGTAGTAGGGTTATAACAAGAATTTGAAGTTACAAATATTTTATATTTACAGACATTGAATTTGGGAAATTCTAATATACAAGTGTCACCTTTATAGTGTGGTAGAAACTTAATCGTATGATGTAAATTAGAAATAAAAAGACATGGTGAGTTAATTTATCAATAAACATACATACATACATACATACATACATACATACATACATACACACACACATACATACATACATACATACACACACACATACATACACACACAGACAGACAGACAAACAGACAGACATACAGACATACATACATACATACATACATACATACATACAATTAATTGTACTTATATATAAGAATTTAATTCACTTTAAATTTAAAATCCACTACTCAAGAACAAATAAGCCATATACAACAGCTGTCTCTCTCTCTCTCTCTCTCTCTCTCTCTCTCTCTCTCTCTCTCTCTCTCTATATATATATATATATATATATTCGGAACTTCGTATGGAGTCAATTCATTATTCATTAAAGTTATTTGAATTTACTTTTGGTCCTGTCTGACATTATTGATTTCGTTCAAGTGAATTCCATATCTGGGGTTTTGACCTTACAAGACCTATTCATCTGATCATTTAACCTGTCTGCCATACATTGTGATAAGAACAAGCACGTGATATTGTATATACATGTACATGTATTTGTACATTGCTTAGTGTCGATAACAACGTGTATTTTGTCATTTCTCGTAAAGAAAACATAATTACACTGACAAATGCAAGATGTATATCATGAATATGTAAATTCATCTGTTGATAAGCTGGCTGTTAATGTTTGTTTTTATGTTATATAAAAATGTTCATTTGATATTTACAATTTATCTATAAAACTTAAAACCCAACTCATAATTAATGAAACAGTTCATTTAATTTGTAAGTTAAATGTTTTGTAGTAATAACAAAATGATACTTGTCAACATTTAGAATGTGTATATTAGGAGTAAATTACATCGTGCTATTAAACTGTCGATATTTTAAGAAAGTGATTTCAGAGAGTAGATTGTGTCATATATGACAATTCAATACGTATTGTGTTAGTAATCATACAATGTAATATTGTCCTTTGCTAACGATTAAATTGAAAATTTAAAAGACATGACTACTTTTGCTCAATTTAAAAATTTCAATTTAAAAGCAAATTACTATATCTACACCATACTAAGGTTTAGTAGCGCTTTAAGCCAAATGAACATAATAATGTATGTCAGAATTTACACAGTAATGTAAACCAGAATTTACACAGTAATGTAAACCAGAATTTACATAGTAATGTATGCCAGAATTTACATAGTAATATATGTCAGAATTTATATGGTAATACATACCAGAATATACATAGTTATGCATGCTAGAATTACATAGTAATGTATACCAGAGTTTACATACTAATATATGCCAGAATTCATATAGTAATGTATACCAGAGTTTGCATAGTAACACATACCAGAATTTACATAGTAATATATGCCAGACCTGACATAGTAATGTATACCAGAATTTACTTAGTAATGTATTCCAGAATTTACATTGTAATGCAAACCAGAATTTACACAGTAATATATACCAAAATTTACATAGTAATGAATGTCAGAATTTATATAGTACAATGTAATATAATCCAGAATGTACTTAGTGATGTATGCCAAAATTTACAGGTTAATGCATTCCAGAATTTACATAATACTTTATGTCAGGATTTACATAATAATGTATGTAAGAATATTTACATAGTTAATGCATGGCAGAATTTTTAAGAAGTGCTGTATGTCTGTAGATTTCCAACGTGCTTGCTTGTTTCTTTATGGAGGAAACGTACATCGAAAGTAGAGAGCATTATATTTGTTAGTTTGCCTATCTTAAGTTTGTTTGTTTGGTTTTTCATTAAATGGCAATAGAAGTACTAATGTTTTACTGGGAGGATTTGAAATTTATTATTCGCCGCCAGGAGGCGGCGAATAGATTTCAAATTAAGTTAGGAAGTAGTATATGGAAGGAGCTGTTAGTTTCTTTGAACGCGGAAGTAATGACGTAGTAATTTTATTTGAGGCAAAAACGCTATTAAATTTCAGATATGAAAGTGATGTTGGTTTGTTTCATAAATAATCAGCATCTAAATTTTTTAATGCAATTAAGGTATAATACCGCGATTCGTATTTTTTGTAGAGACATAGACATAAGAAATGAAATAACGATAAGTGGGAGACATTAGTCGAAATGATGGGAGCAATCATTACGTGATTGCTTTTGATTTTGATAAGAGCATGATATCCTATTATATAAGTTTAGTGGACGACGGAAATTTGGAACAAAATGTTTTTTATCATTTAAAATGATTTCGTTTGTGCAAAACGGAATAAAATATAACACCGAAAACGAAATGTGTCGTATGAAATATTGATGATTGGGAGAACAACAAAGTGAAAACGGGTCGGACGATTTACCGAAACAGACCTTAATTACTGAAGCACACCATTTTTACTTTTATTTCGACATAAAAACTGTAGTACATGTAGTACATGTTAAAGTCTACATATAATAAAATGTTACGAGTTTTGTGTAATAATGGATAAAGTCAGAATTATCATGTTAAACAAGATCGAACCACTCTAGCCGGCTAGGCCAACAATGAACGAAACAGACTGGAATATGGACTTGTTTTAAAAAAAATAATTCTGAATTATTCCATAAATGTTTTTCTAAATTACGTTTTATATACATGTACATGTATACTTCCTTTGAAATACCTTTGGTGGCGAATTGATGCTTTGCATCAAGTTTTTCTTGTGTATAACTAGTTTTGGCAAAATAACACAGCAATGCAGATAAGATAAAAAATAAGTGTTGTTTCTGTGTGTTAACATACATTATGTGGCGATTTTAAAATTACCTGAATATAATGTATCTGTATTTTATCGGACTACATTTTGAGATTATACATTAAATTTCCCGGTTTTCTTCTTCGTGCTTACACACACTGATGGTCTTATCTCTTATGATTATTGTATACAAATGTACATTCAGGTAGTTCCAACTAAATTAATAAGATACAATGTATATATTATGTATTTACATTTAAACATAAAACTTAAATGTTTTACAAATATATAAATAGGAACAGGTGTTTTCCTGTGATAGTATTACAGAGATCTATTTTTGACGATGTAAACTAGGATGCCTGGAATAACTTGTCAGTAATCATACCTTATTTAACTTCAAGAAGTTACTTAAAAGTAGGATAGCGAGAATAAAACTTGAGATGTTTTGTCGGGGGTGGTGATGGGCTTCCATGTTATATATATATATATATATATATATATATATATATATATATATATATATATATATGTGTGTGTGTGTGTGTGTGTGTGTGTGTGTGTGTGTGTGTGTGTGTGTGTGTGTGTGGAGGGTATCGGCCCGGATAGCTCAGGTGGCAAATGAATCCTGCTTGTGTTAGAATATAAAGCTGATACATTGCATGATGCATTGATATGATAAGCAGATTCAAATTTGTTCAAGGGAAGACCTTTGCACCAATTATGCCTCCGCTGTAAGGGGACATAATTTGAATAAAAGCATTATTAAACTACAATGACTAAATCTTAATTTTCATATACTATACCATTTATGTTAAAATTCACTTCTATATCATGGTTACTATCCATATACAGAGTTATGCACAGAAACTCGAAATAGGTAATGTATATTCCCTCCAAATAAAGTATGAGCTCACGCGTGTATGGCTATCGTATAAAAATATGTCACAGAGCAATAAAAACTACACTTTTTTTAAACTGAATTAGCAATACCCGCATGCGCTCCTTTCTAATTTTGAGAAAATTTATGAAAAAGAACCAACAAAAATAACAGCTTTCGGCAGTGTCGGACAGTCGAATCGTCTGACCGTCGGAATATTGGACCGTCTGACTATCGGGATGTTACCGTTATTTAAAGTCTCAGTAGAGTGTAGCGGTGCAGAGGTTATATATCGGCCCGGATCGCTGAGTTGGTAAGAGTGTCCTGCTTGTGTTAGGAAGGTCTTCGGATCGATTGCCGGTCTAACCGCACATTTTTCCTTGCCTGCTACACACACACACACACACACACACACACACACACATCAGACCACTTTATATATATATATATATATATATATATATATATATATATATATATATATATATATATATATATATATATATATATATATATCATAGGCTTAGCCCCCACTTTTTTTTGCAAAGATAGACATAGGTTTTGAAAATTGGGGCTTAGCCCCCAGACGTTTCTGGCGTGTGGGTGTGTTTTAAGTTGGTTTAGCCCCCCCCCCCCCCACTTTCAATTTGCTGCCGACGCCTATGTATATACACGAATGAGTGAGGTGGCCTCTTAAGTGAGGTCCTGTATTTATTAGATATATATCAACAGACTGAAAACATGTGTCTTTGGAATACAATAAAATTTGATATATATCTAAATCAACATACACTTTACTGCACTCTGCAGAGAGAGAGAGAGAGAGAGAGAGAGAGAGAGAGAGAGAGAGAGAGAGAGAGAGAGAGAGAGAGAAATTTTCCAGGTTCTTTTTATTTGGATATATGTATTTTATTTATGTATTTTCGATACGTCATGTATTTGGATACGTCTTTTATGTACATTTATTTTACATTTTCTGTTTCAGACATTTTATATTGTCGTGAAAGTTTCAATCTTCTATGTCTCGCATTTAACAATCTAGATATTTAACACATAAACCTGGAAATATATGCATAACATTACTCTTCTGTGCCGAATTCGTGTTCAGACATGTACTGCGCTTTTGCTCAATATAGCATCTGGTGATTTCCACAATATATCTATGATAAAAATAGATTGACCTTTGACACATTAAAAGGGAGGATGCACCAATCATTGCTTTTTCTAAATTTTTACCTACGACTTTAGAGGCGCGGCGAGATTTTAGCAGCTTGTTGGTGAGTATTTTTTTTTTTTACATTTTCTAACAAAGTGTAAATAATAACAATTTTACAACAGATGTAAATTGATAGAAAAATATTTATTATATATAATTGCTCAGAATTAATACTGCATTTGTACATTTTTTCATTCCCGAATTCACTGAGTTATTTAATTAAGCAAATATATAAAAAGACAAAAAAGTGTGTTAAATAAATTAAAAAATGCGATAAAAATCCCCAAAACAAGTAGAATAAAATGACTTACTTTTTTCTGGTGCATACAAATAGGTGTTTAATATGCATTGTCAGTGTCAGTAATGGAGATGTGTAAGCGGTATGCAAAATGAGATTTTAATTTATGAAAATAATATTTACGCCATTTCCGTTTGCCATGTTATTCATATTTATAGTCCGTCTAATGGAAACAGTAATATTAAAAACACTTCATTTAGAATATTAGCTCTGAAAACAGGTACATGACATAGGCGTCGGAAGCAAATTGAAAGTGTGGGGGGGGGCTAAACCAACTTAAAAACACACACACACACGCCAAAAACGTCTGGGGGGCTAAGCCCCAATTTTCAACACATATGTCTATCTTTGCAAAAAAAGTGGGGGGCTAAGCCCCCCCCCCCCCCCCCCCCCCCCCCCCCCCCCGGTTCCGACGCCTATGCATGAAAACAGAATGCATATTGGTTCGACGCCACGTTTAACCTTACATTCATGACTTTCTGTCCTTCGATCCGATATTCCAACAGTATTTCTGTCATTCATGTTATATTGAGTCCGACGATAACCACCCAGTATTTCGAGGGTCTGATATTCCGAAGGCCTGATAGACCGAAGGCCCGATAGTTAGAGGGTCCAATAGTCCGAAGGCCCGATAGTCCGAGGGCCCGATAGTCCGAAGATCCGATATCGTTCCCCCAAACAGAGGTTGCATATTCAAGATTTGTAAAGTCACTCGCTGTCACTGGACTCTGCTCTGTAATCATATTTCGTTTACAAAGCAACTATAGGTTCCAGAAAAGAAAACATATACACAGGGGACGGGGGTAACGGGAACAAGAATAATTAACGACCATTTGATTCTGAGGGGGGGGGGTGGGGCTAGGGGCTGGCAAATTTTGTCGAGTCAGATTATTTATTTTCATACTATCGCAGAACAGAATATTTATTTTCAAGCAGACCAGAGACAGAATATTTATTTCTTCATGTTTTTTGCTACAATGTATTGTCATGTGGTCAGAAATGTAATATATTATAGTGGCGGATCTAGAATTTTTTCAAAGGCGGAGTTGAGGGGACATTAGATTATTGTGAGAAAAAGACTGTGATAAGAAACCCTAAGGAAGGAAACATGCTATCCAATTTCAATATTTCGGAAGCCTTAACTGGTATTTGAGGGGCCCCTGTGGCCAAGTGGCTAGAACATTGCGCTTTGAACTATGAAGTCTCTCACTTCTGGTCAGTGCATTGCAGTTTCGAGCCTGGCTGGAACCTTAGCTGATGTTTTGTGAGAAAGTTTGCCAGTTGACTTGCGGAGGGCCGGTGGTCTATTCCCATATACATTGTAACCGGGTTCTCTCCTCCACCAATAATAACTGGCCACCATCATAACGGCACGTCGATTTACCCTATCTTACTTAGTTACCACATACTGAAAAAAGTGTTTAGTGTGGCGTCAAACTAACACTATCCAATATTCTTTCATTTGATCAGTGTCCGGACACACACAAATAGAGTGAGACAGCCATTGTATTAAATCTTCAACCTTATTGTTCTCAATTTTCAAAGAGTTTTTTTGGTTTTATTTTCGGTGTGTGTGTGTGTGCGGGCGCGCGCGCCTGTGTGTGTGTGCGCGCGCGACATTACGCTGTACGTGTGAAAATGTTGTGTTCATTCCGTGCAAAGAATTGTATATTATCGATGATTAAATTTTCATATCTCTAAAGCTGTTGATAATAACGCAAGGGAAAATCAAATACATTTTGATACTATTCAAATTATGTTTACAAATAAATTTTCATATTTTATTGGAAACGCAATACAGATATGTAGGACAAACACTTTCGGAAGAAACTGAAATAAAGTGCAGTCAAAAGCGATGAATTCCATCTATAATTTAAAGATAGAGGGAAGGTTAACTATAGAATTGTTTTCGCCGAGCGGAGCGTGTCGCGAAAATTTAATTTTTTGTATTTATTAATTTTCCAACTTTTTCTTTAAAAATATAGAGGTTTTACACATTTTCTTGTCAAATTCTGGGCTTTTAGTTAATTTTTACCGTACATACATGATATATCTATATTTTGGTGTCCAAAGTGTGTGTGTGTGTGTGTGTGTGTGTGCGTGCGTGTTTGTGTGGTGGTGGGGGTGGGGGAGCGTATACCCTTTAAGCTCCCCCTGAAATCTGCCACGGAATTATGACATATAAATGATTTATATATTTGACGCTACTGGTTATTGACCAGTAGCCTGCTAGATTCAGTAACCAGAAGATGAAATCACATCATAGCCGGGTACTGGTCCTGGCTGGCTATTGGTCCCCGACCAGAAATGAAAAAAAAAAAACAGAAAAATGGTGAGCGTAATGAGCCGAATAAAATTTCAGTATTATTTTATTTTCACCATAACTTGGCCACTAGTTAAAGCCAGATTATTTCTTGCTAGTAGAGGGCAGATTATGTTCAATATTTTCAAGGTCAGAATATTTGTTACCAAAATCTGCCACCCCCTTCAGATTCAAATGGTCGTCTCCTTAGCTGTGTTTACCCACCCCCTAAAAATATTTCGTTTTTTTCTACTTTTACTACTTACACTGGATGAACAATTATAACGAATACGAGGTATACACCAGCATAATCTGTCAATGAATTTTCCGTGTGGTTGTAAATACAAAATTTGTCAAGCTATAAATTTTGTATTGTACACCCCCACCCAGTATTTTCAAAATTCAAACACGACGTCCCTCTTGTTATATGCATAGAGATAAACGAGTTATTATTAACATATTTGCGTGATCATTAAGGACATTGTTAATGCAAAATGTTAAATGATTGACAACATTTCTTGCAAGAACCGCCAACTCTGTGTAAGAGGTATAGTTGACAATAGATGCCAACATTGCGCAGCCTACTAACCCCCCCCCCCCCCAATACATAAATGCAATAGTCGTATTCGTGTTTCGTCTAATATAATCTGCAGGCATTGTTTTCATATCTTATCGTTTGTCATCATGCTACGTCACAAAACTGCAGTCATTGTTTGAGTTATTATCGTTCTTTTATTGTCCCAAAATGTTTGTTATGAGCTGTTTATTGTTAGCAAATATTATGTTTGTAGGATACCCTTCCCTTTTGTACTGTCGACTCGCTTTGTGTATATAGTGTACCTCTATATACTTCAGCATGTGTCTTGACTACCCTTCCTCATTCAATTTGCTTGGTTTTTAAAATTGTATCAAATATACACTAATTTTACTGTTGCTAATCAACAACCAAGGTTATTTATTTGTGTGTATCGAAGGAAATGGAAGATACATACATGTAAGTTCTTAAATGTACTTGTTTTCGAGATTCTTTTGACTTTAATTTGTAAGCAATACATGTATAAAAATTCTGTTTAGCAACTAAAGTTTAAATTAAAAAAAATAATAATAAGATGCTTGAAAAATTTACTTTAGATTTCCAGCATCATTTTAGATGAGAAATAGTAACAAAAGAATATCCAAAGGTTTGAATTAAATTATCGGAAATTAAGATTTAAACATTACTCGTGCAGACGTTTTAGATAGTTCATATTTTATATAAATGTTATTACACGCTGCCTTTTTATGTGTAGAAATGTCTTATTTTCTTAAATCAACTTGTATAGTGTCGATATGTAAAACCATGGCTACAAACACCCATATTTGTTTGAAGTTGAATAAAGACTTCTTTTTAAAATATGAAAAATATGAAACCAGTACTTATAAATTTTTTATATATATATAACACTGTATTATTCTGAGAGAGGCCCTATCAAGTTTTAAGAACTCGTTTCCTTTCGAATATAGGTCAATAAAGTATTTTTAATTTTTTTAAAAAAATGGCTTTTGTTAAGTTTGGATAATTCATAAAAATATTAAAACTACTCAAAAAATCAAAAACGTTTTGGAGTATTCTATACTTTATGGCAGCGTATTAGTATCACCCAAGAAAAAATTTAATCTCCTGCGTAAGACTTATTATCTCCTACGTAAGACTTAGTATCTCCTACGTAGGACTTAATATATCCTACGTAGGATTTTATTATCTCTTGCGTAGGACATATTATCTCCTACATAAGACTTATTATCTCCTACGTAGGACTTATTATATTAGGTCTTCCGTAGGAGAAACAAGTCTTACGTAGGTGATAATAAGTCTTACGTAGGAGAAAATAAGCCTTACGTAAGAGTTAATAAGTCTTACGTAGTAGATTCTAAGTCTTATGTAGGAGATACTAAGTCCTACATAGGAGATAATAAGTCTTACGTAGGAAATATTTTTTTCTGGGGTGATACTGATACGCTGCCATACAAATTTAACTAAAGACCCTAAAGATTCAAATACCAAAACCGTTTGGATTTTTTGATTTTCAGAAAAGGTACAGCATTAAAAATCCAAAGTAGTAATGGATTTAATTTTTGTTGTTGAGTTTTTGTCAAATTTTCAAAACAATAAATTGAAAATCGGATTTTATGTCAAGTTTTGAGAGTTATTGGTTTAAGATTTTGACACTTAAAGTTCCAAAATCATAATTTATATATAAAGAATCCGCTCGACAGGTTTCTTCGACATCCAGTTAACCAGACTGGTTAAATGACGTCATGAAACGATCATTTCTGCAAACCTGATTAAAGAGATATTGATTTCTGAAACTGACAATTTTTTGGGTATGGTTTCGTACGGAGTCTGGGAGGTGACATAGTAGTGAAAAAAAAATATTCCGTGCAAACAGAATAATAATTATTGAGAGAAAAAAATATTCCATGCGAACGGAAAAATTATTCCGTTCGCGCGGAATAAAATTATTCGGAATAATTATTGAGAGAAAATTTTTTTTCCGTGCGAATGGAATAATTATTGAGATAAGAAAAAATATTCCGTGCGATCGGAATAATTATTGAGAAAAAATATATATTGAGAGATATTCGCACGGAATAATGTGCAACACACCACTGTCAGTGTCATCTCAGGGGCTCCATACTTACGACTAAACATGGGCCCGAAGTCACCAAATTATTCAGTACTCTAGCTCAGCTAACTTTTCATGATTTTCAAGTAAATTCAGACAAAAATTATTCTATAGCTGGACATGTGTGTATATTGACAGCATACAATGGTAAATAATGATAAGTATTGCTCATTTGAAGAAAACCAGAAATATTCAAAAATTGTTGAGTACATACTCAAATTTTGAGTACTGTACTCAACACTTTTATTCATTTTTTACAGGAAAATCATAAATGTGATGCAAAAATTTATATGTGAATGATAATAAACATTAATATGTTTTCTTAACACTCAAACACAAAAGTTTTACCAACGATTATATAGTCAAAATGATGAAATTAAAGTTGAGCTTGAGTACCGATTTATTTGGTGATTTCGGGCTCTGAACTTTTTCTTCTATCGGTGTTGGAAGCTGTAATTTCAATTCTGACGGCGATAAATGATGTTTTGGTCATGGCTAAATCCTGTCAGTAGATCAATTAATTCGCTAGTTAGAGACTTTTCAGTTCGAAAACTCTCTAATTAGCGACTTTTCGCTTTGGCGAGGCGAAAAGTCGAAAACTCGCTATTTAGCGACTTTTCGCCCCGAAAACTCGCTTATTAGTGACTTTTCGAACCGAAAATTCTCAAATTAGCGAGTTTTCGGGAACGAAATTACTTATGATTACTTAGATAAGTTTTCCCAATTATTTCACCTTATTATGAACAATGCTTGCTGACCCGTGGATTTCTGTATATTTTTTTCTATGTTGTTGCTAAAGAAAATTCTAGTTTTCAATTCCTGAATATTTAATGTACTTTTCTTGCATTTGCAGTAGTATTTCTTACTTATTTTAATCAAACTTATATTTAAAAAAAAATGTGACCGAAGATACATTTTTGATGTGATCACGAGATTGCGAGCACACAGAACACGTCTAGACATTATGCAATTTTCCATACGACGCAAGTTTTCAGTTCATGGTGGTAGAAACAGGTTAAAAAAAATAATGATAAAAAAAAATAATAAAAACTCTTCGTTGATTATCATATGTAGTGAACTCGGTAAACCTCTTGTTTTTTCAAAATTTGGAAATAAAACAAACTTAAGTTAGATCATCAACTAACAATCGCTGTAGAAGATATATACATGTACATGTATATATATGTATGTATGTATATACCGGTGTGTATATATATGTACTATCCGTGAACTCTTCTACTGGTAAACAAATGTCCTGATAATATAAATGTAAGCTGTAAATTGGGTTTAATCATCATAAATACTGTAAACACTATCAGAAAACATTTATTTCTTTTTCTTTGCAATATACACAATTATCCATCACTCCGATATACTTTTCGACTGTGTACATTTCAAGTGCGTGACTAATTTTGATCTCATATTAACATAATTAAGAAGGTGAAGCATCTACATGTGACTTCGTGTTAGAAGTTTAAGAGCGTTTGTATACATAGTATAAATATATTAAGGGTAAAGCGACGACAGTTCATCATGACTGTATGCAGGATCATTTCAGGTAGAAAAGAGCAATTGTAACATAATATTATATTGCGAGGCAGAAGAAAAATATTAAATCCTAGTACACAGGACGAGTGTTAATATATATTCTTCTGCCTTACAAGAAAAAAAATTGCTACTCATAATAAAAATTGGCAATCATTTTATTTATCACATATTTATTTCTCATAAAACAATTAAAAGTAGAACTAAAATTAAAAAAAAAAACATATTTTGATTGGCCGAGTGAAAATAATGAAGTTTACACTGATTTTGCTTGGAGTGTTATTTTTCACACAATTGAAAATAAGCAATTTATTTAATTGACGAATCCTTATATTTCATTACAAAAACATAATATAAAAGTCAATATATTAGATGAAAATTTGCACCACAGTGGTAGATGAACATTTCATTAAACTAAATTCGAGGTTGCTGATAACAAATAAAATAAAAATACAAACAAACGAAACTGATGTAAACAAAGGAATAGAATAAATGGTGATATCGAGTTAATATCGAGATAGATTACTGATATACCGTTACTAAGATTTTTACAGCCATTGCCAAAATTAAAATTATTATCTGAGATTGGATTGATGAAGAAAACAAAATTCAGTGTTCACATTCATAATAATGTCGAAAATGTGAAAGGCATCCATTAGCAATAGAGGTCTGTTGTCCAACATGGAGTGCAGCAGGATCAATCAAGTACATCGGCAAAGTAACATCTGGACAGTCTTGTTCAGACTCGTTGAACTCATGCACGAAGGATCTATTTCAGATGTACTTTTCAATTACACATTTTCCATTCTTGTGTTTCAACAGTCCCACCACTGTTGTTGAACTGTTATCTTACATTTTGAGATTATTGTCGCATCGGTATATCAGTAGTTGCATCAGTTAAATTGTTATAATTGCAAGTCGATATATTTCACAATCAATATTCATATCATATTCTCACTTTTTGATTAACCAGGGGTTTTATCGAAAATATAAAAATCTCAGATACTAAAGTATAAATCTTCATGAAGGCCAGGATACATACACAAGTCTGGTAATTACTGGACATATACGAACCTTTAGAAACCCACAGGTAGGATCAGGTGCCTTGGAAGAGTAAGCATCGCAACCAAGATATTATACCGACCGTAAAATTTGCGTAACGTTTGACATCAAACGCGATTGTCCAAATACCTGTGTCAATAACTTGTCAGAAAGTAGTTTACCTCTGTATATGAAATGTTCCTATCTTGAAAACGCCCAGGCATATCGGATCATTTGTGAGATATAAACAACATATGTAGGTGATTGCGGGATAACATTACTAAACTGCGGAAAGTTTACAATGGGAAAGCCGAAATCGTCGCGTTCGTCGTATAGCTGGTTGTCTATAGTAAGCAAAGTATCCAAGTGTGTCTTTAATTTGTAGATCATTGGGATATATTGCGTTGATATATGTATGAAAAGGTGAGAAAACATGAGATGATGATATCTATATTATAAACAGTCGATGAAATAAAGATAAGTATTTATTTAAAAATATGCCAAATATTGTATTGTTATTAAAGAAAAACTAAATGCTGTTTTGGCTCATCTGAGCCGAAGGCTCAAGTGAGATATTGTTATCACTCCCCGTCCGTCGTCCGTCCGTAAACCTTTCACATTTTAGATTACTGAAGGGAATTTGATGAAACTTGCCAGGAAGCAGGTGCTTAGGATCCTCTACCAATTTTGTACTTTTGGGCCAGATTGTCAGAGGGGGTTGATCCAGGGTGGTGCAAATTAAGTCGCAGAAGGTACCCCTATTTGAAAATCTTCATCTCCACAACCGCTGCATGAATTGTTTCTGAGTGATCTACATGGATGTATGATTCAAGTTTGTATTTTTCGTAGAAATCGGAATTTTTAATTTTTGACGCGTCTTTTAGGTCTTTTCAGACTTGGTCATTTTCATTCTTTTTTGTATGATTTCTTTTATTATCTCCCCTTGTATTTATTATGACGCATTAATTTCATGTGTTTTACTAGTAATTTGGTGAAGGAATGTTTTTGTGTAAGAATTATGCGAAAATCGAATTTTTAGAATTTTTATGAATATTTTAAGACTGCAAAAAAAAAAAAAAAAAAAAAAAAGGGGACAATTTTCACACTGTTAGTTTGTATATCAAAACCATCGAAGGGATTTTAATGAAACTTTATAGGAAGTAAGTACTGAAAACCCTCAACCAAGTTTGTGTTTTGGGTCAGATTGGCCCAGGGGTGAATCTAGGGTGGGACAAGAAAGGTCGCAAAAGGTACCCCTCCTTGAAAATCTTTTTCTCAAGAACCACTGCATGGACTGAAAAACAAATTGTTTCTGAGTGATGGATGTATGATTCAAGTCTTTATTTTTTGTAGAAATTGAAATTTTTGACGCGTTTTGAGGTTTTTCAGACTTTGTGATTTTCATTCATTTTTGTGTGATTTCTTCGATTATCTCCCCTTGTATTCACTTTGATGTATTTAGTAAGTGTTTTACTTTTGTATAAATGTTTTTGTGCAAAATATTTGCTGAAATACAATTTTTAGATAATTTTATGAATTTCTAAAAACTGCCAAAAAGATTCACATTATCAGCTCGTTCTCGGAAACCACGGATAGGATTTTGATGAAACTTTACAGGAAACACGTTTTCGCAATCCTCTACCATATTTGTATTTCTTGGCCAGAACAGCCTACATATTCTACTCAGGTCCTCTTACCACATTTGTAGATGGTTCTCAGGTGAGCGATTGAGGCCCTGTTGGGCCTCCTGTTGCACTAAGAATTCGTTCCTTCCAGTGAAATGGGTTTGCTTCCCCTAGATTTCTAGGAGAGATTTTTTCTTGGTATGTCTTCACCCACGCGATCTCCAAAATTAAAATGACATATTCTTTATCTATATTGCTCATTAAATCGTTGATGATTGGTCAGTTTGGATTTCCTTGTGACATGGCATGTGTGATGTTTCCATCCGACGGCAGTATGTACATGCACATATACACTTAGCGATCAAAAGCAATACGATCCTTCTCTACAACACGTAATTAAAGATAGAACGATTTTATATTACCAGCATCACTATATTTACCACAGGGAATTGATATAAATAATTATATATACCAGTCTAATTTACTTTTTGCAGATTCGTGCCAAAATATAGTTTTGGGTCAGAAGTAGCGGTCGTTTGATTTGATTTGATTTTTTGTTTTACGCCATACTCAACAATCTTTCAGTCATATGATGGCTTCCAGTTTTTTTTATTGGTGGAGGAGAAACCCCGGTTACCCGGGTAAAGACCACCGACTCTCCGCAAAACTGGCAAACTTTCCCACTTAATTCGAAATGACCCTAGACCCTAGGATTCGAACCAGAGGTGAGAGGCCTTGTGATTAAAAGCGCAATGCTCTGACCACTCGGCCACGGAGGCCCCAGTAGCGGTCGTAATCTCTCCAGCTGTTCATCAACATCCTTAGAAACTAAGGGTGAATTTATTGGCACAAAACTGATTTCGGTATTGGTTTCTGGTTTTAAACATGCATTGAAACTAGTAGGTTTCGTTAGGTTTGAAGTAATGCAGTAAATGACAGGTCTGCATTTTCAAAATGACTGATATATCAAAACTTGCTATGTACTCTTGTATCAACATGTTTAGTGTATATTTGTCGAGTTTTACAGTATTTTAAACATTATCTTATCTTTATTAAGCAATGGTTTAAAACTTTATTAATAAAACAAAAATAACTCATTACTTCTCCAAGCTGAAACTGGTTTCAAACTAGTTTGGTGCAATAATTAAAGGGTTTCCCAAATTATTTATCAATCGGAACTAGTTTATAGACTATAATTTTCCCTTAATTGTATTCATTGAAAGAAACAAAAAGATGAGGTGAAATAGTAATTTTTTTTCCACGACAGCTTGTTTCTCCCAGGCCCTAGCTTCTCATTATTCACCTCATAAGAGCATTACAACTTTTATCATGATGTGCGAGTATGGATAATCATGCATATAAATATATATTTGACATCATATGCCCTACATCTGTAAATATCGCAAAAGAAACGAGGTTTGGTTGCAAATACGTCAAATACAAACACAAACGCATGTAACCGTGTTCAATTTGCATATGCTAAGCGGAATATTTACACAGGAAATACGTAATATTTTCATTTCAGAACGCATAAAAATGTCCCATTGACGACATTTACGTCAGTAAGTATAAGAGACGTCGGAGTTTGTCTTCGTATTGACAACGAGAAAACCGCGTGCGAGTGATGAACACACTTTTGAATTAGTATAATTCGCCATTATTTGAGGAGTTTCCTGTAGTATGTCCGACCAAGTTTATCTGTGTGTCTACAACTTTAGCCTCCATTATTTAAAACTTCGTGAAATTCTTAAAACCAAGAGACACGGAGTCTTTGTACTTGACAACTCAATGACAATAAAGCTATTTTTTTGTAATTTTCGTTCGTAAATCTATATAAATGTATAAAAAGTACTAAGAATCTGAACAAAAATAAATAAATGACGACTTTGTGTGCCTGTTAGAATATGAGCACGCTTGGAGCATTTTATGTTTATGAAACACATTGGCACAAGTTAACCTGTAGCCTTTTATTGATACCTTTGCCACGCCCATTGATAAAATATGTACGTTGTCTAAGTATAAATGATTCTCATCTTGAAAACATACACTTCAAACCAGTGTTATAGATAAGTCATTAATGCTATCAAATATTATATATATATTATCGTATTTTAAAAATCAGTCAAGTAGTCTTGTATTTAAAGCGGGTATGCATTTAGATGCACCAATAGCCAATATTCGATAACCTTTGCGAGCCTTTATGTCAAACCCTGTAAGTGATCTATCACTATAAGAAATGAAAGAGGAATACGAAAGATTAAATCGATTTGTGAAGATTATTTTTTAAAACGACATTTAACAACAAATCATAACTGGTCAAACTGGTGCAACAACGGAGATGAAAACAGCAGGTACCTATATTTCTGAAAATTTCGTAACAGAGAATGTGTGATATCATCATATTATTAATCGTATATAATCCTATTTACTGTCTTCACAATATTGATAATTATGAACTTAACTGTTTAAGGAAACAGTCATCTAATTAATCTAGATTTGTCTGGAGATGACATCAGTCGTACAATATCACAATACATCTGTGCGCAATCCAGGGATCTAACCTTGTATATATATATTTGTGAGAATTTTGTTGACTTACCATACCATATCTCATACTTTTCCGCTTAATCTAAGGATGCATCATTGGCAATCAGCCTGACTATACCAAAATCTTGAATTACAAATGTCTCGCACAGAATTGTTCACTGGCATAGAATATGGGGAGGTACCAGTCTCTCTCTCTCTCTCTCTCTCTCTCTCTCTCTCTCTCTCTCTCTCTCTCTCTCTCTCTCTCTCTCTATATATATATATATACATATATATATATATATATATATATATATATATATATATATATATATATATATATATATATATATATATATAAATATAAATATAACTGTATTTATGTTACTGACGATAAAGTCTGTCAAATGAGTTAAATCGTGATAATGGAAATACAAAGGCAATTATTTATCTCTTTGTTACGATAGGAAAAGAAACGAATGTATAATATATTTCAATTGTAACAGTATTAACAGTACTGTAACAGTACGACCTTTCGGTAGATAAAAGAAAATTATTTATGCGGATTTTGCAAACATACATTGTTTAAAAATATATAAAAATGAGTTATGAACGAAAAAACGTGTATCATACACTCGATATATAATATTATATTTGGTGTATTTTATGTTGTCATTACACATTTCCTCACCATTATTTTGAAAACATACAAATAACACCAAGATAGAAGTTTGGATATTCTTTTGTCACGTAGGTATGTATTCCACAGAAACATAGTATTCTTTATAGAGCGCAAACGCCAATATTTATCAGGGTTAGAAGAGATTTACCATCAAATGTGAAAAATCGTAAAAAGTGAATTGTTTGTTGTTTAAACGAAAAAATTAATTGTATATATTATTTATATTGCTTATTATGTAAAATTATTCATCTTTAGTCGTAGAGAACACACACAGCTCTCTCTCTCTCTCTCTCTCTCTCTCTCTCTCTCTCTCTCTCTCTCTCTCTCTCTCTCTCTCTCTCTCTCTCTCTTAAACAATATCATTGAAACAGAGAGTTTCATGTTACCCCTGACATATATTTGAATCTGGATACAAATTAAATTAACTCACATTTAGATCATTTCTGCTTGCATTATTATGTCTATATATATTGTTTGTCTTCATATAAAATATCAAATTATTTCATGAATCATTCAATCTATCAAATATCATACTCACGTGAAGATTCGGCATTTTAAAATTGCTAAGTAATTGATGTGATACGTTAAGGTAACAACGTGACAGGTACTCTTACAGGAAGTAAATTATCTTGTGTTCAATCTGCAGTTAACTGATGTTATGTCCTTCAGAAACCTTAAATAAACTGACATCTAGAGTTTTATAAGCATTATACATGTGTATTTGAATTGATTGAAATGATTAGAGTATGTCCAAATGTTATTGTAAACATAGTTTACTTCCAGTTAAATCTAGGTTTGCGAAAGCGGATGTAATAAAATTAAGATATGTCTAGAGAGAAAAACAAGAATGCGATTGTTGTTGTATTCGCTTGAAGAAATTCTAGATTATTTTCACTCACTAAATGGTGATGGTTTGAAATATATTGGATAAAGTATGACACAGTAAAATCTATCAGTGAAAACTGAATTTTCTCAAACTAGAATTTTCTCCTATTTAACTGATTAGCATTAGTATCATGTACAAAATTTTAATTTCCATTTGGTATAGTCTCTGGTAAATGATAATGAAAACAAAATACTAGATTATCTCTGTTTAAAGGCACATTTCTAAGAAATTCCTTGCATCACAGCTATTAATGTGAGTTAAAAATTGTTTAATAGAGAAAAATAGAATCAATTGAAAAATTAGGTTTAAAGTCTTACTGGGCTCATAGCACGCATATCATTATGACCTACAAACCTTTGCTATACGTGTGTTGTTATTTCTACCTACTAACCTTTTATATGCACGTGTTATTTTACCTACTAACATTTTATATACACGTTATTTTATGTATATACGTGTTGTTATTTTACCTACTAACATTTTATATACACGTCTTGTTATTTTACCTACTAACATTTTATATACACGTGTGATTTTACCTTCTAACATTTTATATACAGGTTGTTATTTTATGTATATACGTGTTGTGATTATTCCTACTAACATTTTATATACATGTGTTGTGATTTTACCTATTAACCGTTATATACACGTGTTGTGATTTTACCTATCAACATTTTATATACTCGTGTTGTGATTTTTCCTACTTACATTTCATATACAAGTTGTTATTTTACCTACTAACTTTTATATACACGTTATTTTATCTAGTAACATTTATATACACGTTTTTTGTCAACTAACATTTATATATACTCGTGTTGTTATTTTACCTACTAACATTTTATATACACGTTATTTTATCTACTAACATTTAAATACACGTGTTATTTTACCTACTAACATTTTATATACACGTTGTTATTTCATCTACTAACAGTTTATATACACGTGTTGTTATTTCTCCTATTAACATTTTATATACACGTTATTTTTATCTACTAACATTTAAATACACGTGTTATTTTACCTACTAACATTTTATATACACGTTGTTATTTCATCTACTAACAGTTTATATACACGTGTTGTTATTTCTCCTACTAACATTTTCTACACACGTGTTATTTTACCTACTAACATTTCCTATACACGTTTTGTTATTTTACCTACTAACCTTTTCTATACGCATGTTGCTATTTTTACCTGCTAAACTTTTATATATGGAAGTATGTGTGGTGTTATTTTTATCTGTTAAACCTTTTTTATATATAATGTTATTTTTACCTGCTAAATATTTCTGAACGTGTTTTGTTATTTTTACCTACTACACTTATACGTATGTTACCTACTGAAATTTTGTGTACGTCTGTCATTATCATTACTTAACGTCTGTCATTATCATTACCTAACGTCTGTTGTTATCATTACCTAACGCCTGATGTTATCATTACCTAACGCCTGATGTTATCATTACCTAACGCCTGTTGTTATCATTATCTAACGCCTGTTGTTATCATTACCTAACGTCTGTTGTTATCATTGCCTAACGTCTATTGTTATCGTATAGTATTTTACTTACTAGTCTTTTCTTTACAAGTTTTTTTATTATTACATAATGAACTTTTCTATTAATAGTTATTAAACGTATGATGAAATATTAAACTAAAAACCTTTTCTGTATGTTTATTGTTATTTCTGCCTATAACTTTTTCCATATGTTCTTTATTATTATTACCTACTTACCTTTTCTATACGTGTTTTGCTTAAAATACCTGTTAATCTGGACATAGAATTCAAATTTTTGCAATAACTGATAACAGTTGTATCTTTGATTTCAAATGATCACAGATATTGTTATAGACTAATGATGCTGGGAAGCGTGTAACCACACATATGTGATACGGGACTTCCGTTTCAAGTCTTATCCTGAATTATATCTTAATCTGTAAATGATTACAAAATTAAAGAGAGATGTAGAGTTGCCGGATAGGGATCTGTGTAGTTTTTTCTTCCGTTTCGTGATCGGTAGCGTTTATAGCTAGTTAGCCTAGAGGTCGAGCCCAGTCTGTTTAACTGTCACTCAGATCGAGACAAACGATGGCAATGGTTTGCCAGGGACAAATCTACTCATTGGTATTGATATTTTAGCTTTGTGTTGCACAACATACAAACGTTTTTCTTGAATTTAGCATCCTCCATGGCTTGATGTCAAGAGGTCCATGTTTGTCCATTTTTTTACCTGATTTGCACCTATATCCTGGACATCCTAAAGATTTATATTTTGGTATCTGATTTTTATACTTAAGTCTACAGCAATAAAACTTGCAAACCTCCCACTAAGATACAGCAAGGCAATTCAACAATTAAAATATATAATTATCATAGTGATCTTTCATCCCTTTTAAAATTTTCAATATTACTGGTCAGCGACCAATTCTCGCCAACTGTCATGTTACAACATGTCACATTTACCAATTCTTGGCAAATGTTTTAACTGGTATTGAACATACAAACACGTGCATACTTTCACGGATTTTTGCGTTTCCAGCAAAAGATACTGCTCTTATTTTCGAAGGAAAAAATATAATAGACCAAAAACTATCAGGTAAAATAAAATGATTTGGCGAGAAGTGGTACCTGACAAGAATTGGTCGCTGACCAGTATGGTTCTAGCACTAATTAATATTGTGAAAATCAGAATACGTGACATGGTTTCTCATTGATTATCACACTAAAACCACAAATACCACGCATGTACATCGATGACTGAAAATATTTTAATAATATCACCAAAAAAAAAACAAAAAAACGGCACAATTTTAACAGAAAAATAAAGATAAAGTACGGGATTGAGAGATTTATAGTAAAATAAAAAAATATATATATATCTGAAACAAAATTCGAGAAAATACATTTCACTCCATTATTTATTCCCAGTTCCTTTGATTCTTCTCAACCTTTTTATGTCTCTCGTCAGAGGGATATTCTATAATAAGAATATACATTTAACAAATAGGACACGACCGCTGATTGATATTTATCTCAGTTGGTAATTTACAAACTTTGGGACTTAATCGTGTGTGTATATATATATATATCACAGAATGTTTCATAATATTTATTGTAATAAGTATACTTTGTTCGAACCTAAGTAAAGTGATATACATGTATTTTTATCCTTCAAAATGAGCGTAGTTTTGTAGGGAGGAAACAGCATTTTAGCCATGAACTGAAGGTAAATGGCTCTTTATTTCAGGGTCGTCTCGCCCTTGATCAGTCTTAATATCAACGGAATTTAAAATGCCTTAAAATATTCCCGATGCATATTTTCAGAGCAGTAAAACTTGTTGTTTGATCAAAGTAGAAACATTTTGGTCAGCATTTCTATATAAAAATTGGTAGATTATATTCTTATAGTTTGATAGGTTTTAAGATGAAATGATGTTGTATAATGTGTATATGATGGTTTTATTTATTTGTTTTACGCACACGTTTTCATTGTAAAAATGTTCTAGTTTTTGTTAATTTCACAGATTGTTACTTCTCTTCGGGAGTAATCATTTGATTTTTATTGGGAGGGGGGGGGGGAGTCTAGGATCAAATTTTTGATCCTGGATTTCTTTTTGTTGTATTTTCCGTCCTAACTAATTTTTACTCAATCCTGTCCTAGTTTTTTTTATTGGTTACCCATTTTGACCAAATTAACTACGGCTGTATAAAACTGCTTTGAACAATTTATATGCCAGTGGCTAATTAGCAGATATTAAATACAATTATATCATGTTTGTTCTTTGTGGCAGATCCAATTGTTTTTGCAGAAAGGGGTTGGGCAGGGGTTGAGGCTGATAACATAAAATGACACTACATATGTACGTGTATTTAAATGAGGTTAAATAGAGAACAGAGGTTAATGAAAGATATCTCAACAAAATTTACAATCGTATCGTTAACTAAGGCGGGGTATCTACATACATAATATCTAAAGCAAGAACGGATAAATATTGAAACACAGCCCCGTCCTCCAAACCATTTTCTATGTAAGCTTTTTCTGTGATCAACATTAAAAAAACTTTTCTTCTTTAGGGATTTTAACTGGTGGCGATCTTTCTGTTTGTGGTCAGTACACTCGAAAGATCAGTCACAAAATTGTTAAGTTGTTTTTTCCTTTTAACTTTCATACTTCTACTCAATTAATCTATATTTGAATCTACAAAAAACGTATAAAATTGCGTGTATGTTCGTCGAAGTGATATCATACTTACATTTTTCATACTTACCTTTTTCCTTAAATTACTACACGTATCATACATGTCTGTTGTGCACAAATGTCATTTGAAATTAAAGGGGCATTAGCTGTGTTTACCCAAAAATAAGTCCGATTGACCTATTCTCTATTTTTAGTACAAGTGCTTGGTGTACAACAACAAATAAGAGTTATACACAGACATAAAAATATTCCTATATATTTGGTGAAAATATTGACAGATCCAGTGTGGTATGCATACACAAATAGTAAGGTTAAATTAATAAATTGCAAGTGAATAATTGCAAAACGGGGTTTCTCAAGCAATGTTCATATAGAAATTTAAGAATTTGCATGCCTGGGTATATCTTTTTGTTATTGTATATCAATGTAAAAAACTCTCAGATACCAAAATATAAATCAATAGAATGTCCAGGACATAGATACAAATCCGGTAAAAATGGACAAACATGGACCTCTAAGTAGTAAAAAAGAAATCATTTAAAAAAATCACAGCTAACGCTCCTTTAATTTAGTATTCCGAAATCTGAAAAAATACTAATTTGACATGTTCTCTTGAAGTCTTTTTACTTCGATTGCGATTTACTTCTTAATCTTTTTCGTAATGTGTGTATGTAAACTAACACAGATTAACTAATCCATGATGCATTTGTATCTTTAATGCTCTGTGAATATAAATGTAGACAAATAACTTATCTAAATATATTCATTCAACACAAGACTATCAGATATATGTATATATGTAATTTCCAGTAAGACTCTAGGTCATTGACTTACCCACAATGAGTAAAGTACTCCAACTTCTGGTGTTTATTGATACGACACAAACTTTATTGTGGTATATGAAATATATTGACATATATTTTACATTGATTTATGTATAACCACAGATAATCATCGGTAACAATTATTATAGCAGTGCTTACATATCATCACACTCGTACCATGATTGCATAGTTTTTGTGTATGATTTTAGACATCGAAAAACACATTTTGAATAAATACAATATCAATTTAAAAAAAAATCTCCTGATTGGCTAGTAAAAATGGGCAGTAATGCAGTGATATTCAACAATAGTTTTGACTAAAATGACTAATTCCAAATGGACCAAAATATGGCGTAAGCAGTTATGGGATTAATGATATGATATCATAGTTGATGTAATTGTGTGCAAGGCATCTATCATGAAAACAAATATTTATGATATACGACCAACACTACTGTGCTATTGTTTGTAACATGTATGATAAAATAACACCCAAAGTAAAATGGGCCGTTCGTGTTATGTATAATTCTTCAATGTTGAATTCTTATGATCAATTAATTGATGCATGATAATAATTGAATGAGATTATTGTCATTTAAATGCAACATGTAAAATGTTTTATATTTACAAAACAAACAATAACATTTTAATGTGTATTTAAAAATGCAAGTGTGAAGATTGTGATACAATACTAACTTACACTATGGAAACTGAACTATCATTTCCATGAAAAAGAGTTACCGGATAAATAACACTTCAGATTTTTGTAACAATGCCGACATTGTTGTGCTGTTCTAACAATTTGTATTCGCCTTTGTATAATTCATGTTATGTTTTAATTCTTACATTTCCTGATTAGAAATATTAAGACATGTCACTTACTCAAGGAGTTATAGATTTGCGTGTGATGTGTAACTTAAGAACATTACATGAAAACAATTGTTTTAAATGAAGTGAAACATATAAACATTAGACACTGATTACAAACGTATATCCCAACTCTGCATTTCCAGAGGTCTGTGTTTGTCCAATATACACCAGATTTGTATATGTATCCTTGACATACTGGATATTTATACTTTGGCATTCGGGATTTTATATTCAATTGTATCTTCTATGGCACTGAAATGTAAATTTAGACACACAAAAGCATTACCTCATTAGTTATGAAATGAGTCAAATTCATAAGTTTATAAATTTATACTAGATTGGAAATGTTCAGAGTATAGAAAGACACACAAACTGATATTTAAAATAAGAAATACATCGCTTAGAAATGTATGTTTACCGAATCTGGGAATGTGTTAACTATAGTAGGAATTATTCATTGATTAATTCTAAATAATCTATTTTTTCAATACATAAATATCATGAGGGTTGCGTCTCATATATATATATATATATATATATATATATATATATATATATATATATATATATATATATATATATATATATATATATATATCATGTGTGTGTGTGTGTGTGTGTGTGTGTGTGTGTGTGTGTGTGTAGTGTATACATTTAATTTTCCTCTAACGGTAACAACATCTGTGTATTTCACACAACAATAGTATGTATGCATAACAAATGCTTTCCAGTGGCCAATGTTCTGACATCGGAAGGAATATTTAATATTTGACTTTCGAATGTTCTAATTGTGTTACAGCGTGAATGAAATGTGATTGTTAAATCTTCTTTAATGATGAATGTTGAAAATATTTTGTCATTAGTGAGTCACTCAGCTGAAATCAACATCCCTGTCACAGATGGTTTATTATCCAAAAAAATTGTCTTGTTCTTTGAATGTTAATACCTTACTCATTTCAGTTATTTTACACCTTAATCATCTCGCTTACTCGAATAAAGAGAACACAAAATTGATCCCGTTACTATCGCCCTGTATAATGGTTGTAGCTTACATGTAGTCACTTTGTATTGATTTTAATAAGGAAATATAAATGAGTACCCGATTTGTTTCATTTTAAAGTAGGTATGTTATACCTGCAGCAGTCTCGTTGACTGACACAGTAATATTAAACTGAGGCTAATACGTATAAGTATATAGTTCAACCCCTTTTCACGATCAGTCGACCAGGACGTGTTATTTGATGTATAGCTGGCTTAGCTGAACAAGAGTTACGCCCCTTTAAACTACGTTATACCTAAAAATAAAACATAAACAAATAACATGCCCCAGCTTGATTAGAGATATCAAATAAACTTTAAAGGACACACACATGAAAGCAGGTAGGCATCATTAGTACGAATTTACAGGTATTGTTTATAATATTATAATGTGAAATTTTGAGTGATATTAATATGTTTTTTCATAACTTCTGATGAAAATTTGCACTAATTTATACATCAGTAATTAAAAAAATATTAATAATAACAGTTTTGTAATAGCAGGTTCCGTGGTATTTATGTGATTGATGCATTTATTTATATTAAAGTAGATTCATTTTCTGTCAGTTGCTGAGATAGTCAAGTAGCACGCAGAAAACCCATCAGCAACTGAGAAGCAGATATACAAGATCGCTGTATGTGACGTATATTCATTATGACACACACTATTATTTTTAGCTTCACCTAGAGTTGTATCTGACCGTCGGGATCATTTTTGCATCTGGAGAAACTTTACGTCATTTTCTGCGAGACTTTGCGGGAACTAGTGGCACATATTTTCAACAAATCAGCTGATCGGAGTTGGTATTGAAAGTGATTTATAAACATTGGAGTACAATTAGGAATGCTAAATAGCGGCGCTAGAAATGGATATTTCGGACATCCATGAAATTAAAGATGAAAAGCTTATTTCTGCTACCTTAGAATCATGGCAAACGGGAAAACTGACGCCCCTACTGAAAGAGGAATTAAAGTGTCGTATTCTAACGAAGTGTTTAGAGGAGGGAAAAGACCTCCAGACAGACTGTACCCCGACGACCACACCTGAGAAACGAAAGGTGGGTATGGGTGAACAAGTTAAAGGGTTCTTCCGACGAACATGTGCAACAAGGAAATTATTTGAACGATAATGTCGAAGTTACAATTGTTGAAAATGTGCAAAGTTGAAAAAGTCGCTCTTGTAAAATAAACTCCAGAGGACATATTGATTTTAAATATATTCTTGATATAAATTTCCTCAACTTTTTAAATTCTCTTTTTAATAATGCACAGAAGCCTTATTCATACTGCTTGCAAATGTTTTGTTTAGATATTCTGCTAAAATATCTTTTTTATATATACAATCCTATTTCTTTTAATTTTTCAAAATTATTTGATTTCAAAGACAAAGAGTGGAGGGTATAAACATATCGTTATTATAATTCATGGCGGTCATTCTTATTACGCAGTTAAAACTTTATCTCTTTATTTATTTTCAAACATCTAATCGACATAATGTCACCTTCCTATAGCAAGTATAAGTTCAGAATAATTCAGTTAGCAATAATAAGCTATATTACATATAAACCACACAGAATGATCGCGAATGTTTCATTATTAATACAAAGCCATACATCTCATGTTCTGATGCAAGTTATTGCGAGTGAATGTCAGTAACTAAGACATAATTTAGAAATTCGATGTTTTTCGCACATTTTTTATAACTTACAGTTATATACAACACATTCAACACCCTAATTGTGTTTAAATGTTTGGAAGGACTCAGTGGTAAGCAAGATCAAATTTAATACAAGGCAATACTTACACGTTTTAATTCTGAGTTATCTAAATTTCGATGTTTAAGACATTATACAATATAATATGGCAATTTTTATTTCTTCAATAACTATTATTTACAGGATCCGATTGTATTTAAACAATGATGCACAATTTCAACAGTTTGAAAACGTAATTCACAGTTTGATAAGAATAATATGAATAAACACTGATCACTTAGTATTTTCAATATATTTTAATAATTTTAATATTATAAATTTGTGAATATATATATATATATATATATATATATATATATATATATATATATATATATATATATATATATATATATATATATATGTATGTATATTTACAAATTTTCAGAATTCTTCTAATGTAATATTTGAGGACATTGTAACATTAGATTTTAATTTCAAGTCAGTGTTTGTTTTCCACAACTTCATGATGAATTTATTATCGGTCTCGATCATATTAGAATGGAAAATATGATCATTTCGTAATACTGCATCTAATCACATTAATAAAAAGGCACTGACTGTTTATTGATTTTCTATTTTTTAAGATAAACAAAATTTATGAAATTATTTTAAGAACGTTTACGTACAATATTGGATTTACAAAATCTAGTAATAAAAATACCAGACCAATGATTTTTTATATTATTATAAAAAAGTTTGATTGAGATTTGTGATATATGTATTGTATTTCAGATTCGAAGTCATCTTACTGAACAATGTATGGTTTAATTGGGATGGGATACGGATCAATCAAAACTTACTAGCACAGAAACGCGTCAAGACAAGTCAGTAGTCTCCACATTTAAAAGGAGATTCAAGCTTGATCTGTAAAAGCCAAAAAAACTGGATTTATCAGAAGTTATAGTCTATTTCTTTGTATTTATCCAATTAAGATGGCGTATTTTTCAGAAATTTAGATGGCATATTTTTCAGTTATATGGTGGCAGGGAGTATACTTTGTGAAAGCGGACAAAATATGTTATAATACACAAAGAACTAGAACATGGTCTAATGACTAGGCATGATATCGACATTCAAAACGTGATGCTATAACAACTAGGCCATGGTGGCACCAAATATATCAGTAAATTAACTATCACTGCTAGTTTGGACCTTTTTTCCTGACTCTTTCTCTAGTCCTGTGGTTTTACAGCATTGATAATATATGCGTGCAATATCTCATGAAAAGATCAGGCACGCGTTCATTTCATAATTTTAATCATTCTTTAAAACGTTTTTATTCTGTGGTTTTCCGTGCTCGGTAGAACTCCTACGCGAACACATTGTAATATCTGACATTTTCTTTTTTTACAAAAAAAAAAAATAATAATAAAATTCTAATATTTCAGTTATTACCCGAGGAACTAGAAAAGCTTGAACGACGCCGAGAACAAAACCGGCGGGCTGCCAAAAAATTTAGACAGAAAAAGCGAACAGCAACGGGGATGTTGTCACAGGTAACGCTTGAGTTAATTCAATACAAATAAAGTATCAAAATCAAAAGAACATATTTTTGGAAATTTGTGACAGCAGAAATCTGCTAAAATAATCATTATGGTTATAATGTGATTTAAGTGTTGTTAAAACAATAGTGAAATATGATAAAATTTAGAATTGATAAAAGTACATATAATTTGATATTCATACGTATTTAAATATTGCATATATTTCTTCCTAAAATTAAATATAAAATTAAATATCAGCATATATTTTAATATAATATATTAAGCTATTTTGTTTTGGTTACAAAAAAATGCCCGTTACTTGTACATGAGAATCTGAAACTACACAGAACAACACAGAATGTGATAATAATGATGTTTAGATGGCACTAACAACATACAATGCTATTTCATCATACAGAATTCTATCATATAGGATCATATAGATGTTTGTCAGTTGTAATATATTTAGGTGAAGATTAAATTAATGTAAAACAAATTTTAGTTCAGGCTGATAAATATTAGACCTAGTATTGTGTGGAGGAGACACTGATTGATATAATTAACTTTTGAATTTGACTACCACCATGTAGCATGGTTAACTCAGATGTCTAGAAGGTCCTAAAGCAGGCTAATATTCCACATTAGTGTTAGAGGTTTCATATGCGATACATTTACAACATGGAGGTATCGTGAATTTACTATTGTCTAAAGGTAGGATATTTCGTCCCTTTTTTAGAATTATTAGAATTAGTCCTTCAGAACTGTGATTCATCCATTTCTTTTCTATTGATATCGTATGGGTATATAGAACAGTTTTAAGGTATTTTCTGATGTAGAATTTTAATCCTGTAAATATATAACGATATACAGACCCGGGGTCCTAATTTTCAACCATTGAAATTTAACAATGTTAGACTTAGAGTGACATTCAGGTCCTGCAC
>BROG01000087.1:0-280000 GCA_030159075.1 Atrina japonica | reverse complement strand
GATTTTGAAAAATTGTTTCTGTTTTTTGTTTTTGATTGTTTCTGAGTGATCTACATGGATATATGATTCAAGTTTGTATAACTCATAGATTTGGAATGTTAAATATTTACTTGTTTTTGAGGTTTTTTTTAGACTTTGTCAATTTAATTCATTTTTGCTGGATTTCCTTAATTATCTCCCCTTGCTTTCACTTTGATGCATTCATTTAATGTTTTTTCCTTGTAATTAGGTGAAGAAATATTTTTGTGCTAGAATTTTGCCAAAATTTAATTTCTTGAATTTGTTTATAAATTTCTTAAAATAGCAATGTTTATGTTTCTTGGCTAGATCAGCCTACATGTACATATTCTTCTTGGTCTTCTTTCCACATTTGTAGATGGTTCTCAGGTGAGCGATTGAGGCCCTCTTGTTTTTGTTGTTCTTGTTTCTTTGATCCTTTACATGTGTAGAGCTGTACACCATTTGGTTTTCAATCTAAAGTATTTGAAGCAATTAAATAATATTTTTTGTAATGAAACCAAGGCTTCTGAAAATCAGTTCTTATCGATTTGTTCTGAAATCTATACAGTAACATCAACGGGGCTTTTGAGAACCAGAAGTTGCTTCTCTCTTTCTTGTCAATTAATTCCAGGATAACGTGAGATAACATTATGGTTTTGTAATGCCTAAAACACCCGGTGCCACTTCACTCTTACTATCATTTCCAAACTATTGCATAATTTTTATCCAATGACTGTAATCCCCAGTGCAATACTTCTTGCAATCCAAATATTCTCTAAATATATAAATATCACTTGTTATCATAAAGGGAATATTATCAGTGCAATATTGCATGTTATCCAGTTATTCCCGAAATATCCATATATCAATTTTTTGGCCACCAAGGAACTGACTCCTGTGCAATGTTGCATTTCATTCAGTTATTCCAAAAATATGCATTTATCACTTTGGTACTATAAAGGGACAGATCCCCAGTGCTTGTTATCCATGCCTATCATTCATGTATTCATAATACTACATGTATTTCTAATCTAATCATTCTAGAATACATATTGGATATGAATTGTCATCTACTCATTCCAGAATATATACTTATTATAGCATGTCATTCAGTAATTCTAGAGTACCTAATGGGTATTGTGTATAACTTGTCGATCAACTATTCCAGAATACATGTATATGCCGTTTATAAATTGTCAAACAATCAATTCCAGAACACATACGTCATATAACTTGTCATTCAATTATTCCAGAATATGTGCGAGAAATCATTTGTTATTACCATTCCAGAAAACCTAACAGGTATTATTATGATTGCATAATACAAACCTCAAGCATTCCAGATTACATATCAGATATTATTTGTCATTCAGAATACATGCTGGATATTATTTGAGGGCATCCATTTTAAATCACTTTATCTTGTAACGCAGTGACACCAGATATCTACTAGTTGTCTAGTTATAACAGAATACTTTGAACTACAGTACGTCAGCTTTGCTCCTATTTTATTTGAGAATTTCTTTACGATGTGTCAAGAGAAAATTTCACATTTTAAAAATTCAAATCAGTTTATTTCACTTGTCATTCTATTACATCAGATCACATTTCACTGCTTTCTTTTCTTGGTACATTTAATGGTAGTCCCTCCCCTATGTTGTACGGGATACCTAATACATTTTACATGTAGTTAATCCATACTACAAACACGAGGTAACCCATAGCTATCATAAATCAAATATCATCCATCTATTGATATTTGTTAATTTCAACATTCTTTTAAAAAAAAGAGTTCAGCAGCTCCAAGATAGGAGGCGTCATTACTTTACAGAAAATATCAAAACTTAAATAAGACGTAATTTGATGATGCTGGTGATAAGAGTTGAGGTTTTTAGAAAAAATTGACATCCTTATTTTAGAACCTTGAATAACTTGTATTGAATACGTAGTCGTTTAACATGTTTAACAATGTTTATTGTTTGCGACCAGGTGTCAATCCTATTTGGATTTGACTGCGGTCTCATGGTGAGTATGACCAATTAGTGTCTGATCAATGTTCACCATATATGTATACCACCACAAATACTCTTTTACTGTCAATGAACAGTTTTTATATGTAATTTTTATATAGAAATGGAAAGAAAATTTGTGGAGTTGAATAATTATTTGTCATATCTCAGTGTGCGTGATTTGCTCCTTTGTTTTTCAAAAATGGAATAATATCAGATTTAAAAGACAGCATTATTTTTATTCTGCAAGAAATTTCACCTTCACAGGTGAAAAGGTCAGCCATCAGGTAAGACTGACAAATCAAAATATTGGTGAAATACATGTACTTGCAGTATTTTCTGCTAGAGAAAATGTTATATTCTTTACACAGATATGACAAAAGTTGTATGTCATTTTGATGGTCAGATTCATATTAAACACTCATTACACATTTTCACTATTGTATTATCAACTACCTCAGCTGATATAATCTGTATTTCTGTAATCTGTTTTTATCAACTTAGGTCAGTGAATAAGAGGTTACTTAATGTTTTGCCATACGAACTTCATAATCTCAGTTGTCTTTGGTTACTTGTTAAAATTGTTTATTTGTTTTAGTCAAAACTAGGCTCTGATTTGATGATTCAATGTAATATTTCATTTTCAAATTATATTTCATTAGGAAGTATAATTATTTTGCAAACTATATCCACAATATTTTTTACATAGTTATGTTAAGAATATTTTTGAGATATGCATGTTTTTCTCCTGAGATATCTTAATTAGGAGATTTTAAAACGTCAACAACTTAAAGCATATCAGGAAATTCGAAATTTATTTGATTGAATTATCAGTTGCTGTACCCCGAGTTACGATGACGTTATCTGAGTAAGTTGTTTAATTTTGGATGCTCTTTTCATATTAACTGCTCTCTCTTATCGCATCATATTGTCAGAGATGCACCGAATAGGTTATCAGACACTTGGTTGTTCTAAATGTAAATGTCATTTGAAGTATTTTTATACCTGTACTATCTATCTAAGGAGACCATCAACAAACATACTGTTGTTCCATTATGATGAGGTAGTGTTTATCAGAAGTTCTTGAGTATAGTACAAATCAGCAAAGTAATATTATGTTACCATTATCTTTGATTTTGTATTTCCTTTATATGCTTTCTACAAGTGTCACCTTGATAATGGAATGATGCGACCAGGACTCTGTTTGTATTATAAAAGTCGGCATGTTATTGTCTTCATATGATATAACTGTTGATTCTAACCACTGTCATCTTCTCACTTCTTGATTTGCTAGGGGTTTAACCGAAAAGTGATAATATGATTATATCATGGTTCTCAATTTTTGGTAAAATACATTGTAAATCAAAAGGTGAGAATATTATAGCACGATTTGAGGTTGTTATTTCTTTGGCTACTTTATATTCATTCTGTGTATGGAGAAGTTGCATATGAAATGATATCTTTCCTATAACACATTTCCTAATTTCAAAAGCAATACCTTACTTAGATATTAATGGTTAGAAAGCCAATGCATGGTTTGTAATCAAAGAAAAAAAGTCACACTGTTCAATCTTTATTTTGTTCAAGGTTCGATATGTGTTACATGACTAGCTGATACACTTCACTGATGAACGTTTTCATTTTCGAAATAATTTTATTGTTTTCCGTGTTTTGAAATTTGTCAGATTTTCGTTAGTACCTCCATCGTAGGACTGTCTGTGTCACTTTACGCAGTTTGAATATGATAAAACAAGGAACTGTTAGACAAAAATGATAATAGATGTGTGATTGTGTTGGTACATCGAATTTGGTACATATCAAAGTGTATTTTAAGGGGAATGTGAATAAAGTATTGGCTTCTTAATTCTTAGAACATGTACATTCAGATCCATATACTCATAAAACATTTAACACCATGGGGGTATTTGAAGAGGAGAGCGATTTTATGCCTTTTCTCTTGAATGTAGAAACTCATATCGATTAATATTGTTCAGCAATGTATTCAATGACATTTCGCTCAAGAGCAGATTTATATTTAAAATGTTGTATATATTTTCCTGTTGGTTGTATTGATTCAATATTTGGGTCAGTTGTTTATATTTCTGTTTAATAAAATATTTGTTTTCTATGTAAAGAAATTAAAGATATTTAAATTCTTTAAGACAATTAATTTTCAATTTCATAGTTAATTGTTCATTATAATGTTTTCTCATTATTTTAAATACGGCAATTTCTAATTCATATAATTATGATACTTGCAAATTGTTTCACTTTTTCATGCCAAAATAAATAAAATACTTGGGACTAACATATATATATATATAGCCTTACTTCCTTTTAAACAGTACAGGACAACGAGGAGACATGCGTGTTTTACTGACTAAAGTTGGAGATATGAACAAGTCGTGAATGACAAATATAGATTTATCAACTCATCCAATTATTGGTCAAACAAATTTAAAATCACAGATACCAAAATATAATTATTTAGCATGTCCAGGATATATATACAAATCTGGTGATATTGGTCAAATACGGACATCTGGAAATCCAAAGGTGGGATCAGGTGCCATGTAGGATTAAGCATTCACTGTTGACCGGTCACAACAACCGTGATTACACGGTCAAATTCAAATAAAATAGGTGAGGAAGAAATTCTCGTCACATTTGGTACGGATGACTCGACAAAGGCTATCGAACAGATAACTCAACATGTCATTTAGTGAAATGGAGTAATCACAAGCAAGACAACTATATCGACTGCAAAATTTGCGAAACGTTGACATCAAACGCGATTTTTGAGATTTCTGTGTCAATAACTTAACAGTAAGTATTTTACCTCAGTAAAAATAATGTTTGTTTAACTATAGTTTTCACTGACATAATCGACTTATACAATAGTTACATGTTTTATAACATATACATACTTCAACATATAGTTGTTGTATTGTTGTTTAAAGTCCCATCCAAGAATCTGTCACTCATATGGAGATGCCACCAAATGCCGGTGAAGAGCTTCAAATTTTGGCCTATGCTCGGCTTTTACTTACACTGAGCAGTGATGGTTCTTTAATGAGCCGACACCTACCTTGACACTGGACCTCGGTTTTTTACTGTGTATATCCACATCTTATACTACATATGCAAGAATACGTACTTATATTTAACATAATGTTAAGTATATTAGTTAGGTTTGACGTGAAGTGTGTATATGATTTTCGATGAAGAAATGAGCAAGTAAACAATATAAGTAAATATTTAAAGGGGCATTACCAGTTTTTACAAAAAATATATATTTAGATTTTTTCTACTTTTACTTCATGTACAATAACAAATAAAAGCTATACACGAGCAGAAAAGTCTTATATCCCTATATATTTTGTGAAAATAAGGTCAGGTCCAGTGTGGTATTCATATACAAATAGTAAGGTTTAGTTAATCAATTGCAATTGAAAAAGTGTCAAACTTGGGTTTTTCAAGCAATTTTCACAAAATATATAGGAAATTGAAATTTTTTATGCCTGTGTATATCTTTTATTTTGTACATCAATCAAGTGGTAAAAAGGAAAACAAATCTTTAGAAACAAAATTACGGCTAATGGCCCTTTAAGAATGTTTCATATTCAACATTTTTACAGTCAAGATGAGTTATGGTTGTCACTTAGTAAATCAATAATTATTTTCCTTATCAACAGCGGCATCGTACTGGATATGTTATAAATTTCTTAATTTTCTAGACTGTATAATGTATCTGTATGAAACGTAAAGGTAGTTTCTGCTAAACTGATAAACTTTGCTCCTGAAGGTAAGCAAACATTTTATGTTGAGGATACACGAATCAATATCTTGACAGTCAACGTTTGACAGCTATGTATTATATTATCACTTACATGGTTTATGAGGGTAGACTCTATGTGGTCAGTAAAAATATGTACCTGGAGAGATGCAGCTGAGCCGGATATGAGTATTAGTAGTACGGTCTTCGACCTCGGTCGATGTTGTTCTGTACTCCATAAATTCTCATCAAACCAAAAATGGTGCAATAATTGCATATGATTGATCAACAGCATATATATGTGTATATATTACACATTGTTAAGAAGAATATAAGTCTTAGATGATGTCACTATGTAAATCTAATGCATCACAGATTATTGATGGCAGTATTATGCGATTCATTGAAAAAAATGTGCACAGTGTATTGAAAGTGCCGACAATGTACGGACAAATACATAGTTAGGACGTGGTCACCTAGGACACTTTTCCTTGGACTAGTCTGTCTGAAGTGTGATATTCCGAGTGTGTGCGTGTGTGTGTGTGTGTGTGTGTGTGTGTGTGTGTGTGTGTGTGTGTGTGTGTGTGTGTGTGTGTGTGTGTGTGTGTGTGTGAATGTGTTATTTATCTTATCGTAATATTTTAACCCTGAAGAAGGGACAGGTCTTCCCGAAAATTTGACTCCATTTTTGTCCGTGCCGTAAGTAATCTTAGTACTTTATATAAATTCGTTTCATGACTGACTTGTATCTTTTTGCTTAGATCCGACACCTTTGGCAGTTATATGAGATGATGGACATAATTTTTTTATAGTGGTTATGTAGTGCCAGTGCCATCAGATGGTATATAAAATATAAATAAAAAAATAAAACATCTTATAAAACCACTCAAATGAATCGACACGGACGAAAATATTGTCAGGACGAAATGAACCAAGTTACAAAAGTATGAGAGAGAGAGAGAGAGAGAGAGAGAGAGAGAGAGAGAGAGAGAGAGAGAGAGAGAGAGAGAGAGAGAGAGAGAGAGAGAGAGAGAGAGAGGAGAGATTGAGAGAGAGAGAGAGAGAGAGAGAGAGAGAGAGAGAGAGAGAGATTGTGTGCATTACTTATTGACATTTTTAAATGACTTTTTCTATATGGATAAGAGGACAAATCTTGTGAAAAACAACTCTTTGTTGCCATGGCAACAATATATATTTTTTTCAATTTTAAAATCAATATTATGTTTTAGTATTCTATAATAAACATATATAGTAAATATGAGCGTATTCTGTGACATACCATTTCTCAACACTTAAATAATTCTTTGGTCTTTACATAGAATTACTCTTAAGAGATAAACCAAGCTTGCGTCTTCTTTTGAAGCGTCTAGGGTGTATTTCGAGTGTTTCGTTTAAGATAACATTTAAAATTCAATATTTTGTCCTTCACAATGGCTAAACGTATGCATTTAAAAATTGATTATTATTCATTTGCATCGTAACTATCTTATTCGTATAGGAACAAAACTAGAGTATTAATAATCAGAAGTAATATTAAGTTTGCATTATTGTTATTGATAAACATGACCACTCAAAACAAATAATTAAAAATAGCATTTTTTAACATTATATTTCATTACTTGAGTTTAAATTTCGGAATGACCAAAGCAGACCAGGAAGTAGAAATAAATTGTTGACATGTTTACGCCAATGAACTGACAGTTTAAAGTATTTAAAAGCCAATGTCACTCTCCGTTTAAACTACCCATAGCGTTTTAAATATATTTGGCAATATACCAGTTTAAAACACAAAGGAGTTCTTAGTAAGAAGGAATGCAATTTTTTCTCTACGAGACATTTTGAATTTGGTTTCGTTTCGTTCATGCCATGATACCATGCTGAAATTACTTTATTAACAAAATGGAGTTTTGGCGGATTCAGAACTTTTTATGTATATTGTCCTTCCTGCATGTTGTGTGTGGGCAGGAGGGATTTAGTCATAATGTCCAACATTACAGAGAAGATATTGGAGAGAATGTATTTGTAAAAAGTTCCGGAACAACTAGGAATATCATCGATTTAGACGACAGGTCCGTTGTCAAGGTAAATACACCATATCTTAGTTTTTAATTTACATAAAAGTATATGTGTATTTATTCAGAAGATAATCTCAAAAGTTGCAACAACTACCTGTATCGTGAAGCATAAATAGTCTTTAGGAGGACAGATAGATAGACGGAGGTTCTAAATGTCCTTGTAACATATCCAATATCGCTCTTGTAACAAGAAAATGAAATACAGTATCTTTAACAAAATGCAAATTACACAACTGATAAGGAATAATGATAGTGTTATTTTGAGTTTTAATGTCCCTGAAATCAACGATCGTGGTATATTGATGTCTTTCTGTGAATGTGTCCATATCTTTAATCTACTCTTTACTTTGGACCGAAATAATTAGTGTAAATAGATAACGCAATTCACTGTTTTTGACAATGGTGTACCTCAAAAGATGTCCAAGTAACGATTGAATCTTAACTGAAACTAAATACATCGAAATGGGTAATAAACGTGTGTGTGTGTGTGTGTGTGTGTGTGTGTGTGTGTGTGTGTGTGTGTGTGTGTGTGTTTAATGTTATTGTTCTGTTTTTGACACAAATCTGGAGAAAGAAAATTGAAATGAAAATGGAGGAAGTAAATAGAAATGAAACGTTGATAAGTGCACGAACACCTGGATCCAAAGTCACCAAATTTACCCAGTACTCAAGCTTAGCTTTTATTTTATCCCTTAAGTCCGAAATAAATATTATCTTTTCTAATCATAAATAACCAAAACACCAACTATAGGATTATTGCTCGTTATATTTTCACAAATACATATGCCATAATATTGATATACATCTACTGTTATTTAACAATCATATTGAACACATCAAAACAATACACACAACTACTATGTCATAACATAATTTATCCATAATCTCCTACATCGACAATGTTAGCCGCTCGGGAAAAACCAATTAAATTTTCAATCATTGGAAACCTGTGTCCGAAGGCAGTGAGGACCATTATCTCAGGACTATAGATGATCGAACCTCATCTAGATCTGGGGATTTACATGAAATATATTTAACATTATATATATATATATACATATACATGTATAGTCATGTGTTATTTAAGTGTAGATAAATAAGATATTGTAGGGAGGGAGGGTGGGAAAATATTATCTATCTAAAATACATATATCCTTTTCCTTCAGATAACGAGCTCGCAATGAGAAAAACCGCTCAGATACCTGAATAACACACATTACGCTGAAAAATCTTGTATTTCACGTGGAAATTCTATCGTACGGATAAAATACTAAATGGAGATCATTCAATCATAATCAGAAAACCGGTATTTATATAACGAAAAGAAATTAATTTATTTTGTTATTTTGACTATAAAATCGCTTGTAAATTCTTTGTATTTGAGTGATTAGGAATCATTTACATATACATGTTTGCGCTATACTTATGATTTTCCTTTAGAAATGAATAAAATTTGAGTACGTACTAAAACAATATTTTAATGTTTATGACGTTTTGTTCAAATTAGCAATAATTTTGATCATTATTTACAATTATGTGCCGTCAATATACAAACATGTCCAGTTACAGAAATTTTTTTGCGTGTTTTTACCTTAAAATCATGAAAAGTTAGTTAAGCTTGAGTACTGTGTAAATTTGGTGACTACGGACCCTGTATGTTTGACCGTTATTAAGGTCAAATGCTGTTATTAATCCCAAACGGGATGAGACCAGGTGCCCGGAAGGAGTCCCCTGTTAGCATGCCACGCCCATCGCAAATGTTACATGTAAAGCTATCGGTTTTGGTGAGAAGGTCAAGGTCGATGAAAATGTCAACAGTTAGTTTTAGATCTGATCTGGAGAAAGCAAAAGATTAATTCATCCTTAATATATGTACATGGCACACGACCTGACCTCTGACCTTATTTTCATAAAATATAAAGGGATTTAAGGATTTGTATGCCTGTGTATATCTCTTATTTGTTATTGTATATCAATTTAAACAGTACAAAACGAAATATCTGTTTTGGAAAATACAGCTAACCCCCCTTTAAAAAGAATTAATACATTTTGTATTTGGCCAATATAGAGAATCATGTGTAAGGAAATGATGATCAAAGTGTCGCTCAATAAACCAAGTGAGGCATTGAACTGGAAAAAGGGTGATGTTGTGGTAGGAAGTTCTGATCTGGGATGCAACATCAATTTCATGCACCCCGACAGACCAGGAATATTTGCCAAAGTCTTGTCAAAAAAGGAAATGGGTAATAACAGGGTAGATCTAAGCTTGGAATATGCGCAGTGAGTATACGTTCATGGTATAATTTATTACGTCGTAATAACACTGATATACACATATATTTTTCGTTGGTCTATCGCAGTATTGCAATACAAGGTTTAATTGTTTTTCTGGTGATTTTAATTATGTAATAAATATATATTGTTGTTCTGGGATGGTATACATTTACAATTCTCAATGAACATCTAATACTTCCCGGTAAAAATCCATTCACACAATATTGTTCTATAATTATAATGTTTTTTTTTTACGATTAGAATAAAATTTGTTATGGAAATAACGCTCTACTTTAGATTACAATATACATTATTCAAGTAAAAGACGATGACTTCAAAAGGAAAAATCTTAATGTACATCTTTCAATCTTATTTTCAGTCCTTTAGATGTTCTGGAGGAGGCAACAATTTCTATGCATGTCACCAAAGATCACGAACGTGCAATTCACTCAGTACGAAAACGAAGTGCCACCAATTTTCTGTCTCAACCACTGGACACGATCAATTGGCATGAAAATATCTCAACAACTGTGAAATTTAACAGCGACGAGAAAAAGATCTCAATAGTGAAAAACAGCACCAAGAAACTACCAGAGACATATATACTAGACAAAAGTGATACGACAAGTTGGGACGGGTCAGAATTTATATTTTCTTGCGTCAGCTGTGTCGGGGAGACATCAATTTCCTACCATCTGTAAGTATGACTTATCAGTTATTGGGGGGGGGGGGCTCTTGTCGTCATGACAATCAGACAAAAATCATATTTCTCTTTGCAAGCGTTTGTTAATGCAGTCATATTGGATGTTTCAATTAAATGTTTAATTGAATACCATGATAGCTATTAATTAGAATTATCTTGTAAAGTCATAAGGTTTTGTATTCATAAGAATTAAATAACAACATTTCTTGGACCACGTTGTGATTGACATGTGTCCCGGTTTAACTGTAAATACAGTGAAACCAAAACCACAAAGTTAATCTTCAGATAACAGGAATGATTACTAGTGTATTCTGAGGACTATTCAGGAATTGTTTCATATGGGTGTTGGTGAGCCTTATACTAGGCGATATGATGTTTCAATAAAACTGCAGTAACTTGTACACCACTATCATTAACCGAAATTTATTTTGTCTTTCAGAAGATATTTGTTATCATTTATACATCTGTCAAGCAAGCTTGGTATATCTTTTAAATGTCAATAAGCAATACAGACAAGCTCTCTCTCTCTCTCTCTCTCTCTCTCTCTCTCTCTCTCTCTCTCTCTCTCTCTCTCTCTCTCTCTCTCTCTCTCTCTCTCTCTCTCTCTCTCTCTCTCTCTCTCTCTCTCCTAGTTTAATCATATCATAAATTTCATTCCAGAGATATTGAAATACACAGGAATTTACAAACCAACAAGCCAATGGTTAAACGATACATTTCACAGGTAAGTTAAGTGTCAATGCAGAATGATAGTTGATAATTCAAATAAAGCTATTACTTCTACTATCAATTACAACTATATCGCTTGTCCAATATCAACCATGTGAAATGACGCCTCACTGAAAATGTTCATTCTATACTAAAGTCTAACCACAGAAATCATATTTTAATCGAACGTTGTTGAGACAAGTGACTTGCCATACTATCCCAATCAAATTTCAGAAAGAAACCAGGAAGTAGTTGAGTGACGTTCAATGAACTTATTGCAAAAATCTCGTCCTAACGTATATACAAATGTCTAAACAGTATAGGGCTCTTTAAAAATATACATACATGTTGATTTAACCTTTAACGCAGTTTTTCCGTGCATTATTTCAATGGTTTACTTTATATTTTCTAGTATCGCGTCACCTGTACATCACGTCTACATCCGAGCATGTATTTTCTTTTAATATTGTTACCTTTAAATTTGTTGTTGGTATTATTTTTCTTTGTTTTGTTTTGAAAATTTTGTAAAACCAAGCACTCATATTTTACGATACAGATTTACCAAGGCAGTCAGCAATAATATGTTTAAACGTTCGCGACGATAAATTATCATACTCACTGCTCTAACAGATTTTGAACAATACAATACCATACTAAATAAGATCTTAACCCATATAAAATTATCTTTGTGAATTTGATTTCTAGTATTACAAATATTTTTAAAGAGACAAGGTTAATTCAACAATTTCTTATCGAATGTCTAAACTACATTAGTCTAGTCTATGTCAGGAACACCAGTATAAAGACCCCGGTCATCTCTAGTCACTGAGACCCCGGCCGTCTCTAGTCATTGAACCTCGAGGTGAAGCCCACGTTGATTTATGAAAATGTTTAGATTGCGGGATTTTGTAGTGTTATTAACGGTAGTTACCGATCACTACTATATAAACGGAAGTTGTTTAGTGCGGGATAGAACACAGACATATAAATTTAAAATACATAATCTTATTACCGGCTCTTTACTACTACTGTTACCTAGCTTTATTGGTAAACATATTTTATAGGACAAGTTTTGTCATTCTTCCCATGTTAATTAATGGACGCTGTTTGATTGATTTATTATTTATTTGAATTTACTTCATTACCAGTACATACACAGTTGATCTATTATTCACAATTTAAAGAGTTACTCAGAACCGAAATAAAAGTTATTTTGCTACATATATAATTTGTCACTGTATATATTCCGTAACACGGAATATAATTATCAGCTTTACTTGCTCTATCCATTAACTCGTCGACATTTGCTTATAAAATGCTAATACACCAAACTTACATTTGTGTTGATTATGTAAATGCAAAAACCACAGCATTCAAATGGGTTATAAAACCCTTGCATGGTATGGTGAACAGTTTAAAACTACCTGGACAATATACCTTGAATTTAATCGATAAAAAACGTATACAAATTATCATTTAAATCTTCCTATGTCTTGCTAAAACGAGTTGCAGATCTTATTTGAAGAAAGTAGACTCTTATCTACTATAACTAATACTAATAATGATACTAATTCTTATATATATATATAATTTAGAAAGTTAGAACAACCATGAATATCGTTGAATGCTTTGGTAGGCATACGTTTTTTTTTCATCTATTGATTTTGTGAAGAAAGAATATTATAATTGTTCCATTGCTATTTTAAACATTCTACATTCTACGTATGTGTGTGATTTTAAACCACATAAATATTGGAGCTCTTAAAGCCATACAAGATATCAAAATGGATTTTTTGTTTGCATTCAAAATTTCAAATATTCGACATTTTATAGAAATAAAATGTTTACGAAAAATGTTATAATGGATTTGTGAAAAGAAACCGAGTGTAAATAATGGGCGAGTAACCATTTATATTCTTACATGGATGACAAGAATTTCAATCGTCGACGTATTTCATTCATTCTAGGCAATATATGCATTATAATTATGTTAAAACTTTTCTCGGCAAAAGTTTTAATAAACATTTTTGTAATATTTTTATCAGAATGACAGCCTGTTGCTGTTTCTGTGAATGTTTTATTCTCAGAGCAAAACGACTAGCCAATAAACTACTTACACAAGGTTACGTTGTTGAACGCTTGGAATCGTCGTTTAAGAAGTGTTATGGTCAATACGGGAATCTTGTTAAACATTATGAAGTCCCCATCTCAGAAATATTAGATCGTATTCTGGAGCACGGTCACAGACAGTGACTCCCTTTCACCAATCATGCTTTTCATCGAACTTGACCTTATCACCAAACTTGACCTTTTCACCGAATTTGAGCAGTTCATTGGACTAGAAAGGTTTCCATGAAACATTTACGACGGGTGTGGCATGCCAGCAGAAGACGATGACTCCATTCGGACACTTGGTCTTATTCCGTTTGGGTTTTGCAGTTGTTCTTCATGTTGAGACAATTTGCACATCTAATTCGTCGTGTTATAATGGACTTGAGTTCTGATTATTGATTGGTACTTCTTCAGTTTAACTTTAAATAGTAAAACATTTGAAAATTTTTACAACTGAACATCCGTCATTCTTTAAAGATTAACATTTGATTAAAATGAAACAAGGAAAAATACATTTAATTCAGTTATTTTTTTCAACAAAATACAGTTGCAATTCGTTTGAAATAATTAAAATTTAGTACGTAATTTAAGTATGTGATTATAAAGTGTATTGTTTTATTTTTCACACATACACAGATGTAAATACCATGTCTCTCATATATTTACACAGGTAGAGGGAAGCTCAACCAACATCTTCAAATTTGCTATAAATTCAAGCAGAGAACAGACTCTTACTAGCTCCTCTAAACTATGGAGCACAGAACCGGTTACAGTAACTGTCATAGAACTTGCGAAATTTAAGAAGTTCCCAACCATACAACTTACACTTAATACCAGTACTGAAGCATTTATAGAGCTGTATGCCACTTCAAATACAGGTGATATATACGTGGAAGGGCTTTTTGAAACTGATGGAGATTTCGTTATTTGTAAGTATAGTCATATAGACTTGATTTCAAACATTAAAAACTCAAAGTATGAAATAACATGTAGATAAATTTGAAATATAAAGATATATGATTGCATAAACCATACGTCATTAAAAACAGACTGATAACGTGAAGAAATGAATGTGAAAGATATTTTTGTATCACCAGTGAATTAATCGCACGCCAAATTTACATGAATCAGATCAATGATGAAATAAAAATGATCATTAGTCAAATCATTGTTTCGGAATATTGTTTTACAAAATTGTTGTACATTTTGAAATTGAAGGACATTTACGTGTGTCTCTGTGTGTGTGTGTGTGTGTGTGTGTGTGTGTGTGTGTGTGTGTGTGTGTGTGTGTGTGTGTGTGTGTGTGTGTGTGTGTGTGTGTGTGTGTGTGTGTGTGTGTTTGTGTGTGAGAGTGCGTGCGTGTGTGCGTGCGTGCGTGTGTGTGTGTGTTCATGTGTGTGCGTGTGAAAATATATAATATATACTAGTTTGCAATTTATTTCTTAAAACTTAGCTGGTACATGTTGGTTTTCATATTGATATTAACAGCCAAGGAATATTCTAACAACACTGGCAATGACCAAGCTTCTTTGTACAATTGGAGAACTGTTAACGGAGGAAAGAACTACATTGTATCCAATTCCTCGTTTTACTTCAATGTCAATGTGTCTCAACTGGTACGATTTATATCTTTGTTCGTAAAGTAAAAGATACCAAAACAAACAAAAAACTGTAGGTTGATTAAATGTTTGACATTTGAGATGAAAATGATCGATAGCTATCTGTACAATTGTCTTAAGTAGATACCTAATCGTATCTAATCTTTTAATACATACCATATGTCAATGTTAAAATTTATCAAGGATATTTAAGGTTGTAAGCAAAACAAAATGTACTACTTAATTACACCACATCAAGCAATTTAAATAAATGATGCTTAAGAATTGAAACAAATGTAAGCCGACATTTTTAGATGTTGTACTCGTCTGGCTTTAAATCTTTGTAAGTATTGCTTTCATAAAAAATGTAGATTGAGTTCCAATTTCATTTTACTTACAGATTCACATAAATCCTTACATTGGATGGAAAGAAAAAGATGTTTTAATAGATTTCGCGGCAAATTTCTCTATCAGGTACTGATAGTTTGTTTAATCCTGTGTGCTCAGCACCTAACAAAAAAATTATTGATAGTAGATAGTTTTTGATGAACTCTTTGAAATCTATAAAATAGAGATATTATGAGGATTATAATCACTCATTTGAAAAGGTTTTATTATTTTATTTTGGTCACTCTATGGGTTATTTCTTTTAATTGTAAGCTTTTTTTTACAGTGGGTATTCTTAACCGGATTTGTCAATACATTTAGATGTATTATTTGACCTTGTATGATACCACTTTTTCTTTCGAAAATATATCTATATCAAAGTCGAGCTCTACTGATGAAGTCTTATTGACATAAATGATAGTCTTGAACATTTGTTTTGGGCTCCTTTGTAAAACTGTGACTTTGGTATTGTTAATAATAGGCATTGGAACAAAACGTTAATACGTTCTCCCACTTCCAAGGAGAGAATATCTTTTATTTTAACTTTTTCAACTTATATTTATTGTTTGTGTTCTATTGACAGACTGGACCAGGGAATAGTATCGTCCTCTAACAAGACGATATCATCATTTTGTTTGACCTCTAATTCCAATGTTACTGGCGACTTTGAAACAGATGATAACGCATTTATTGCTCGTGCTTTTGGATTGACTGTTTGGTAAGGTTTTAAAACACTCTGAAAGCTGAAAAATGAAAATATAATGTTCTCATGATGACAAGAACGCTATAGATGAAGTGACACAAGTATTGACCAGTGCTGTGAACTTATATTTTACCATGCTTTCTTGATATAAAGTGTCAACTGAGAGACAAATGGCTTTCAGTTCTTATGCCGAGCATTTCAAGAAGGAACACTATTGTACAAGTATATAGTATCATCATATATTTATGATTGTATTGTATTATTTAACGTCCCCCTCAAACATCTCTCACTCATATGGAGACATCACCAAATGCCGGTGAAGGACTCTTTTGCCTATACTCGGAACTTAGGACCATTAAGCAGTGAGGGTTCTTTAACGTGCCGACACCTACTGTGACACGGGACCTTGACTTTTACTGTCTCTTACGAAGTACAGGAAAAGCCAGCCGCCTCCGCGAAGGCTGGAACCCACGACCCTCCGGTTGCGAATTGAGCATTCTACCGTGGAGCCACGACATGTTTATGAACACAACAGATAATATTTGTGAGTAGTACTATACCCTTTTGTATTATTATTGTTGTTAGTTTTTGTCATGTAATGTTATATTAACACAGAATTACTCAATAACTCAGTTTAACATGAAATTACAGGAACCAGTTATTAGCACAGAAACAAAGACAGTTGGAAAGTAAAATGACAAACCAACTGTTGAGCTCTAGTTGTAAAGCGAACTGTTTCCGAGCTCCGTTTGAGTCAGGAATTGAAAATGCAACAATGGAAGATGTCTGTGGAGCGGTTACTAGTCCTATTGTCAGAAATAGTGATGACTTTTATGAGTAAGATATATATATATATATATATATATATATATATATATATATATATATATATATATATATATATATATATATGTATTAATTACATTTTATACATATATGCCACATGCCTCAGATTGACATACATACATACATACCGGCGCTAAAATTTAGTGTCTATCAAACAGATTTTAATTCTGTATATATTAATTTCAGCCTATTAATAGAGGAAAATAAACAGGAACCTTTTTGTTGTATTTCTTTCTATTTTTTAAAAGCATTATAATTTTGGTACTATGTCTATAATATTCAAACACATGCAAGGCTGTCTTTGTCATTTAGGTATGAAACATCGTTACAGTCATCGTCTTATCTTAATTACTCAAACTCGAGTACATTGTCTATAACTTAGGTGTGGTGTATATTTACTCTGATTTGTCTACAGAATTTTCACTTAGAAATGAGTGTACAAAGTTATCAATATTTGTTCATTCTCCCCAGTCAGAAATACAGTTATATCTATATTTAATTAGTGTCTTGGTATCAGACGTTTACTCAGTTTGAAGTCGAGATCAGCGAACTTTTTTACCTTTATTTCTGGCTTCTGAAATTAGACACAGTATACTTGATAATGATTGGCAAATTATGGATAATGAACATTTTATTTATATTCAACATTTGACAATTCTGTTAATTTCGAAACTAAATTTCCAAACATCCATTTTTTGTATTCATAGTTTGAGAAAAATATTTGGAGATTTAATGTTATTTGCTGACGAGGAATACCATGGATCTACTTGGTGCTCCACACAGGGCAACAATTGCACCAGTTGCGATGATTATGAAGGCGATGATAATGTCTGTGCCGATCGTCTAATGACCTCTCAACTGGCGTCTGCAATTACTCGACTTGCAAGTTTTGCCGAAGTTGAATGGCCAGATCGTAAGAAACTTTATGAATCCATTCCAAAATATATATAGATATGAGAAATAATAATATTATGTGTGTGAGTTTTCAATTTTGCATCTATGAATCTGGATTATTCCGTTGATAATTATATGTCGTTTTTGTTTCTTATACGTATGGCCTTGAATTGTAAACTTTTGAGATCTCTAATCGTTCATGATTTTTCTAGATGTGGAACTACTAATTGTAATATTCAGACTTAACTTGAAGTTTTCTGAATCGCTGGAAAATGAAATCTATGCTATTTTAAGTCATTGATAATTACCTTATATCTTCACCCAGGCAGGTTTTCTTAATCAGACATAATATCAGACATAATATCAGTTTTTATCAAAAGAATCACTAAACCGTCTTTATCGAACAAGACCGTTACAAATTCTGCTTTGTTGTGGACTCACGCTCACGCCGGAAGTGACAGGTTGATAAAGGAGTCTCATCCGTCCAGGGCACATGCTAACATTTCTGTTTTCTATGGTTCATATCTTATTGTGTATTCCTGTTACTATTTATAATTATTCGAATCACTTCAAGCTGACAAACACATAGGTCAGGTATAGTTTGTTTTATGACTTGGAGACGGGGAAAGACAATGTTTTGCATATCTATGATTTAATTTTACAGGTAAACTAGTTATTTTAGAGGCGTACGACGAACCCACGTCAGCAAATCCAAGTGGACAACATGGGGCTGAGTCTTTATTTTACGAGGGTCGTGCTGCACGTGTCGGAATAAGTAAACCTCTTTCAAGTATGACAGGTAAAGTAGAGGTTGATAACAATGCTGATATATACCTCCGATTCCGAGAACTCCTGAGCTGCTCTGGATTTACGTACATGAGTGAACATGTATCAGACTCAGTCTTGGATATATGTGTGACTCAGGACAGTGGAACTGAATCAACCTACCGTCGAAGACGAAAGAAGGCTGCGATTTCAAACAATATGGCGATAAGTAACAATTACAAAGAAGAGGTAGAAGATTTTATCAGCAGAATGATACAGTTAGGTAAATATTCCATTCACATAGTTTTACACACATAAGCTATAATCATATTTTATCATCATTTTATAGACATTCTAATAATTATTGTCTGAGAATAATTTAAACATTACCGTATTTATGCATAGCAATGTTGAAATCAATGCATGTAATGTATTGTATAGATAATTACATGACTGTAATTTGTTCTATTCAAGTTTCTGTGATAACATATAAATTTTAAAACACATAAACAGTAGATTTACTTTTTTAAATATCATAAACATAATACCAAAGTAATAATGCTCAAGACGATCGTTTCTGTCAATTAGACATCATCAGTTGAGCTCCAATTTTAAGAAATATTTTCTAAAGAGGAAAGTGGTGTAATACAAGGCCGAGTAATAAACATATGGTAACAGTTATGTATATGTTTTAAGCCATACTCTATATATTTCAGATGTTTCGTCAAATAAAATAACCTCTGCCAACTATTTTGCATCCGGCTCCGTATATCCAAAAGGTACAACAGCGTTATCTGTATGTGGCCCAGCTGACGAAAAGTACCAGAGACAAAATAATTTACAGATGAACAGGTCTTTTTTTAAACATTTTCTTTTAACTTAATAGGACAGCTACGAGTTAGTCCGAAAGTCCGGTTTTTTTTCCTGTCAATATAGTGTCACATGTATTTGCTGACTCCGGTGTACATTTTTTGTCTTTTGCACATTCATTGTTATATTATACAGGTATCTGTCTGTTATAAGTTAGCGTTATATCACTGAATATCAATTTAAACCCAATGACGGTATTACAACCGAAAATATCTTACAGGGTCATGGAAATTTCTTTTCGTTTAGATAGAGAAAATGATTTTTGCATTGTTTTGCGCTGGCAAACTATTTTGAATTTAACCATTAATTTTAGCTAAAGTTATCTAACATTCGAAGCATTATGTTTGTTGATAAAAGAGGAAGTAACATAGCTGAAATTTACGCAAACTTCCTATTGTTACTGTCGATGTAAGGCGCCCTTTTATAACGCATATAGTCATCCATTTAATATCAAAATTAACTGAACGACTATTTAATTGTATTCTATCAAAAACCATTGCAAAAGTAGACACTAAAAACTTAAGCCTCTAAGACATTTTTTCATCTTAATGAATGAACAATGTCCGAGAATCCATCCACATTTAATGTAAAGGATCTTATGTCCTGACTTAACACGTTATTATTACGTACTTTACATACTACAATTCATTCAGAATACAGACCTAGTCCCATTTTTAAACAAATATCTTACCATAATTGAAGATCATCTTTCATAGTTATCAAAATATCAAATTCAGAGTAACTGAAAATAATTTGTTACAGAATATTTTACAGATAGATAATATTATTCATATTCATCTTAATTTTTACAATCGTACAATTAATTTTGTGAATAACTAGATCCATCTTTTTTTAACATATGAAATTGTAGGATAGTACAATATCCGTTTGAAAATGTGGAGTTCGATCCTGAAGGACCAGCGAACAATTATTGTGGTACAAAAACGCGTCAATGTCAAACCTGTTCCCAGTATACATACAGTGATAATCCATGGGATTGGTGTGGGCCACGTATGATGGCTCCAAGACTTAGCATAAGAGTTAATCGACTGAGTCAACTCATCAATATCAAGAAAGGTAAAATGTGAAAACAAAGAAATTATTTGTACTGCCTTTTACTGTTTACTATTTTATATTCATACGCGTTGAAGTAAAACGTTTCCTGAAAAAGGAAGCGTAACTCAAAATGTCTATCCATGACCGTGACTCTCATTTCTGATGGCGAGATCTTGGAACAGTCACTATTTTTGTAGACTTTGGTATGACAAATTCCATAGGCTACATTTATCAGATGTAACATTAAACGTCTGAAATATTTGCAGACCAGACTGTTCCGAAATATGACATCGCATTTGTATGGAATCAGTTTTGTCTTAAAGATGATGAACAAAATACTTACATCGAAAGCGGGTCCGTAAGCGGACCAGTATGAAAATATGTTTTCAAGGTGGAAATTGTCTGCATAAGGGAACAGTTGGCTAGTTGAACTTTGGAAAATTATTGTACGGGTCCGTAATGTTGTTATCGACCAGTATGTGAAAAAATATGTTTTCAAGGTGGAAAATTGTCTGCATAATGTTTTCATTTGGGTATTCAAACAGTTGGCTAGTTGAAAATTTGGAAAATTATTGTACAATGTACGTTTATATGTTGTTATCGACGTTCTTAAATATTTATCTGTGAAATTTGCATTTTAAATAAACCCAGCACAGGTAAGGCTTTGAAACCAATGTATCACTGTCTGTCATTTTATCTGTGAACATATAAATAATCCATAATTACATTTAGATATATAATCAATGTTAATACATAATTTGCACTGAATGTTTTCATTTGTTTCAGGTATTCAAACAAAGTCCAGCACAGGTAAGGCTTTGGAAAATTATTGTACAATGTACGTTTTGTGTTGTTATCGACGTTCTAGTATTTATCTGTGAACATTTTAAATAACCTAGGTTATAACCATATCACTGTCTGTCATTTAAATATATAATCAATTACATTAATGTAATACATAATTTGCACTGAATGTTTTCATTTGTTTCAGGTATTCAACCAACGTCCAGCACAGGTAAGGCTCAAATGACATGAATAATGTTGTTATTAAAATTCACGTAAATACAACAATGTATGAATTCTTTTGCAGAATTGAAATTGACATAAATATTTAAAAAAAAACTTTGATTTGATTTGATTTGCAACAAGTTATATGCATGACTCGGATCAACCTTGTAGATAAACAGATAAATTGTAATGTGGGTTCCACAATTTCGATTGTTAAATAGGTGTATACAATAATCCTGCCTGTTTTTGTATCTTTTGATAATTGATATCCGATCTTTTTTCTAAATTCATCGCAGCTACTGTTGTACCAAGTGGGTGGACAAATGAGGAATATGGTGTATGCAGAAGAGGTGGCATAGCCTTTCAAACTAAATCCGAATGTAAAAAAGTGATGCCTGATTCATCGACAGAGAGTGAAAAATGTGTAAGTATAGAAATGTGATAATTTTGTCAGTTTAACGTTCCTTAAAGAATTTGAAAACATCACTATCTGTCAGAGAAGTGTCTCAACTTTTACCAATGCGATGGACTCATATCAATGCAAAGGAGAATTTTAAAATTAACAGGCCTACCAATACACGGGACCTCAGTTGTTGGTCTCATGTAAAACAGTCATGGCGTTTACTTCTTATGCAGAGCTTTTTGGGCAAAGTAAGCTGCTATTGTTTCGTTTTTAAATTAAATCTCTCGCTTCGAGCCCACTGGTCTAACCAACTGATATGCTTTACAAAAGAGGGAAATCTGTAACTATCGACCTTACCGTTTAAGTACAAACATATGTTTTACAGGATACATGTATTAAGGAAACAAGGTGTTGTCTTGGATCTGGGAACAGCAACCTTGGATGTATGCAGTCTGATTGTGACGCCTCTCCAGACGATTCTATTTGGAGAGCTATAACATGCAAAGGTACGTAACTCTTGTATGTGGTTCAGCTTACATTGATTGCCTATACATTTGTATCTTGGTTAGGCTTGTTAATTGAAATTACAATTAGGTATATTCTTTATGAATATGACGTAATGGTACTTTAAAAAAATCCATGCTACATATAGATATTAAATTCTACGTATAAGCATAAATAACATGTATAACTGCATGCTTTCTTTTTTGAATTTCAATTATAACCTCAATCATTTAGTTTTATATTCTCTAGCACAACTTAACTCCAGATAAATGAGATTCTGCAGTTGTATTTACCACGATAAAATTTCAAATGTTTTTTTTATGAATATAAATATATTTCTTGTACACAACTAAAATAACAATAATTATCTTTATTCATTTTCCAGCTGTGAATCCATTTAAATCAGGTGTCACCATATCGCCAAGTCCAGGTATGTAACAGATAGGTGAATATGAGCCGATCAACCTTATTAACCATGTTAGACAGATCTATGCAATAGAAACATTCCTTTACAAATATTCATGTGTGGAAGGTTCATGTAATATCATATGTCCAAACAGTTTCTTTAAATCTATGTCCGATTAAATTTCACATTCGTTGTAATGAAAATGAATAATAAATACCAATGGGTTTCGCTAATTCACACAAACTATATCTTTACTAAAATGTTACAAAAAACAATAGTAATTTGAAGTAATAGTAACAGGAGTAGTTGTTGTCAATTGTTGCTGTTACTTTTGTTATTATTATTGTTGTTGTTGTTGTTAATGTTGTTGTAACAGAAGTGGAAAATTCTAAAACAGCGCATTGCTAGTTTACGTATTTAAAGTAATTATCTGTTATGTTATGAAAAATTATTGTTCAAATACATAAAATGTATGTTTGTTTTTCAGCGTGTAATAGCGGCAATGACAAGAAAATGATCCTGTTTGACAATGTCTGCTCAGGTATTATCACTAAAATATAATAACCGTAAAACAATCCTTCAAATATCCTCGTAATTGTATTGTATATAAACAATCTGAAAAACTTATTCCAAAAGTCACATACTTAATATGGCTTTTTTTTATTTTGCATGCATTTCTCCGTACCTTAATGTCTAATAGTTTCAGTGACGTTTGTAGTGTTTATGATATCTGGGTAAAGAAACGGATGGCTCACTCGCATCTATGCTCGGGATCGATAATCAAATTGAACAGAGTGGGTGGGTTTGGATTACTTTTGCAAACATAACCACAAGGATTTCCATCAGGTTCTCCAGATTTATCCTATTATCAGGACACCTTGTTCCACAAGACACGCCAATCATAAGTTATTAATCATATCTTGTTTGTTAATTGACAATTTTAATCCCGCTTTCAGATATATCTCTGAATATTTTGGATGTTTATATATATATATAATTTTACTTCGGTTAATATGTGTAATAAAACATCTGTTTTGTAGGAGATCCTTGTCTGTTTTTCAATGGAAGGGAATACTATATGCTGTTGAAAGTTGTTATGATATTTGAAGTGTGCTCCGGATTGTGGAATGAGGCTAGCATTGACAATGACATGAGCAATGCAAATGTTGCAGACGGCGAACTAATGACGTATTTCAAAACCTGCTTAAATAATGCTCCAGTTAATGTCTTGAAACTTCATAGAGATGATCCCAAACTCAACGATCCAACAATTGGTAAATAAAAAATATCAGAATATTCATCTGAAAAGAATTTTTCAACTTTTATTAAACTCCTGATAAATTAATTCAATATCCGAAAAAGATAATTCTAATGTAACGTTGTAAGAATTTATCATTGTATAACTAGAGGTATATGTGATGTGGTTTGAAACATGTCCATAATTTATTATTGTAATTGCTTACTGTTCATTCTTCTATCACAATTTAACACTTACATATTTTACACAGGTATTGGGTACAGTTTGAGGGAATCCTCTCAAAAACCGACTGAACGAAAAGATAGACTAGAAAGAATATTGCCAAACATCAATTGGGGGGGGGGGGGGGGGGGGGGGGGGGGGGGGGGGGGGGGGGGGGGGGGGGGGGGGGGGGGGGGTGACGCTATAATGAATAAGTCGGGATCAATTTCTGAGAAACAAGCTTTGTATTTGTACGGGGTAGGTTGATCAACAACAGATAACTCAGCTTATGCATTGACTGATCTGTCTATCTACCGGTAAATCTCATCGTCACGATGAAATATCATTGAAAGTGGCGTTAAACAACAATAAACAAACGAACAGACAACCGGTAAATCTCAGGTCTTCGTTCGTTTGTATTCATATAAATTATTGAATTTCTGATACGTATTCATTCATTCCTCTGAAATCTCTTTAGTCCCATCTAAGTGTTGTCGTTGGTTGGGGTATTTGATCTGACCAATGCCAAGTAAAACATCTCACAATTTATAGATTTTAATTCATAACAAATATGATATCACTTACTCGATCAGTAGGATACCCCATGGCTTGTATTTTTATCATAATATGTTTGACAGAAAAATGTTATTGCCAACATTGTTATTGAACAATGTGTCTTTAATTTGTTTTTTATCTTAAATTGTTTTAAATGTTTCCTTCCTTACAACAATTTAGTTGAATGTAATACGTGTCAGAGATTGCCACAAGTACATCCCCCTGTGTAGTCTTTTTCAATGACAGTATTCCTATTACAAACGTTTTATCACCATGTTTCACCACGAGTTAATTTTACCATGAAAAAATGTTTTAGTATTTTATAAATACCACTTGTATTTAAAATTTGTGAGGAATGTCTGTAATATTTTGTCAGATCACATTTTTGCGTTTTTACCATAATTACATGATTATTATTTATTTATGATCAATTTTGTCTTATTTTATAAGGTTGTAATGAGGGATTATATAAGAAGTATTAACAGCATCGTTCCCTTCGAGAAGTTTGTTTTCCTTCCACTAAATGTCCGGTTAGCAATCGTTAATGCAAACTATCGTGGTGAATGGAGTTCCAAGATTAAAAAAGAATTTAAAAAGGCCGTGCAGAGTGACAAGTGGGCCGAGGCCAAAGCGGCGTACATGACACACCCGAACTACAAGTCTTGTGGCAACAAGAAAACCAGTGTTTGCACCAGAATGAAGTGGAATGCTAAACAATTTGATACAATGATAATCAAATCTGGTTTGTAAAACTGAATACCTGGAAATTGTCGCCTCAGCTTATTTTTGCGTATTTACAACAGAAAACTTAATCACCGGGTCTTAAATTCGCCTTAAATCACCAGTCTCATGGATGACATGTATGTCCATGCTTCAATTATTTACATTGAAATTGTCGAAAACAGCGAAAATTAAACGTGAGCGAAAATGTCCAGGTATAAAGTAATGAACCAAAATACTTCTTTATAGTTGTCTCAATGTTTCTCAAACCTCAAGACCATTAGTATACGACAAATCAGATATAATGAGACCATTAGTATATGACAAATCAGATATAATGAGACCATTAGTATATGACAAATCAGATATAATGAGACCATTAGTATACGACAAATCAGATATAATGAGACCATTAGTATACGACAAATTAGATATAATGAGACCATTAGTATATGATAAATCAGATATAATGAGACCATTAGTATATGACAAATCAGATATAATGAGACCATTAGTATATGACAAATCAGATATAATGAGACCATTAGTATATGACAAATCAGATATAATGAGACCATTAGTATACGACAAATCAGATATAATGAGACCATTAGTATACGACAAATCAGATATAACAAAACTATAAGTATACAACAAATCAGATATAACAAACTATTAGTATACAACAAATAAGATATAACAAAAACATTAGTATACGGCAAATAAAATATAACAAGACCATAAGTATACGACAAATCAGATATAACAAGACCATAAGTATACGGCAAATCAGATATAACGAGACAATCAGTTTATGACAAATCAGATATAACAAGGCAATTAGTATACAACAAATCAGATATAACAAGGCCATTAGTATACAACAAATCAGATATAACAAGACTATTAGTATACAACAAATCGGATATAACACTACCATTAGTATACTACAAATCATATATAACAAGACCATTAGTATACGACAAATAAAAAATAACAAGACCATTAGTATACGACAGATCAGATATAACAAGACCATTAGTATACGACCTATTAGACATAACAAGACCATCAGTTTACGACAAATCAAATTTAACAAGACCATTAGTATACAACAAATCAGATATAACAAGGCCATTAGTATACAACAAATCAGATATAACAAGACTATTAGTATACAACAAATCGGATACAACACTACCATTAGTATACAACAAATCAGATATAACAAAAGCATTAGTATACGACAAATCAAATATAAGAAGACAATCAGTATACAACAAATCAGATATAACAAGACTATTAGTATACAACAAATCGGAAATAACACTACCATTAGAATACTACAAATCATATATAACAAGACCATTAGTATACGACAAATTTGATATAACAAGACCATTAGTATACGACAGATCGGATACAACAAGACTATTAGTATACAACAAATCAGATATAACACAGTATATGACAAATCAGATATAACAAGACCACAAGTATACGACAGATTAAATATAACAATGATATCATCACTGAAAACAATTGCGAATCCCAAACAGGTTAAATGTATAATTAGCGTTGTCTATAACAAAACATTGAAATATAACAAGACCATAAGTATACGACAGATTAAATATAACAATGATATCATCACTGATAACAATTACGAATCCCAAACGTGTTATATGTATAATTAGCGTTGTCTATAACAAAACATTGAAATATAACAAGACCATAAGTATACGACAGATTAAATATAACAATGATATCATCACTGATAACAATTACGAATCCCAAACGTGTTATATGTATAATTAGCGTTGTCTATAACAAAACATGACAATATAATTCAAGACCATAAGTATACGACAAATTAAATATAGCCATGATATCATCACTGATAACAATTACGAATCCCAAACGTGTTATATGTATAATTAGCGTTGTCTATAACAAAATATGACAATATAATTGAAGACCATAAGTATACGACAAATTAAATATAACAATGATATCATCACTGATAACAATTACGAATCCCAAACGTGTTATATGTATAATTAGCGTTGTCTATAACAAAACATGACAATATAATTCAAGACCATAAGTATACGACAGATTAAATATAACCATGATATCATCACTGATAACAATTACGAATCCCAAACGTGTTATATGTATAATTAGCGTTGTCTATAACAAAATATGACAATATAATTCAAGACCATAAGTATACGACAATATATTTATCAGAATATTATGATTTATGAACAAAATACAAATTAAATATTGTATATGTGAAACGTTTTACCTAAAATATTCTTCGTTTTGTACATGTAAATTATGGTATGATTTTAACAAAAGTTTTCATTTATATTTCAGTGAAAATTATAAATAAGACAAACCGGAGAAAACGTTCAACAGGTTCAACAGGTACATCAGTGTATGAAGCACTTCATGACAAAGGACAGTAAGTTACATATAATTAATATATAGCATTAACCAACATGAACGGGGTACCAACATAAATCTCACAAATATTCAAGTCAGAGAGTTTTATTCAACTTCATCTGTAGTAGTCTTGTTTGCGATTACTCTGTTTCACTGGGTGTAATGTAGAGTGGCCTTTTCGTTGGCGGTTGTTGAGAAGTCTCAACCAATTATGACGAGGATTCGTTCCTCACCTATATATTCCGGACATCCTAGTAATTTATACCTTGGTATATGATACTTTTTATATTATATTTGCATCATAAATGATAAGACGATGCTCTCCATCCATATTTGTCTTTGCATTTCCTTATAACATACATATAGATGTAGAAACCAATTGTATCGTGGTAATTAGGAGAATCTGGTATTCTGTAAAATATTTACTTGAACTACGTCACTTAATTATTACACAGCCATGTTTCAGAGTCTAATATACAAGTGGGATTTTGTGTGTGTCTACTAATTAACATTTACATATTTTCAGAGCAACAACGTTTACAGCAATACCGGGATCATCTGTAGATGCAGAAGATATAGCCAATATGGCCGTTCTTGCGGGTTTTGATCACGTGACTTACACCGGATCTCAAGTAGAAGTTTGTGTGAAACCTTCGGCTGGTTTTATATCTCGATTGATCCAGTACCCAAATGTTAATTTACATGCAGCTGACCCTCCCACAACAGACACTGAAGAGTATCGTATTTCAGAATATGCAAAATATTCCTTGTCCTACCCCATGTTACTTGACGGAAATGATGAGAAAATGCAGTTGTCACCTTGCTATAAAATATCTGATGTAAAGTCACGTGGTTATAGGTATTTTAGATTTGATCCTCTTTTACTTCAGTGTCTGGAGGAAGTAAGTGATTACTATGGTTCATGTGTTAAGATAATAACAGATTCGGCCTATCGGGTTCGTACAATAAATAATGATAACATGGACGACCGTCACGAGGAGGAAAAATGGCGCTTTACGACTGGTCAAGCAGTAGCGGTGATTCCGAAAGGGGATGCCACGCACGTGAGCTTGAGACGACTGGCTTTGATGTTTATGAATAGTTGTACACATAATTTGATGCTGAGACGGCTAAAACTCGGCATAGGAAGTCATTCTAATCATATATATGTTGACATTCGTGAGAAGAATGACCCCTCAGATTCTACAGATCTTTGGAGTGTCGACAATGACAAACTTGACAAATATTTAAAAGAAATTACAGAGAAAGGTGAGAATCATCACATTCATATTTTTGCAGATGCCTTTTTTATTTTAGTTTTATACGTTTTTTAAGATGATATGCAATTAAACGAGATATTAGCACTATGAGAGTAAAGTTTAGATAAACAACAATATTGCGTCATTGTAAGGTTAAATTTGGCATGCATAAAGTGATATTGTTATACATCAAAATCGATGTTTTAGAAAGTGCAATATATTCAAATAATGTCAGGTAAATCTGTGTAATACAAGAAATGTATGAAAGAAAACACAAAGTATGTATTTCATTTAGTTTCCAATTTCTTTTTCTTTAGTCTTATTCCTTCATGTATTGTATTTGATATAGGTGGTCCATTCATCCGACCTACGAACAAAGAAAGAGCATGTAAAGACCCTCCTCTGGGTCCTGACAACTACTATGTCAAAAATCCAGATAAGTATGTTTTCATTTTCACCTTTTTACTGCGTCGTAGGAGTATACAGGGGGGGGGGGGTTAAAGTGTAAGGGACTTGGTGATGTTGTTTATGTTGTAAAGAGATTATAACTAGAAACATATGAGAATCGATTAATAGTGTTGTCACATTACAAATAGCTGAGTGCATTGTTAGATTATATTTTAATTGAGCGGTCAGTCAGGTTGTAGCCGCTCTCTGTTAAAGGTTAGAGAGGTCATTTAGTGATCCTCTTAAAGAATAGCAGTGTTGATGAATCAACCCGCTAAAGGCTATCTAGGTAATTTGTTAATCTTTTTCAAGGCTAGTACGTTCGTTGGTAAAATTTAATGGCGTCGTGGGTCATTGGGGTTCAGGCGGGTCAACATGTTTTGTAGCCTTTGATTTGACTTTTAGATATATCGACGACGTTTTGTCAATTAATATTGACAATTTTCATACGTATTCCTATGTGATATATCCCAACGAACTAAAAATTTAAAACAGCACAGAGTAAAACACACACGCTTCCTTTTTGGACATTTTACTTACTATAGACACAAACTGGAATTTAAAAACCGAGCTTTACGACAAACGTGTCAATTTTCACTATGTATTTAGTAATACCCCAATATGTGTTCACATAGATAATATGCAATTAAACGGAATAAATCTCGTAAATGATCCGATATGTCAGGGCGTGATAAGCATATGAACATTTCATTTACATAGTTACAAAGTTTTTTCACAGTGCTATCAAGAATTGCATTTAATGCCAACGTTCCGCAAATCTTAGAGTCAGTGTAATGACTACATTTTAATAACTACGTTTCACTAAATAAAATATTAACTGATCAGTACTATGGCGGTTGTAGAGTCATCTGAACAAGTAGTGATGAGGATTTATCCCTCATATAATTTATTTGAAATTGACTCGTAGCAGGTGTGACTGATTAACAAATAATGCTTACAACTCTCCGGCACCAAATTACACCTCTGGATTGTCAGAGATCTGAACGCTTGTGGTTGTCCAGTGGTAGAGCGTTCGACTCACACGCGGAACATCCGGGTTTGATTCCTTGTACCGGGTCACACCAACGGCTATAACATCGTAGTGACTATTACTTCGCCAGTCGCTCAGCATACGAAGTTAAAGTCACGGGTCTTTCGAAAGAGACTGAAAACCGTGGCATCGTCCCGTCAGGCTTGGCGAGTAAAAGAATCCACATTCACGTCAGTACATAGCACAGGTCAAAATTTGTACTACTTTATCTAAAGCTGGTGATATCTCAATACAAATGAAATATTCTTGGCGCGATGTAAAACAACAGTCAATCAGTAAAGTCAGAGATTCATCTCACCAGATTTGTATATTGCTCTTAAACCTCCTACAGATTAATACTTTCAAATTGGTTTTGTTTTCATATCATATATTATTTTATATTTTAAGTAAAAATATATGCATAGATTCATTTGCTAATGTTAATCTGTTGATTAATTTTAATTTGATAAGTTTTAAATATCCATACTTTTACAGACTATGCCTTCTAGATTTTTCTGGTGGGTTCTGTCAAAACTCTGAAAGTGCCAGAAAAGAGGCGGCGAAAAATTTAGCCAAAGAATTATCTGACAAAGCTGGATCTGGTGTATTTCCACTAAGTACTGCGCAACAGAAAGTCGATGCTTGTATGGTCAATACATGTGGTGGCTGTGTTGGAAGCGGTAATATTCTTTGTCAAGATTTTGAAACATTTATCCGTTGACTGTGCTATTTATATCAATTATAAAAATGCTGTTTATCGGTGTATGGTAGCACTTGGGGAGGGTACGGCAACTATTTGACAGAATTCGCTGAAACACTTTTATAAGTTAGCGCAATCGACGACTGAGTTATACATCGAAAAAGTCTGGTTTAGAAGTTTTCTAGTGTTAAAATTGCCATTTTGGACACAAAATACTGTATATTACACCAAAACAAGTTACAGAAATTAGTTGCCAACTTCATGTTCCAAAAATAACAAGTTCAATATCACGCGCACAAAATGGCGCTTTCACTCTTTGCAGAGATTTAATTTTAAATCATACAACAGGTTCTCAAATGAGATGTGTGCCACGTCACCATGTTGGTTTCATTTGCAGACTGACGCCCTACCTTACTCACCCAAACTCTTCGCAACACACTCGGTAAGCCTATGGGGCTCATGAAAACGGATATCAAAAATTGCTGCAATATGTTATTTACTTATTGTTTTGCTTTTTTACTTATTTATTTATTTATCAATTTATCAGTCGGACTAATTCATGTACCACGTGATACCCGATAACGTTTGTGTGGGACTTGTTTCTATAAGTGATGGAGTGACGCTAGAAGACGATATCTCGCGCTAACGTCATTTCAGCGGGAAGATTACACAGAGTTACGTTCCATCACCAATAGAGATACTAGTGCCCCACAAAAGTTATCGGTTATCACGTGGTACATGAATCAGTCCCAACATTCGTATACAACGTTACGAAGTAGTCAATTGATCGTACTACGTACAAGCGCCTACTAAAGTAGTCGGTACGTAAGCAAAGTAGTTTTTTGTCTTATTTGTTGGCACTTTTCGGGTATTATTTAAACGTGCTTTGCAATTCTTTAGATTGCTAATCGCATTTTAACCTCACAGAATATCATGTTCTTTTCTGTCCAAATGAAAAACCCATCTCCTCTACACTACATTCAATCTCGCGAAACCCGTCAATTCTAGGATGACAGTATTTTTCATGTTTAATTTTGTTACGTATTTCAGGGAACAAGTGGAAAGAGAAAACAAAGAATTGTCTGGATCTGATCAACTCCTTTATAAAAGTAGCAACAGCGCCATTCCCCGAGATGAAAGATAACGCGGCATTTTACAACACGGATAATGCGGATTCACATGTACATTCTCTAGCATGCCATGACGGAAGTGTGTGCATAGAAAATATACCGCTGCATTCAAGTCTAAGTACGAATTTCTGTATGACATTTGTGAAGCGATATTTCAAATATATTTAATAATTTTGAAGTAAATAATGTTTTATACAGTTTGCGAACACTATTTATACATATCACATTTTTCATTTATCGTCAGATTCTTATTATTGGTGTCAAGCCTGAATTTGGTTGGTTGTACGCATTGTGTTTAACGTCCCACTCAAGAATCTTGAAGAATAAGTTTGGCCTATGCTCGGCACTTACGGCCATTGAGCATTGAGGGTTCTTTAACGTGCCAACACCTACTATGACACGGAACCTCGGTTTTTACTGTCTCATCCGAAGGACAGGAATCCAACCTGCAGCCGGCTGGACTCGAACTCATGACCTCACGATCAAATGTCGAGTGCGCTACCCACTGAGGTTTAACCTGAAACAAAATCTTGTGGAGAGAGACAAACAGAGAGAGTTATATGAAGAAGATAGTATATTTTCACATATAACATTGAAAAACTCGACATTTAAATATTATAAATATGTATTGTTCTATCATATTGAATTCACAAACCTTTCCATGTATTGCATAGTATTCACATCGTGTTTTGGCCAATTGTAACAACAGATTACGATCATCGTTCATTAATGGTGAGTAAATATTTACAGTTACAGTCTGAACCTCCTAACAATTACTACTTTGGTGTCTGTGTTGTACATGCTTAAGTTAACGGCGATTGATTATTTACAGTTAAAGCAGTAAACAGTAAATTCAAACCAAAACCTACTATGAGCAATGAAGAACTTATATTTGATCCTGGCAGTAATCCCACACCCATTCTCCATCTTCTCGAGCAAGAGATGGCAATGAGAGTGAAAGGCAATGTTACAGTTTATATCGAAAAAGATACAGATCTGTCCGGATTTTACCAGCTGATGAAGGTAAATCAATGTAAAATTATAAGTATAATTCCATTACTATTATATAAAAATAAGATATATGAAGTTTATATGAGGAGAAAAAGAATGTAAATAACAAGTCGCACAAATTATGTAGCATTGTTTTGTTAGAACATGTGTGATTTGAGTTTAACTATAAAACAATTTTGATGATATTTCAGATTCTGCTGATTTACAACACAGAGGTAGACTTTGTCAATTTTCACCTGCTTAGTTCCGTCAAGGAGAAATATATAATTCAAAACATCCAGAACAAAATAGAAAGATGGTCAACTTCTGTGTGTCCAGAAAGAAGTCGAGTACTGGTTGCACCATACACAGTACAGGTTGTATCTGAGGCCCGCCGGAAACGTAGTGTAGAACGAAGTGTGGACAGGAACAAAGTCACATTTGAAAGGAAAAACTGGGAAATCAACTGGTTGATGTCTATGACATAGATAACCGGATGATGCATTTCCTTGAAAACAATCCGAGCCAGCAATATTGCTTTAGTCGCCTACAAATCTTGAATCAAATCAAATGTTTTGTCATTATATAAACATAATCAAATTTTATACGCCTTTTATAACTAATTATTGCTAGTAATTTCATGATCACAACACATCAAATCATTACATGCGATTTCGGATCTTGCAAATTTTAAATGAGTTTTAGTAATCTTTTTGTAATTCAAAGTTAATGCCTTCTAATTTCGATGTGTGGTAAAACGGGAAATTTAGAAAATGAACATATGTACTGAAAATACTATACCATGAAATAAACATTAATTTTGCATATATTGAAATATTTTATTGCAATGCTGTTGTTCCATTATAATAAAATACTAGTGACTACATTACACATCGTGTTTCTTCGATAAAGAGAGTGCATAATAACGAGAAGAAATTCGAACGTTACCCACATTAGTTGGAGAAGAATTTGAGCAAGTCATGAATTACTATCTTCAGGATATATATGGAACACTTGAGTTTTAAAACTCAAGTAGCGTATCTAAAGACAAATTACAAATGTTTTTTTTTTTGTCCCGGTACAACAACTAGAACAAAGTTGTATGAGGGCGTAACACGCCATCAACATATAAAGATCCGGAACTTTTGTAGTTAAAAGAATGTAATTAATGATGTCCAAATCATTCAAACTAATTCTATTAGCACAAAAATGACATACAGAATTGAAAATTGAAATGTGTGTGTTGCTGCTTTTTGCTTTACTCAAGTATAAAAAAACATATATGTGACTTACGTCATATGTCTGTCTGTCTGTCTGTCTATATGTATGTATGTATGTATGTATGTATGTATGTATGTATGTATGGTTCATTCGCACATCACTGAGCTTATTGGCGAACGCAACGTTTTCTTTACAAAGAGGTCTTTGCAAAATAATATGGAAATTATGAATAATATGTTCATTGATAAATATACAATAAATGGCAATCAGTTACAATGTATATACGATAGGGGGTATTCCTAGAATATTCATTATTGTTATTCATAGATTCATCCGATTTTCTTCATTTATTTAACATAGCGTTGAAAAGCATATATTTTACATAATACATGCAATTTCCAATAAAAACCACGTCCTGTATTTTAAAAAATAAATAAAACACAAAAAAATTCGGTCGACTTTAAAATAATCCGAGAGCTTAAAGGACCGATGTCCCCTGACCAAATTACGAAGTACATTTGATATGGCGAAAGAAATATCTGAAAGGTCATTGCATACGGAAATACAGCTGGATTTTTAAAGTACGGAAAAACTTCAATTCTAATAAATCTTTTCATCGTTTGACAATATATTTGAACAAAAATTTCATGTGATTCTCGACTATATGTCAGGGGACAAAAATAGTCATTGTGACAGCTTATATCGCTTTAAGTCATGGCACATATACGTTTTCGTAATGTTGTAATGACGACATAATTTATGGCGTAATTACGACTTCGTTATGTCGTAAGTAGGAGATAGTACGTCGTAATTACGACTCAGTTATGTAGTAAATACTACTTAGTTATGTTGTAAGTACGAGATAGTATATCATAATTACGGCTTAGTTATGTGGTGATTATGAGATAGCATGTTGTAATTACGATACAATAATTTTTTTCGAGTGACCCTTCTAGGCTTCCGTACGGACCTATTACAGTGAAGGCTAGAAAAATGGCACCATACTTCAATCGTGGAAACTCTAAAACGAGGTCTTTTTAAATATTTCCCAATTGTTTCTTTGCATATCTTAAAAGATAATGAGGTAACATTTTATTATATAGAATTCCATATATTGTGCCGTAAAATAAGGGAAATTTTAAGAGAAATCATAAAAAACGTCAGGGAACTGTTACGGTAAATGTATAGTTCTCGCACATACCGAAAAACCGGAATCATTAATTTTGGTGGTATAACGGCTTCGGCAATATGTCTAAGTTTACCATTTTCGAGGTGCGGTCGTTTTCGTGTATTTACTCCCTGCTGTGTATCACATTCCCACTGCTGTATAAATACACTTTGTGATTACATTTTTCCAACTCTCAAACAATTTGAAAATTGTGACTCGATGTTCGAGTTATCTCGTTTCGCCGCCGTTATCTGAAGTGAACAAGCGACCTTTGGCTAAATAATTTCTCAACCTGTTTATTCACCTGGGCCCGGGACCATTAATAAGGAAAATCCTGAGACAAGTTTATTCTCAAAAGTTAAGAATTTACTCATCTGAGTAAAAAGTGAAAACTCGCTGACCATAAAACGACTTTAGAATGTTCTCAACTTAGGTAAGATTGGCAAAGGGCAGTGTAAATCTCGTCCACGACATATGTCCCAGTTTATGCCCCGATTCACTTAACTTCAATGATCTATGATTAATTATGTAAAAAATATCAGATACCAAAGTATTTAATAACCAAGTAACAGGTATAAAATGCGTCAAAAATCAAGTAGGCAGCACGTTTTGTGGCATTCGAAAAGGGGAATAGATATATATCTTTATAAATACTTGGCCGAAGAAAGTAATTAATACATATAACATGTAAAATGTAATATAATACACGATATTCAAAATACAAATAAATTAGCTAAGATAAATGATTTGGAACATACACTGGGGCATATGTAAATTACTAAATTTACACCGTCCCTATTGTTAATATAAACAAACTTCGTATGGCCAAAACAGGCCAACAGAGAAAGAAGTATTGATCTCCTAAACCCATATCGCGCACATAACACGTTATTTCCGAAAGGCAAAGAGTTAAACATGTCCCGAAATACTCTAGGGTGTCAATGACAATGATATTTATGTTTATTTATCCCGAGTCGAATATAAGGGACAGCCATTTTTGTTCAGGAGATAGTGGCAAACTCTCAAGGAAGGGAGATTTGAAAATTGCAACAATCGATGTTCGAGTTATCTCACTTCGCGGCCGTAATATGAAGTAAATAAGCAAGCTGATAATCTTATATTAAAGTGATATTTGGCACTGATATGCCATTTTAATTCCGAATCATTCAAAAGCTAAGTAAATCGTCTTTGTACAGTGGTTACTTCTTAGACGGATTTGGTATGCAGTTAGATTTATTATACCACAGAAACGATTATATATATACAGTAAAACCTGCTATAGCGGCCACCTCTATATAAGGATTACCTGTCTATAAAGGTCAGTTTTTTTCAAATCCCTTTACTGCATACTTCAACTAAATTGAACCTGTGTATAAGGGTCACCTGCACATAGAGGTCAATATTTTCTGGTCCCTTGGGTGGCCCCTATATACAGGTTTCACTGTATATATATATATATATATATATATATATATATATATATATATATATATATATATATATATATATATATATATATATATATATATATAGTTTGATAAATGTCACAGCAGCTGGTGACCGATATTCATTTAAGTTTCGTCTGGTGTGATGCAAAACATAGATAGCTGATACTTGAAAACGAAAATAAGTGTGGTGTGATTTTAAAGTTTGTAAACTGTAAAATTACACAATTTATTTTTCTCTCACGGGGATCTGATTTCACTCTCATATATATATATATATATATATATATATATATATATATATATATATATATATATATATATATATATATATATATATATATATATATATATATATATATATATATGTCGGCTGTTCTATTAATTGCCAGATGACCCCATGGCCCCGACGATGCCGCGTAAACCACATAACATAATGCTGCTTGGAATGATCTACTGCTTCGAATTTCTTTAAATTTTCTAAATAGGCTAGATATCCATTACGTGATCACCGAACACCGCAAGATCGAGACATTAAGCCTTCGCTATTGAAATATAGTTCCACAAAAATAAACAATAAACTCAGTGTTTTTGAAATATTACTGTCTTAATTTGTTTTTCATTTCATGTTTAAAACAACAAAGATAATTTATTTTACTGTTAGACGTTAAGATAATAATATTAAAGCGTACAACACGCCGGAGTCTCCGAACCGTACCCTTACCTACAAATTAAAGTCAGTTGTTTTAACCTAATTAGAGTTTTCACTTTCCCGGCACCGACGTAATTGTTTACTGTAATATTTGAGTTGACAACTTCAGACTGTTTCTGGTAAGTATGCACTGCATGGGGATGTGGATGATACTGCATGATGTTTGTTGTATTGATGTGACCGATATTTTGATTTTGTATAGATCAAGATTCCAGAGGCACAGTGACTAGATCTATCTAGATTTAGGTGGTTGTTCACAATGTGAAATCTAAGCATCACTGCGACCTGTTATTTCATGTATTAATTAGGCTTCTGAGTAGCTGTAAGTACATTCTAGGAGACTGGTCATATTTGTCCGTGAGATTTTCGACATTGTGATTTTGGTGTCTTCACTGTATGCCATTTTTACAAATTCTAGATCTACCCCTCGTTATCTTTTTAACAAACGAATCAATTGTGTTTTAGCTCTGGATTCCACGTCCACAATAGAAAAACTGATAAATATGTCAAACCACACTTTACGCAGTAGTATTCTACGGTTCAACAGATAAAAATGTGAGTGATTAAAGCTTTACCATAATTATCCTGTTTAGAAATTGTTTGGTGATGTTATTTTTTTACAATTCCCTGTTTTGTTTGGGTTTTTTATGATTGTTTTGTTTGTTGTTGTTTTGTTTTTCGTGATTTCACCCTAGCAATGGGGTTTTGAACATTTGGATTCTTTAGATTCCAAAATTGAGTACGTTTCGTTATTAGGTAGGGCCTAATGCCAACAAATGTGCTTTTGATGTACAGTATGATTTGCAATCCATTTTATGAACTTCGGCATAGAATTGACGCGCAATTTTGTGAAGACCGTCCGGGGACAGACTCGTTTTCATAAATTGGGTTCCTACTTTCTGCTGCCGACCAGAAACAAATATTTTCCTCGTTTTTCAAAAATTAGGATCGCAATCGATATTTTTAAATTGATAAATTAGCTTCATTCATTTTAAAAACTGAACTTTTGAACATCCAGTATAATCACATCACAAAAATATGACAAATTGTTTTAATTTTAAGGTATTGGTGGGAGGGTGTCTATTTATGGGTTTATCATCGTTGGTAAGGTGTGTTATTTATAATGTGTAGTATCGTTACTGGGATTAGGGGCGATACTTTTCACACATTGTTTGTGTGGGATCTCGGTTTCATTAGATACATACCTGTCTAATTATCTGCGTCGTGAAAACCAGCACACTATTTGACAGTGTATTCACAGTTACAGGTATCTCCGAGATGCAGTCTGTCTGGTTTAATCGTAAAAGATTTAAATGCTGTTTTGCCCAATTATGTACATATATAATTAAAACAATAAAACACTTTAAACTTTTCTCGTAAAATAAAACATTTCATTGTTTCATTCTGTCAAAATATTAATATGTTATGCAACTTCAGAGAAAATATGCGGGAAGCATATCAAGCAGTGAGTGGCGCAAGATTTGATAAACAACCTTCACTTGTCATCTTTGCAAGAAAGAACTTTTATCTAAACTATATTCCTTGCAGATGTACTGAAACAAGATTTCACCGAATTTTGTCGATGTAAATATTGAGCATTACTTCTGGTAAAAAAAAAACAATTCCGTAGCCAATTACATACAGTGTGTCAGTTTATTTCACACGCCCACATTCAGCAATCTTATGTAATGATCATTATATATTTGGTTGCAGTTAAGTTAACATGTAGTTCTTACTTACTGTGGTGAAATTGAAATGAACACTTACGTAGATTTATAGAGAAATAGACATTATTTAAAAGAGTGTCTGTTGCGGTGCGGGGTTTCAACTACTGCCAGTATGTCAAAGGCACTAAAATTCGTATCTTATAGTCTTTAGAAATATGACATATTGAAAAAATATTCAAAATTAAGCCAAAATTATTGTATTCTATGTTTCATGTTATACTGAAAATTTATTTATCTCGCAAGCGTGGTACGTCTCTCAGCATTCGTTTTAAGACACCCCTTTGCTTGACAAATGGGTTTCTATAAATTATTTGAGATTACAGTAATTTTCTTGAAATAATATATATAACCTTTCCATTCTGGACCTCTCATGATGGTTTTCATGTTTGTCCAAGGTTACAAATATAATAATGTTCAATAGATGAACTGCGCAGAATGGGAATAAGCGTTTAAAGTAAAGTCTAATGTTCATACAGCATACACAGTAATGAAAGTTGTAAGACAACTTCACATGTATGAAAATGATAATTAAGGTCTTTTCCAAAGTTGTAATTTACCAGAGCTTATTGCACGATACCTGTGTATGACTTAAAGTGTTGACGACCCATTACGACCCATTACGACTATTATATTTACTTGAAAGATACATACATATATATATATATATATATATATATATATATATATATATATATATATATATATATATATATATATGTGTGTGTGTGTGTGTGTGTGTGTGTGTGTGTGTGTGTGTGTGTGTGTCCAGTCCAGTACAATAAACTACTGTATAATCATAATTTAATCCTAATAGTGTAAATACATTGATTTATAATATATTCCTTCTAAACACTTCTCGTTATAAATTCTATATCTTAGTACTGGAATAGGATCGCAGCTGAAGAGTATGCAAAAGGATGGAGTTTGTAATTAGGGTATGTGAGTGCACGTAACGGTGGTAGTATCTAGAGCTATAATATTGATAAATTAATCTCTGATCATGGTGAATCGGATAAACTGTCATACTATATTTGATAGTTTGTCGGTATATAGTCTTATTTGCAATTACTCTGTTTCACTATGTGAAATGTTGAGTTGCCTTTTCGTTGGCGGTTGTTGAGACGTCTGTACCAATTGCGACGAGGATACACTCCTCACGTGACTGTAGACTCACGACGGGTGTGACCGGTCGACAGGGGATGCTTAATCATCCATGGCACCTGATCCCACCTCTTGGTTTCCAGAGGTCAGTGTTTGTCCGTTTTTACCGGAATTGTATCTATGTCCTGGACATTCTATTGATTTATGCTTTGGTATCTGAATTTTTTTATATTGATATACTTTTTTATTATAATTCAGAATATTCATGATGTGGTAAGTCTATTATGATCAGCAGTTTTTAACATTAACCATGCCTTGATATTAAAAATCATTATTAAATTTCGTGGTTTGGAAATTGTGTTACAAATGATTATTTAACCCTATTAACCGTAGGTTGTATTTTCTCAGCTTTGTTTTGAAAATAAGTATTTTGCTTATATAGTAATATAATATTTCCTACATTATTTGATTTATGAATGTAATTACCAATTTTTTTATCCGGTGGAACTTGTTTTATCTATAATTGATTACCGTAATGCATTCAGGAAATTATTCAGATGATTTTTATCACTTTGGAATCCCAAAATAGAAGTTCGATTGTTTATTTAACAGTGGTGTCAAATTGTAGTTTAAATATAGTCTTCCATGGTTGACTGTTGAAGTCAAATGATATATTCCATTTTACTATTGAAAGTGGTGGTTGAATGTTTTTATTAAAACAGTGTCATTTGCCCCTTTCCGTTTTTAAAGAAAATGTTCAGTGGGAGGAAACGATTAAGTATATGTTCAGTTTCTGTAATGTTTTGTTTACAAACTACTTTTAATTGTATTTATTAGCCCGTAGTATGTTATAAAAAATTTTTTTTTTACATTATATTGTGTTTGGTTTAGTTGTAAAATTCATTTACTATTTATAAAATGTTTGATATATCTTAAAACTTTGAAATACCAATCTTTATAAAATACACTTTTATTCCCAGTTTGTATCCTTTGATTATGCCATATGAGTAATTGTAATGGGGATATATTATTTCTAACACCTTAACATTTATTGACTTCAGAGATTTCAAAACTTGAGACAAGAATTTATTTCTACATTTGCGTTGAATCTTTTCAATATAATTTAAACCACAATTCCGGGACATGTCAAAATATTTGTCTATTATGTATTTCCATTTTCCGTTTCCTTGTAAATATTTTCTAATCCATGTTGACTTAAGGGACATTATGTAAGGAACATCATATATGGATGATATCTGTGGAATATTTTAACCTCCATTTTTAATATCAAGAACAAATGTTTTTCTTTTTATTTTATCGGGTTTATCATCCCAAATGAATTCAAATAAAATTGTATTTAGTTATTGTATAACATTATCATTTGGTACTAGTAGTGAAATAAACAGGTGATTTAAGTGTGAAATCAAAAAAAAATCTTAAACGTTTCAAAAATTGTTATTTTGCCTCAAGGTGTTAGTTTTCTTTTGTTCTTACAATTTAATATACATTTCTCTAATTTACTAAAGTTTTTTTGGTCAAAATTCATTTTTGGATTGTCGTGTAGATTTACATTAAATTTTATTCCTAGAAGAATAAATTTTGTTAAAAACCAATTTAATTTATATTCTTGTCATAGTGTATCTGTAATATATATTTTTATCCAATCCGTTTTACTTGTATTTTGGCAAAGTTCATATTATGACCAGAAATGTGTCTAACCTTGCAAATATCTTACAGTGGAGCTGAAAGAGATCCTTTGAAACCATCTGATAAAAGATTAGTATCATCGGCAATTTGTGTTAATTTAATTTATTCTCTATTCATCCTTATCCCGTCAATATTTTTGGTATTCTTATTTTAGTGAGTGTCTCAGCAAAAAATGAATATTTGAGATAGTGTCTCCTTGACAACAGCTATGCTTAATTTACATTTTATAGGATAATACACCACACCGAGAGATACTCGAGAGAAAATATTATTTTGAAATATTCTTAATTGAGTCACCAAAATTAAATAATTTTAGACATTTATGAATGAATTTCCATGAAAATGCTTTTTCAAAGTCAATAAATAACAATACTCCAGGGATTTATTTTCTTCTGTATAATGCATAATACCTTAAATGAATCTTGTATTTTCACTTATGCATTTGTTTGATATAAATCCTGTTTGATCCTAACTGATAATGCCAGATGCATTTTTGTAAATTGTGTTTAACAGTGTAAAGGATCGCCAGTTTCTTAATCAAAATATTGAAATAGGGTGTTATTTTGGAAAAATAGCCATGGGATTCGAATAACTTCTATCTAAAATATATGAAATGAAAATAAATCAAATTAATGCACATCTAAAAACAAAAAACTTCAAATTCTAGCCTCTATATAAATTTAAAATTAACATTCTAAATTTTATTCATTGTATCTTCCACACCAACTTTAGATATTGTCTGTCGTGCATTAACACTCATTTAAAAAAAACGTGAGAATTTATGGAACGTACCCTACGTAAATTTAAACCAAACATGACACTGGGAACAGGTAAAATTATTTTTTTCATAATGAAAAATGGCTGTTATTTAAAACAAATTTTATTATGTTTCATGGTTAAATTATAATAATAATAATAATCGTGGTCGGACGTAAGCCCTTACTGCCTTATTGCTTGTAATATCGAACGTATCGACCGTGGTATTGTCCGATTCACATAACATGGCGGAGCGTGTAACCTTTTGATTATCATACAGATGATTCTACTCATTTTCAGTTATGACAAGCTGCACTGGAAAACGTTTTATTCCTCATTGGGTACTGTCTTATGTTTGGTAACAAGAAGGAACGATTACTCTAGTCAGTTTGATTTTAATGTCATGCTTTATTTACCTAAAATTTAAACGTTTTATTCCTCACTGGATATTCTCTTATATTTGTTAACAAGAAGGAACGATTACTCTAGTCAGTTTAATTCTAAACTTGTGCTTTATTCACTTAAAATTTAAGCTCGTCCGGTTCATAAAACTCCATCCAACAGGTTATATAGATTTTACTACATGTGAACATATACTATGCCTATACTAAATAAACAACTAAAACAGCGTCCTATATCTTGTTTTAATTAATAAAAATAACTGTACGTAATAAAAAGTATTCCCGTATAGATACTCAAACGAAGTATCATCACACATATATATTCATAACGCTGTTTTACTCTAGTTTTTATGTTTACAGGGACATAAAACTAGGAATTATTTTATTTCACTTTACTTTCAAATAGAATTAGAAATACTAAAAAGTAGTGACAGTATTTGCCTAAAAAACAGGTGACCAGATGTCTAAAACAGGTGACCAGATGTCTAAAACATGTGGCCAGATGACAGGTGGCCAGTTGTCAAAAAACAGGTGTCCAGATGATAGGTGGCCAGATGTCAAAAACAGGTGGCTAGATGTCTTGACTTGGAGAATGAAACTCATCCTAAAATCAATGCGTCATGCACACGTCATAATCTCTATATAAGATAGTGCTGTCTGAGTCTCGGTATTAGTTCATCATGGATAACTCATCCGACATTGATATGCAACCTGAACAGAGAAACATGAGAATAATTCTTACCCGGAGAACACGTATTGTAGTAAGACCACACAGACTGATAAATTCTGATAGGACACCTGCGACACCTACTACGCAACACCAGGGTCACCTAGACCTGACCCTTCACTTCCAGTACCTGTGCAATATGTACTAGCCAATATTCGACGACATAAGGCAGAGATAAATCGACTGATGATAGAGAAAGAAAGAGAAGTTCGTCGTTGGCGACGTCTACTCGAAAGATATTTGAGTCTCTTTTCCCGACTCTTATTCAGCTTTTCAGCACTCAACGGAACTTTTAAAGGTCACCCATCTTATTCGAAAAGAAGCCTTAACTGAAAGTATGCCGGTTTTGTGTTTGTTATTCTGTAGCGGCGAGTTTACAATATTGTAGTGACTAAACACTACTTATCAGTGTATATTCGCTCAACATTTAACGTTTTATTTCATTTTGTGTTTTTGTTATGACTGAAGTATTCACTTCGTTAGATGAAAGTCTAATATAGTAAGTCATGTGACTAAATAGAGGTTCATTTAAGCCTGTGAAAACTCATTTGAGATCGGAAGCTCAAGATGTTATCACCATAAGAAAACCACTATCAGCATTGGTGAGTGTTTAATTTTTTTATTAGATAGGGCTAGATTATTTTCCATGCAATAAAATGATAAATATCTCAGAAGAAAAAAATAAGTCACATGACTGTAAACAATTAGAGAATGGGTTCAGTTAGAGCTCGAAGAGTCAACATCGTCAGAATACCACTACCAGCATGGGTGAGTGTTTGAATTTTTATTACATAGGCTTAGTGTTTACCATATAAAACAGTAATTTTCAATGTCTCAGAAAAAATTAGTGAGCTAGTAACGTTAAGGTTTTCACTACTTACAACTTAATTATGCTATCAGGGGAATACCCCAACATCTAATCAACGTTCATTCATTCTAGACCTCAAAACTGGGTAAAACCCATCTCCTGTTAGCATTACAACTCTCATCAACTCCCGTAAACTCTCGCCGACTGTGGCGACACCTGCTACTGATTTCACTCAAACCTGGAAAAACCCAAAGTTTCGGTTCTAAAATATATTCACTCTCAACCCAAATTTGAAAAAAAAAAACAACTTATAGTTTATAGCCGTTGACCTCTCGTGAACTCACTTGACCTCTGGTGACCCCGACCTCTTGTAACGAAGGCTCTCATTGGCTCGTTATCCAAGAAGGCCTCCCCCACAATCTTTCACTTCCGGTCATAGACACACCTCCGAGCTCAACATTTGTCTCTTTCTCCTTATTGCCATAACAACATGACCTCACTTCCGGTACAGCATATTTCCGGTATGACCTCACTTCCGGTTATGACGTTTCAAGCAGTTCTATAGCAGACCCATTTGAATTGACCAATGAAAAGCCAGCATTCTGATGACGTCATCAGTGGCGGTTAAATTCAAATGGCCCGCTATGGAGCTGCCTATTACTACTCACAAGGCTTTACTCTCTTTTTTTCTGTTCAATTGACAAGTAAACATTTTAACTACAAAGCGAACTTTTATTTCTGTGGTCTGTGGTTCTGGTTATTTATCGCGATATGGGTCTGTAGGCTGTACAGTGTGCTACAGATGTAGTCTTGTGTTTCCGATTTCTTTCTGTGATTTTTGCCAGAAAGTAAAGCGGTTAACATGCGTTACACCGCTTTATGTACTCTAATGAAGGGAATTGCAGTCGGTATGTTAATATGACGAAATTGCATTTTATTTATTAGTATCACTTTCTTGGTGCAAAATTATCGGATTAAAAAATTGCATTGTGCGTTGGTAGGAAAGTCGGGTCTCTTTTACTGACATGGACTCAATTCTTGCCGAGTTAGAAATCTGTTCTTGTCAATGCCAAGGATTCATGATGAAACTGCAATTTAATAGCATGCAGAAGAAAGATGTTTATTCAAAATACCCGTGAAAAATATTGGTAAAAGCAAAATAACAATCCAGGTTCCCCTGATAAATCCCAGACCAGTTTAACCCTTTCAACCCTACAGATCATTATAGACTGGATTTTAACAATAGAAAAAGAGCATCTTGATTTTCAGGGATGAAAGGGTTAACATGCGTTCCACGGGATTGGGGTGCGCTATTTGATCGACGATTTAATCAATTAAGTTAGCAGTTTCTGAGTAGATAAATTTCTTAAAATAACCTACGTGACAGCTTCCTGGTGAAGCGAAAGAAGACCCAGATAGGACGTCATTAACGGATAAACATTAGAGTAGGGGTATATTCGGAAAAGGTCAATATTATTACTATTGCAGTTAGAGGAGTTTAAGAAATAATAGCTTTGGAATAAGCAAACAATTATAGTTGAAGCGTAAATCTTGAAAGCGATGACTGATGAAGGGGCTACTAAATTGTTTACGGCAAAAATTACATTTTAAATATTACAATCATATACATTTTTGGCAAAAAACGTGGATGTTTACGTCTTATATGTACGGTATTATTGCCGTGAAGATCTGGCGGGTTCATATAGGCAACGTAATTCTGATATTCAGATCCATACGTATTTCAAATTACTTAAACTTGTCCGGTTTTATCTATATTTTTGCATCTCCATCTTTAATTTGAAATTTGAATATCAAACCCCGGTTTGTAATGAAATGTGGTCGACACGTATGTGTTCTGTTATTTTCTCCGGGACTAGATGTAAATTTAGCAATAAATCCTGGAGATTAACATAATTTTCAAATGTGGTAAATTTGTAATTTTGTGCTTTTCCCCGTCATTTTAAAATCGTGGACGATTCGTTGCACCTGACATAGTTCATTTGATTTATTGTCGAAATGTTTATTAACAACAATATTTGCGTTCTTTTCACAAAGACAAAAGAGGTCTAACATTTATGTCTAGATAATTAATAGGTGTATTGTTTTCAATCACTTGAGCATTGAAAATATTATTAAGGTTGTGACTTATATCCATGGATAGATTTAAAAAATTATCAATGGATGGTCATCTTCTTTTAAGATATTTCATATGGCGAGAACATCGAGTTAGAATATGACATAACCTGACGTTTGAGACTGAAAGACTACTGGCGTGTGGTCGTGACATCTCTTATATATAAAAAATTTCAGATACCAAAGTATAAATCAATAGAATGTCCAGGACATAGATACAAATCCGGTAAAAATGGACAAACACGGATCTCTGGAAACCAAGAGGTGGGACCAGGTGCCATGGAGGAGTAAGCAATCCCTGTCGACCGGTCACACCCGCCGTGAGTCCACAGTCAAGTCCAATGAAACAAGTGAGGAGTGTATCCTCGTCACAATTGGTACAGACGTCTCAACAACCGCCAATGAAAAGGCAACTCAACATTTCACTTAGTGAAACAGAGTAGTCACAAACAAGACTAAAATACCGACCGTAAAATTTGCGGAACGTTGACACTAAACGCGGTTTTCGATATCCCTGTGTCAATAATTTGTCAGTGAGTATATTGAATGGGACTAATTCATGTATCAAGTGATACCCGATAACGTTTGTGCGGAACTGTTGTTTCTGTTAGTGACGGAATGACGCTGGAAGACTCTTTAAAATTGGTATAGATTAACCATAGTCCTCCCCCCCCCCCCCCCCCAAAAAAAAGGTGCACGGCGCAGTAGCTAGTAGGCCTACGACAGTAACTTACCAGTCGGTTCTCTTCCAAACTTTGTACCTTTAATTCCAATCACAAATGTAATAGACATCGCGACCTGGTAAAGTTTTAGGACATTGTCTGCCACCCTGGGAGTCTGCACTCAACCGCACATGCCGTCACCAGACACGAGAGTCCAAATCTTGAATTATGAACTGATGCTGCCAGCGTCCATGATGACTGACCTACTTTCGTTTTGTCGCGAGCTTATGAATGTGTATCACCTAAAGATCACGTAATACCTGCTACCTAATACCTTCTAGTGCTTCCCGTCATTTCAGCGGGAAGATTACTTAGAGTTACGTTCCATCACCATTGGATATAGTAGTATCGCACATTACCTGGTACATGAATCATTCCCATTATAAGGAAAGATAAAATGGAACCTCTCTATTTAGATCAAACTGGCTTTCTCAAAGTGGTTTCGTCAGTGAAAGTCTTGGGTAATTTGATATCAATAATTATAATTTCAATATGACCTGAAATGCGACGGGTCTCCCCACGTGTTCTTTTGTTAAGGCTACAGTGGATTGATCACCACTTTGAGTTCCAGATAAAACACATATTCCAACACACTACAATACTACTACTACTGCTGCTGCTGCTGCTACTACTACTACAAAATGGCCGACCTAATTACGAATATCATCTTCTAAATTAAAAAATAATAATTATTTATTTATTACATTCCACTTAAATCATTTAAATGTTTTCACAAATAATGAAATTGAAAACTCAGTTATCTTTTAGCGTTAACACCACTAACCCAAATAATCCAGTCGTTATATTTCGCTCACTTCGATCACTATATTAACGCCTCAATGCATTCACAATCAGAATTGACCTATCGCCAAGTGTCTGACACATGGCTGTCCATGTGACTTTTTGACGTCATTCGATTGTGATGTCATAATCACATAGGTGTGTGACGGGCCATTTGATTGTGACGTCATAATGGAAAAGTTTGCTAAACGGTACCTAGTCGGGCATTCCGCGATAGGTCAATAAAATGTTACTGTGCCAGATTGTGATGCTATAGTAATTCAAGTCAGAATTTTGTAACGTTGCATTGACTACTCCGCAACACTCGAGTTTACTGGTAAAAGAAAGTTGTGGTTAATCGTAAAATTACAACTGTAAACATATCATTTATTTGCAGTATACGGTCAATATATTTTCTTTGTTTTCTTTATCCCCAACTTATCCTCAAATTTGAAACGGAAATCAAAACTCCGCGGAATCATATATTGAACATTTCTGATTGGTCACCTGATTCACAGGGCAGTTGAAGGATTTTTAACACACAATTCGTTCAAGCCCACTGGAGGGAATTTGGCCGGAAGAGGGCGCTGTTATCATTCGAGTTATCATACCACAGGGGGATATATACTAACGCCAAAACACTGCGTCATGAGTGTGATATTAATGACGTCATCAAATATTTTGGTGAATGGAATTGACCTATCGCCAAAAGCCCAACACGACACGTTTTGTCAAACTTTTCAATTACGACGTCACAATTAATTGGCCCGTCAAACGCTTATATGATTATGACGTCAAAAAGCACGCGGACAGCCATATGTCAGTCACTTGGCGTTAAGTCAATTGATGTCATCAAATATCTTAGTTGAGTGGAATTCTATTTAGGCGGAATCTCCATATCCAACTACAGTGCAGTGCAGTGTTATGTAGTGCTCAGGCATATTGCACTATTTATCATGACTGTATGATTACACATGCATTTAATAAAAATGATAAATTAATGATCTTTTACTCATAAAAAGTTCTGAGGGGAAGTTTATGGAATACTTTTTGGTGAGTATGAACTCCCAAATCAATGTATATAATGCGCCATTTCCCGATCGTCGTCTTATAGAAGTATTGATTCTTTGAGAACAGTTATGTAGACATTTTTTGAGTTATATACATTTTGTTGTTGTATTGTTGTTTACCGTCCCACTCAAAAATATTTCACTCTTATGGAGACGTCAAGGGCTTCAAAGTTTGCCCTTTGCTCTGTTCTACGGCCACTGAGCAGTGAGGGTTCTTTAACAAATGACACGGGACCTCGGTTTTTACTGTCTCATTCCGAAGGACAGGAAACCAACTCGAACTCACAACCTCACGATAAAGAGCCGCCTCAGTTATCTAACATTCATGTTCATGAAATACTGAATTTATCTAGCTCGTATATCAATTCAATATGAAACTCGTTTAATCAATTCAATATTACAAGAACACTAATGTTCGATCCTCTATATATTTACTTCCTTTAAAACAATTGGTAAGATTCATGTTTTTTCACAAAATGAACTATAAACGAGAAAATTCCCCAGAACCGTCATGTCTACAAACACTACAAACGACCTGTGTACGGATATAAAGTCTTTTGGATCAGCATTTCCGGATACAACTTTGCAGTGCTGTTAAAAAGTATATCAATGGTGCGAAAATGCATTTCTTACCATTCTCTCATATGATCACTCCGTATCGAACATGATGAATATCTTCTGTATAGGAATTATGTACAAAAGTAGGGAGTGGTTACGTATGCATTGTGATCAACCTTTTATCTTCAACTATTTGTAGTTTATCCGTGCAATTTTAAGTCAATGTCATATATATATATATATATATATATATATATATATATATATATATATATATATATATATATATATGCAGGATACAAACTCAAACCGGTTTTCCGTTCTCGCCTTATGATTTTACTGTTTATAATATTCTTGTTCTGTATTTACAGCTTTTCCTATTCCACCATGAACAAAGCCAGGATATTTTCTATTCTATCCATACTGTACCTTCTTTGTGGTAAGCGATCGTTTTGAGTAAAAATATTTTTTTAACGTGCGATTTGTCATTTTATTGATAAATATTATATATCTTTTTAACGCAAATAAAATTATAACGGTTATGTTGTTAAAAGCGTCACTTTTATATAAGTGTCTATGTTATGTGTGTGTGTGTGTGTGTGTGTGTGTGTGTCGTTTCTGTCTTTGATACTTTTCAACAAAAACAAAAATTATGTATGTTTTAATGCAATCGACAGAATGACAACAGTAGCAAATTGTTTTATAACCAACATCTATTCAAGCATGGCGACTATAAAACATGGGTGGAATCCACGAAACAATAATACCGTCCCGCTCTACAATGTGTATCTACATATTGTTATATCCCATCTTGTTTCAACCAAGATGTTGCGTTGGTGTATAACGAAGTCCAATAAAACAAGATATTGATCAGACTTTTGAGCATTTTGCCTTACGCATGATCTGTTTGGCTACTTTCACGACCTGTTCTGCTTTCCCATTGCTTTGAGGGTAGTGAGTAAAGACGTGATATGTTCAAATTCCCACTTGAAAGTGATCTCTGCAAAATCGTCTGACAAAAATCGAGGTACGTTATCCGAAATACAAATATCGGGTATTTCATTTTAGCAGAGTGATCGTAACTTAAGAATAATCTCTTTGGAAATGCTTGTCTCCAGGAAGTCAATTTGAAATAAATATTGAAAAATAATCATCATCGATAAGATAGTTTTGTCAATCGGATGTAAAATGTCCACGGTCGCGATGGCACTCTCAAGTTCATTCTGGGCAAATATATTAGTTAACGTGCTCGCCTGAGACATCCCTCAATATGATCCATGAATTCGTTCATAATCTTTTATCGCAATAACATTGAAATCACTGTTCGATTTTCTTTGAAAATTATTTCATTATAAATACTTAGCTCATCCCGAGTATCGAACTATATTTGAAGTGACGTGTTTGGGATTCGCAATTGTTCTTCATGTTTAGACCATTGTCGTATTGTAATGGACTTGAAGTTTCGGTTAGCCATTGGTACTTTTGGCATAGACAGGAGAAGACGGAATATTACTACTCAGGAACGGAAAGTTCGTGATATGGAAATTGAAATCCTCACATTTGTCATAAAGGGAAGTTTGAAGTGGACAGTCATTCCCAAACGACATTAGTAAATATTTACATACCGACATCAATTCCCTTCATTGCAAGTATATAGAGCGATGTGTTGGATTTGTCAGTACACATAGTCACGTGATCCGAGTGTTAACCACTTTACATGTTAGCGTAGGAAAGCATGAATGAATCAGTAAATAATAGAATATCACATATTTACTTCTTATTTATTTAATCTTAAAAGCTATACATTACCACAAAACAAAAATCGCGGAAAGAAATCGGATGTACATCTGTAGCACACTGTACAGCCTACAGGCCCGTATCGCGATATATCTAGGCCATGTTATGATGTTCTGACCAAAACCACAGACTACAAAAATGAAAGTTCGCTTCGTAGTTAGAACAGAAAAAAGACGGTTAGGCCTAGTGCAGGTTTGTCAAGCATCTCTGATGTTTGCCATCACCGGATATTCCTATCAATTCGTCACTCGCATCGTGTGAAATCAGTCCGTGTGAAAAATGCCTACTTACGCAAGTTACATACCAATCAGTCATCAGCTGATTAGTATTCGAATAGGTGATATCACTTATGAATTAATGCCAATGAATGCTCCCTACACAAAATAAAATATATTCCTGGGTCTTACAAAAATATGACTTGTGTCATCTTGGGCATTATAAATTATTTATTTTTTTGCTTCCTTATATTTGGTCCAAAGAATTATATAGGGTGTTTTAAGTCCAACCACTTTTAAAACAATTTTGTGCGGAAATCGGACCCTAGTTCAAAATGCGTTGATGATAATTCTCAACCACCAGAATGTGTCAACCACTACATGTAGTCATGTTTATTCATGAGGTAGATGATTGACAGTGCAATCGAGTGAATAAAATACAGAAGCAAATTTGATAGCAACTGTGACGTGGTTATCCGGAAATGTGTCTGCCGTACTGAATAAAAGTGTTGAAATTTTGGGGAGACTTTATCTCTCTCTCTCTCTCTCTCTGGAAATAAACTGTTTTAAACAACAAACACAATCGGAGAATGAAAGAAATGCCAACGTAGGGTGATAAATTAATAAATAATTCAAAATTAAAATCAAACAAATTAATAACTAAAATCAGCGATATATAAAGCCAATATTAGCTTTATATATCGCTGCTAAAATTGAGCTAAAATTAAACTACCAACGAAATGTGAATAGAATTAGATCCAAGTAAAAATAACCCCAAACTATATAGTTACTAAAATTTAATAAATTTGTTCTATAAAATCAAAACACGTTTAAATTTTATCGATCAAATTTATTTATTAACTTTGCAGGTTCTTGTTATTATCACACCTTCTTATATATTTGTAACATATTTTAAGGTACCTTCATATTTTCATATGTATCAACCTCAGCGGTAGTTTGGTTTTTTAGAACTTTAGAATGTCTACATTCTAACTCTCATACATACCATAGAAAAATGTACTTATTGAAGTATTACGGAAACTGAAGTTTCGAGATAATAACGCAAAATTTCGAGATGATATTTTGAATTTTAGAGATAATAAAAGGACTCGAAATTTTCAATTATCTTGAAATCTCGAGATAATTCGAAATTTTGAGATACTTATTTTATATTGCGAGATAATATCTGGTAATTTCAAAAAAGTATTATCTAAAATTGAAGTTATTATCTCGAAACGGAATAATATATCGAAAGTTCAAGTTATTTTCTCTAAATTTCGAGGTACTATTTTTTACACATGGCATCAATTCGCTTCGGTAAAAAAGAAAGCGTCGGATGGGTTTAGAGGTTTATCAAACGTCATCGGACAGAAAATATTTTGTGTACCATTCAAAAATCGCTTATTCATATTATTTAAAAATCTCGTAATCGTAATTACGACTTTTAAAAATGCCGTAATAACGACTTTTTAAATCTCCGTAATAACTAACCTTTTATCTCGTGTTATAACGACTTCTATAGGGTGATACTGCCATGATATTCATTCCAAGATATCGTGAAATATTATGATTTTGCTCAAATTAAACATTTGATATTTCCATAAAAATATAGACCAAAAATATTTCTAAAAATCTAAATTACATGTACTCGTTCTTTTTAAAAAAATGAATATATGAATAAATTTCGTTTTTGTTTTGTTTTTTGTATTTTTTTATATTTGCCGTATTTTCATTTGATGGTACGTACTGGCTACGACGATTTCCGTGTAATCCAACAGAAATTTTTACATGCATTTCCTTGGCTATCCGTTTTTGGGAAAAATCATCCTTAAATAATATTTTTTTTTAAAAATCCAACATTTGGATACAAATGAAACACAAAGAGGAGATAAACTTTTTTCACAGACATTGGTTCCTTGAAATTGGCCTACTTTAAAAATTTGAGCTATAATTATGAGATTTTGTTTGAAATGATCGGTTATCAGTGTTTCAAAAAACACATCTTGTTTCTTTCAAGAAGTATACATATATGCATGTTTGTTGATTTTCAAAAGTATAATTAAAATCAACAAGGCGAAAATACTAGAAAATTTTATTTTCTTCATGTTTTCTAAATAGACCTCAATAGACCTTAAATAAAATTTTGAAATTTCTTCTTGGTTTTACTGAGCCGCAAGTCGGTAACCAACTTTAACCATTAGCTGATCTTGTTATGGCTGAGAGAAATATGGGCAGAGATTGATTTTTGGCTGAGCTTGTAATGGGCTGAATGTTCCTTTTAATGGTTTTAGCAATTCTCTTGTCGGATTGTTGGTCAATTCCATTTCTCCTACAATTATGCATCACTTTTGAACTACCCAAATTTTCAGAACAGTTGCTATACAAGCCTTTGACACACAGTTATACTTTTCAGAACTCATATATACATGTCTATTATTATTTTTTAAAAATGAAAAAATAAAATAAAAATAAAAAAAAATTCTTACATTGGTGTACTATAACAAATAATAAATATACATTTTGTAGTAATGCAAAGACATACAAATTTTTATTTTCCCAATTGTGAAATTATAGCCCTGTGTAGAATACCAACAGTTAGATGTCAACCACCAAATGCAGGTAATAGTAATAAGGGAGATATAGGCAAATGTAAACCATCAACTGTAGTATTACATTATAGGTATAGAATACATATATCTAGATGTCAACCACCAGGTTTTGTTCTATATCTAGATGTCAACCAACAGGAGTAGTTCTGTGTTATAGGCCTCTCTACACCAGGTGTAGGTAATAGCAATACAGGAGAGAACTCAAATACATTCTTCACTATATAAATGCCAACTACCAGGTGTAGTACTACATTATAACCCCCTCTAGAATACCTATATTGAGATGTCAACCACCAGGTGTAGGTAATAGTAATACGGGAGAGAACTCAAATACATTCTTCACTATATACATGTCAACCACCAGGTGTAGTCTACATTATAGCCCCTCTAGAATACCTATATCTAGATGTCAACCACCAGGTAGTAGGTAATTAGCAATAAGGGAGAGAACTCCAATATATTTTTCATTCTATACATGTTAAACCATCATGTGTAGTGCTACATTATTAGCCCCTCTAGAATACCTATATATAGATGTCAACCACCAGGTGTAGGTTATAGCAATGGGGCAGATAACTCCAATATATTTTGCACTATACACATGTTAACATAATGTGTGGTACTACATTATAGGCCTCTCTAGAATACCTATATCTAGATATCAACCACCAGGTGTAGTTCTGTATTATAAGCCACTGTAAAATACAAATATCTAGATGTCAACCACCAGGTGTAGTTCTTTATTATGAGCCCCTCTAAAATACAAATATCTAGATGTCAACCACAATGTGCAAGTTATAGTAATAACGGAGAGATAACTCAAATATATTCTTCACTATATACATGTCAAACACCAGGTGTAGTATATTACATAATAGGCCCATGTATAATACCTATATCGAGATGCCAACTAGAAAACTATCTGGTGTTTGATAACTAAATATAAGACCACATCTGGTGGTTGAACAAAATCTAAATATAGGTATTGATGAGGGCAATGATGCAGAACTACATCTGGTGGTTGTCATCTAGATGTAGGACTATGCCTAGTGGTTTACATTTAGACATAAAACTACACATCTAGATAAGGTATTCTAGAGAGCTCTATAATAATAGATACTTCACTGGTGGTTGACATGCATATATATTGAAGAATATATTAGAGTTATCTCCCTTATTGCTATTACCTACACCTGATGGTTAAAATCTGGATATAGGTATTCTAGTGAGGTCTATAATATAGTACTTCACTGGTGGTTGACATGCTTATAGTGAAGAATATATTGGATTTATCTCCCTTATTGCTATTACCTACATCTGGTGGTTGACATCTAGATATAGAACAACATCTAGTGGTTGATATCTGAAGATAGGCAATCTAGAGACCTGGTTGACATATAGATATAGGTATTCTAGAGAAGTCTATTGTATAGTACCACACCTGGTGGTTGACATGCATATATATTGAAGAATATATTGGAGTTAACTCCCTTATTGCTATTACCTACACCAGGTGTAGAACTATACTATAAGCCCCTATGGAATACCTGTCTAGATACAGGTATTCTATAGGGGCCTATAGTATAGTACTACACCTGGTGGTTGACATCTAGATATAGGACTACACCTAGTGGTTGATATCTAAAGATAGGTGACCTAGAAAGGCCTATATTGTAGTACTACACCTGGTGGAAGACATCTAGATATAGGTATTGTAGAGGGGCCTAAACTCTAGTACTACACCTGGTGGTTGACATGCAGTTAGTGAAGAATATATTAGAATTATCTCCCTTATTGCCATTAACCAACACCTGTGTGGTTGATGTTCTAGATATAGGTATTGCATTGGGCCTATAATACAGCACTACACAAACTGGTGGTTGACATCTTGATATAGGTATTTTAGATAGGTCTATAATGTAGTACTATACTGGTGGTCGAAATGCATCTAATGAAATATTATAGGAGTTATCTCCCATATTGCTATTACCTACATCTGGATATCTGAAGATTGGTAATCTAGAAAGGCCTATACTGTAGTACTACAGCTGGTGGTTGATATCTAGATATAGGTATTCTAGAGAGGTCTATAGTATAGTACTACACCTGGTAGTTGACATTCAGATAGTGAATAATATATTGGAGTTATCTCCCTTATTGCTATTATCTATATCTGGTGGTTAACATCTATATACAGGTATTCTAAAGAGGCCTATACTGTAGTACTACACCTGGTGGTTGACATCTAGATACAGGTATTTTATAGGGGCCTATAGTATAGTACTACACATAATATATTGGAGTTAACTCCCTTATTGATATTACCTACACCTGGTGGTTGACATCTAGATATAGGACTACACCTAGTGGTTGATAACTATAGATAGGTAATCTAGAGAGGCCTATACTGTAGTACTACACCTGGTGGTTGACATCTAGATATAGGTATTCTAGAGGGGCCTAAACTCTAGTACTACACCTGGTGGTTGACATGCAGTTAGTGAAGAATATATTGGAATTATCTCCCTTATTGATATTACCAACACCTGGTGATTGATGTCTAGATATAGGTATTGCATTGGGGCCTATTATGTAGAACTACACCTGGTGGTTGTCATCTAGAACTAGGACTACACCTGGTGGTTGACATTTAGATATAGATATTCTACTACACCTGATGGTTGATATGCATATATTAAAGTATATATTGAAGTTATCTCCTTTATTGCTAATATCTACACCTGGTGGTTGACGTCTAAATATAGGTATTATAGAGAGACCTATAATGCAGAACTACACCTGGTAGTTGTCCTAAAAATGTAGGACTACACCTAGTGGTTGACATTTAGATATATGACTACACCTGGTGGTTGAGATCTAGATAAAGGGATTCTAGAGCTGTCTATAATGTAGTACAAGTACTATACTGGTGGTCCACATGCATGTAGTGAAATATTATAGGAGATAGGAGTTATCTCCCATATTGCTATTACCTACATCTGGTGGTTGACATCTAGATATAGGAGTACACCTAATAGTTGATATCTGAAGATAGGTAATCTAGAAAGACCTATACTGTAGTACTACACCTGGCGGTTGACATCTAGATATAGGTATTCTAAAGAGGTCTATAGTATAGTACTACACTTGGTGGTTGATATTCATATAGTGAATATTATATTGGAGTTATCTCCCTAATTGCTATTATCTACATCTGGTGGTAGTTGCCATCTAGATATAGGTATTGCATTGGGGCCTATTATGTAGAACTACACCTGGTGGTTGTCATCTAGAACTAGGACTACATCTGGTGGTTGACACACCTGATGGTTGATATGCATATAGTAAAGTTTATGTTCTTATTCGTAAACTCAACCGAACATAAAATATTTACAATAAAACTCAAACACTAGTGTGAATTAAGGAATAGCCTGCCATACGAGTACGTATGTAGTCGTTTATTAATTTCCACCATTGTACATAGTATTTTCCGAATACGAGATAAGCCTTTCCATATTAACTGCAATCTAAAAAGGAAAAAACATGAAGTTAGTAAACGTGTTATTTGAGGACCGCCATGAATGTATATGTTTATGAGACACCTGAAAACTTATTGCTGGGATATACATAATGTACATCATTTATCCTCTAAAAAGTTAGAAAGAGGGTGGGAGGGAAAACTTACACACCCTGCTGAATACTCGTATGAGGCTCAAATGAACTTCAAGACTCATAAAATTCTGTGCAATAACAGAAAGAGACCGATATACCTGTAGAACAGGTATGACATCCAATGAAAAAGATTGTTTTTAATAAAACAATAACACGTGATTCCCAAAATAGAAACACACGTGTTTTGAGTAAACATTATAAAAATATATGTATTGAAGTTATCTCCTTTATTGCTAATATCTACACCTGGTGGTTGACGTCTAAAGATAGCTACTATAGAGAGTCCTATAATGCAGAACTACACCTGGTAGTCGTCCTAAAAATGTAGGACTACACATAGTGGTTGACATTTAGATATATGACTACACCTGGTGGTTGACATCTAGATATAGGTATTCTAAAGATGTCTATAATGTAGTACTATACTGGTGGTCCACATGCATGTAGTGAAATATTATAGGAGTTATCTCCCATATTGCTACTACCTACATCTGGTGGTTGACATCTAGATATAGGAGTACACCTAATGGTTGATATCTGAAGATAGGTAATCTAGAAAGGCCTATACTGTAGTACTACACCTGGTGGTTGACATCTAGATATAGGTATTATAAAGAGGTCTATAGTATAGTACTACACCTGGTGGTTGACATTCATATAGTGAATAATATTGTCAAGATTTGGGGCAAATTTATTGACATAACGGTCCTTCGTATTTTTTTTAGTTTCATAGTTATTTGTTATTGCTAATGTAGTCCTCCATACATTCTATAGGAAGATTGTACTTTTTACCATATAATTCGTATGTAGTTTTAGGTTCGGAAACTTTCTTGTATTACGGGAGTAACTTGTATTGTTATTGACCGGTTTTATGTAATGTTTTGTTGCTGAGTGGTCACTGTTATTTCCCGTGCTTTTCGTTTTTTGTTTGGGTATATGTGTGTGTGTAATTTGAAATAAAACGAGTAGTTAAGAATGAGATTTGGGGTCGTAAGAATGTGCCGGTGTGCAGTTTAAAAGATGTATAGAGGGAAGAAAAAGACAATTTTGCATCTGGGGTGCGAAAATTCCAAAGAGCTGAAGTGTATATGATTTGACCAAACTAAAAGCTGTGTGCCATGGTTATTGAAACGTTTAGCTGTGTGATACGTTTATTGTGGAATAGCAGTAAGTGAATTTTATTTATTTGGAAATTGTTTTCGAGTTGTTATACTTTTCTGTAATTGGCGCAGTGTTTTGAATTACGGGTTTTAGTACTTTATATGTAATTTGTTACGTTCATCGGAATGTGCGTCAATATAACTCATATCAGTTTTGAGAGAACATTCAGGTCGTTTTCAAATTATTTCACAGGTGCCGGTGGACATATGCATTACCTGTAAACTTGATATAGAGATGGACAATATCTACACGTTTGTGTACTACAAGTGATGTGTACGATACATAATTTTGATGTCCAGTAGGGTTTATGCCGTCGTATGAATCCAGAATTTATTTTGTGCGTGACTTTTTCAATTACATGTATATGGAAGCTGGGAATCGCCAAAAACGACTATTACAAAAACCGTGTGATATGCAGTAATTGTTGTAACTACTTTTGTGGAACAATTGAACTTTAAACTTTGTTACAGTGTATTTGTTATTTGTTGGATTGAAAGTGAGCTGTCTGAGGAGAATGCATTATAATAATTGTTTGATTTATGTATATTTGTAAATAAATATATTTGTTACTTGTCTAACTTAATTTGTTTTTTTCTAAATGTTCACAAAGGGCTGTCCAGAATAACGAACATTGTGACAAATATATTGGAGTTATCTCCCTTATTGCTATTATCTACATCTGGTGGTTGACAGCTATATATAGGTATTCTAAAGAGGCCAATAATGCAGAACTACACCTGGTAGTTGTCATCTAGGTGTAGGACTACACCTGGTGGTTGACATCTATAACGATGTACTATGCTGATGTATGACATGCATATAGTAAAATATTATATATAGTTAGTATCTCCTGAAGTATATCTATTATCTACATCTGGTGGTTGACATCTGTATATAGTTATTCTCAAGAGGCCAATAATGCAATACTACACCTGGTGTCTGACAACTAGATATAGGACCACATCTGGTGGTTGACATCTTGATATGGGTTTCGATAGGGGTCTATAATGCAGAACTACACCTGGTGGTTGACATGCATATAGTGAAGAATATATTGATGTTAACTCTCTTATTGCTATTACCTACACCTAATGGTTGACATCTAAAGATAAGTAATCTAGAGGGCCTATACTGTAGAACTACACCTGTGGTTGACATCTAGATTTTAGTGGAATATACCTGGTGGTTGACATGTAAATATAGGTATTTTAGAGGGGTTTATACTGTAGAACTACACCTGATGGTTGACATTTAAATATAGGACTATACCTGGTGATTGACATGTAAATATACGTACTCTAGAGGGGCCAATACTGTAGAACTACACCTGATGGTTGACATGTAAATATAGGTAATCTACAGAGGACTACACTGTAGAACTACACCTGATGGTTGACATCTAGATATAGGACTACAACCTGGTGGTTGACAATCTAAAGACAGTAATCTATAGAGGACTATACTGTAAAACTACATCTGGTGTGTTGACATGTATATCTTGAAGAATATATGGTTGACACTTGATATAGTTATTCTAGAGGGGGCTATAATGTAGAACTACATGTGGGGACATCTGACATGCCTACACTGTGAAATATTCATAATAAATAGAGTTTATCAACCTCAGATGCTATGTACCAACACTGGTGGTTCACATATAAAAATCAAAATAAATTTCTGTGGAGCCTATAGCTATAATCCAAAACTACATCTGGTGGTTGACATTTTAATATAGGACCTATTAAATCTGCATAGATTAATGCACCTGGATATTGCCATATTTTCCTTAAAATAATATGATGTAAATCTTATTTTCAAATTTTTGTTTCCATCTTTAGGGTATTTACACACACGTACATTTTATGATTATACAAATAATTCTGATTTCTTATATCCTACCAGCGATATATATTAGCTTTATATATCGCTGATCCTACACCTGACGGTTGATATTTGTTATTTCTAGCGTTATTAGATTAATGCATATTCATTCTCATTCATATTCATGACCTAATCATTTCTATTCTGCGCTTGTGTATTTATCCTGTGGGAATTGTTTATAATTTCTGCATATTTTTCATCGGCGATTTCCCAGTTTTACAGTTGAAAGTGTATATGAGTTGTGAGATTGGGAAAAGATTTAATGTCCGGGCTTGCATATTTTATCGATATTAATCACAATAAATACTCCGGATTTTACAGGTGTAACCGATGTCGGATCACCTTTGTAGTCTCTGTTTTAACAGAAGAGTTCCAATATAGGCGTCACCGGAAATAAGTAGGCGTAACACATTCTGGTGGATGACCTACCTGTAATGGTTGACGAATAACACCAACCTTCAAAATATGCATGTCAACCACCAGGTGTAGTACTATACAATAGACTTCTCTAGAATACCTATATCTAGATGTCAACCAGGTCTCTAGATTACCTATCTTCAGATATCAACCACTATATGTTGTTCTATATCTAGATGTCAACCACCAGATGTAGGTAATAGCAATAAGGGAGATAAAGTATCCAATATATACATGTCAACCACCTAGTGAAGTACTATAATTATAGACCTCACTAGAATACCTATATCCAGATGTTAACCATCAGGTGTAGGTAATAGCAATAAGGGGGATAACTCTTTAATATATTCTTCAATATATATGCATGTCAACCACCAGTGAAGTACTATATTATAGACCTCTCTAGAATACCTTTATCTAGATGTGTAGTTTTATGTCTAAATGTTAACCACATAGGCATAGTCCTACATCTAGATGACAACCATACCAGATAGATTGTAGTTCTGCATCATTGCCCTCATCGATACCTGTATCTAGATGTCAACCACCAGATGTGGTCCTTATATCAAGTTATCAAACACCAGATAGTTTTCTAGTTGGCATCCTCGATAAAGGTATTCCTACAGGGCCTATAATGGTAATACTACACCTAGGGTGTTTGACATGTATACAGTGAAGAATATATTTGAGTTATCTCCGTTATTTCTATAACTTGCACATTGGTGGAGGTTGACATCTAGATATTTGTATTTTAGAGGGGCTCATAATAAAGAACTACACCTGGTGGTTGACATCTAGATATTTGTATTTTACAGTGGCTTATAATACATAACTACACCTGGTGGTTGATATCTAGATATAGGTTTTCTATAGGGGCCTATAATGTAGTACTACACCTGGTGGTTGACATGTATTTAGTGAAGAATATATTGGAATTATCTCCCTTTTTGATATTGCCTACACCTGGTGGTTGACATCTAGATATGGGTATTCTAGAGGGGTCAATAATGTAGTACAACACCTAATGATTAACATGTATAGAATGACAAATATATTGGAGTTCTCTCCCTTATTGCTATTACCTACACCTGTGGTTGACATCTAGATATAGGTATTCTAGAGGGGCCTATATGTAGTACTACACACTGGTGTGGTTGACATCTAGATATAGAACAAAAACCTGGTGGTTGACATCTTCTAGATAGGTATTCTAGAGGGGCCTATAATGTAGTACTTACAACCTGGTGGTTGACATCTAGATATAGAAACAAAACCTGGTGGTTGACATCTCTATATAGGTATTCTAGACGGGGCCTATAATGTTGTACTACATCTGATTGGTGAACAAGTATATTACAGGTAGTGAAGAATATATTTTGAGTTATCTCCCTTCCTGCTATAACCTACAATCTGGGTGGTTGACATCTAGATATATGTTTTTTAGAGGCCAATAATGCATAACTACACCTGGTGGTTGACATCTAGATAGAAGACTACACATGGTGGATGACATCTAGATATAGGTATTCTAGTGGTGCCTATAATGAAGAACTACACTTGATGGTTGATTTCTAGATATAGGTATTCTAGAGGGGCCTATAATATAGTACTACACCTGGTGGTTGACATGTATTTAGTGAAGAATATGAACGGTATTGGAATTATCTCTTTTTTGATATTGCCTACACTTGATGGTTGATATCTAGATATAGGTATTCTAGAGGGGCCTATAATGTAGTACTACACCTTGTAGATTGACATGTATTTAGTGAAGAATGTATTGGAATTATCTCCCTTCCTGCTATAACCTACACCTGGTGGTTGACATCTAGATATATGTATTGTAGAGGGCCAATAATGCATAACTACACCTGGTGGTTGACATCTAGATAAAAGACTACATATGGTGGATGACATCTAGATATAGGTATATAATGATGAATATTGGACTTATCATCCTCATTGCTATTTCCTACATCTTGTGGTTGATATCTATAGTATAGTAGTACACTTGGTGGTTGACATGTACATGAATATAGTGGAGAATATATTTGACTTATCTCCCTTCTTGCTATAAGCTACACCTGGTGGTTGACATCTAGATATATGTTTTTTAAAGGGCCAATAATGCATAACTACACCTGGTGGTTGACATCTAGATAAAAGACTACACATGGTGGATGGCATCTAGATTTTTAATGGTGCCTATAATGTAGAACTACACTTAATGGTTGAAAATTCTAGGTGGAGCTAATCTATAGGGCCTATAATGTATACTAACACCTGGTGGTTGACATGTATTTAGTGAAGAATATATTGGAATTATCTCCCTTTTTGATATTGCTGTTACACCTGGTGGGTTGCAACATCTAGATATGGGGTATTCTAGAGGGGTCAATAATGTAGTACAACACCTAATGGTTAACATGTATATATAGTGAAAAATATATTGGAGATTAATCTGCCTCATTGCTCTAAACCTACACCTGGTGGTTGACTTACCTATATTAGGTATTCTATGAGGAAGGGGCTATAATGTTAGTTACTACACCTCGTGGTTGACATGTATATAGTGAAGAATGTATTCATAGAGTTCTCTCCCTTATTGCTTTTACCTACATCTGGTGGTTGACATCTATATATAGGTATTCTACAGAGACCTATAACACAGAACTACACCTGGTGGTTGACATCTTTATTAGGTATTCTAGAGGGGACTATAATGTAGTACTACACCTGGTGGTTGACATGAATATAGTGAAGAATGTATTTGAGTTCTCTCCCATATTGCTATTACCTACACCTGGTGGTTGACACCTCAATATAGGTATTCTAGAGGGGGCTATAATGTAGTACTACACCTGGTGGTTGGCATGTATATAGTGAAGAATGTATTTGAGTTCTCTCCCTTATTGCTATAAACCTACACCTGGTGGTTGACATCTAGATATAGGCATTATAGAGGTGGCAATAATGTACAACTACACTTGATAGTTTGATATCTAGATATAGGTATTATAGAGGGGCATATAAATGTAGTACTTACACCTGGTGGTTGGCATGTATATAGTGAAGAATGTATTTGAGTTCTCGTCCCTTATTTTGCTATTACCTACACCTGGTGGTTGACGTCTAGATATATGTATTTTAGAATGGCCTATATACAGAGCTACACCTGGTGATTCCTGCTATAACTTAAACCTGGTGGTTGACAACTAGATATATGTATTTTAGAAGGCCAATAATGTTATGAAACTACACCTGGTGGAGTGACATCTAGATAAAAAGACTACACATGGTGGATGACATCTAAGATATAGGTATTCTAGTGGTGCCTATAATGTAGAACTACACTTGATGGTTGATATCTAGGTAGAGGTATTCTAAAGGGGGCTATAATGTCAGTACTACACCTGGTGGTTGACATGTATTTAGTGAAGAATATATTGGAATTATCTTCCTTTTTATATACTGCCTACAGGTACTGGTGGTTGACATCTAGATATAGGGTGATATTCTAGAGAGGCTATAACACAAGAACTACTCATGGTGGTTGACAATCTATATTAGGTATTCTAGAGGGGGCTATAATGTAGTACTACACCTGGTGGTTGACATGTATATAGTGAAGAATGTATTTGAGTTCTCTCTCGTATTACTATTACCTACACCTGGTGGTTGACATCTCAATATAGGTATTCTGGAGGGGGTTATATCACAGAACTACACCTGGTGGTTTACATCTAGATATAGAACAAAACATGGTGGTTGACATCTAGATATAGGTATACTAGAGAGGTCAATAATGTATTAGTACCACACCTAATGGTTATAAACGTATATAGCGCAAAATATTTTTGGAGTTATCTGCCTCATTGCTATAACATACACCTGGTGGTTGACATCTATATTAGGTATTCTACAGAGACCTATAACACAGAACTACACCTGGTGGTTGACATCTATATTAGGTATTCTAGAGGGGGCTATAATGTAGTACTACACCAGGACCCGGTTGCACAATGCATCGTTAAATTTAACGTACAGTTAGCCCATTGGTTTAACATTGGTTAACATCACGTTAAATTTAACAACCTGTTGTGCAACTGGGTCCTGGTGGTTGATATGTATTAGTGAAGAAAATATATTGGAATTTATCTTCACTTTTTTGCTATTGCCTACACCTGGTGGTTGAACATCTAAGATATAGGTATTCTAGAGAGTGCCTATAACACAGAAACTACTACCTGGTGGTTGACATCTATATTAGGTATTCTAGAGGGGGCTATAATGTAATACTACACCTGGTGGTTGACATGTATATAGTGAAGAATGTATTTGAGTTCTCTCCCGTATTGCTATTACCTACACCTGGTGGTTGACATCTCAATATAGGTATTCTAGAGGGGGCTATAATGTAATACTACACATGGTGGTTGGTATGTATATAGTGAAGAATGTATTTGAGTTCTCTCCCTTATTGCTATTACCTACAACTGGTGGTTGACGTCTAGATATAGGCATTATAGAGGTGCCTATGATGAACATCTTCACTTATAGTTGATATCTAGATATAGTATTATAGAGGGGCCTATTACTGGTGGTTGGCATGTATATAGTGAAAAATGTATTTGAGTTCTCGTCCTGTATTTGCTATTTACCTACAACCTGGTGTAGAGAGAGCCAATAACACAGAACTACTCCTGTTGGATAGTGAACAAAACCTAGTGAGTTGACATCTAGATATATGTATTCTTACCTATAATGTAATACTACAGTTGATGGTTATACTTTGCCTATATCTCCCTTATTACTATTACCATGCATTTGGTGGTTGACATCTAAATGTTGGTATTCTACACAGGGCTATAATGTAGAACTACACCTGGTGGTTGACATGTATATATTGAAAAATATATTATGCATTATATCTTACCTCATGCCTACATATGCATAAAAACCATAACTATCCCTGACAGATTTTTCACAATTGGGAAAAATAAAAATTTGTATGTCTTTGCATTACTACAAATGTATATCTATTATTTGTTATAGGTACACCAATGTAAGATGTTTTTTTATATTTTTATTTTATTTTTTCATTGTTTTAAAAATAATAATACACATGTATATATGAGTTTCTGAAAAGTATAACTGTGTGTCAAAGGCTTGTATAGCAACTGTTTCTGAAAATTTGGGTAGTTCTAAAAGTGATGCATAATTGTAGGAGAAATGGAATTGACCAACAATCGGAGAAGAGAATTCTAAAACCATTAAAAGGAACATCTCAGCCCATTACAAGATCAGCCAAAAATCAATCTCTGCCCCATATTTCTCTCAGCCCATAACAAGATCAGCTAATGTTAAAGTCTGGTTACCGACTTGCGGCTCAGTAAAACCAAGAAGAAAAGTTTCAAAATTTTATTTAACGAATACTGAGGTCCTATTAAGAAAACTAAGAAATAAAATTTTCTAGTATTTTCCTCGCCTTGTTTGATTTTTAATTATACTTTTGAAAATCAACAAAACATGCATATATTGTATACTTCTTGAAAGAAACAAGATGTGTTTTTGAAAACACTGATAACCGATCGGCAACAAAATCTCATAATTATAGCTCAAATTTTTAAGGTAGGCCAATTTCAAGGAACCAATGTCTGTTAAAAAAGTTTATCTCCTCTTTGTGTTTCATTTGTATCCCAAATGTTGGATTTTTTAAAAAAATATTATCTAAGGTGATTTTTCCCAAAACGGATAGGCAATGCATGTTAACTTACTGATGGATACACGGAAATCGTCCGTAGCCGACGTTACCATCAAATGACGGCAAATATAAAAAAACAAAAACAAAAACAAAAACAAAATTATCCATATACTTATTTAAAAAGAACGAGTACATGTAAAATTTAGATTTTTAGAAATATTTTTTGGTTTATATTTTTATGAAAATATCAAATGTTTAATTTGAGCAAAATCATAATTTTTTTCACGAGATTCATGGAATGAATATCATGGCAGTATCACCCTATAGAAGTCGTTATAACGAGATAAAAGGTAGTTATTACGAGATTTAAAAAGTCGTTATTACGCACTTCATTTGAAAAAAAAATCGTAATTTACGATTACGAGATTTCAGACAATATAATAAGCTATTTTTTGAATGGTACACAAAATATTTTTCTGTCCGATGGCGTTTGATTAACCTCTAAACCCATCCGACGCTTTCTTTTTTTACCGAATACGAATTGATGCCATGTGTAAAAAAATAGTACCCAATCGAAATTTTAAGAAAAATAACTTGAACTTTCGATATTATTATTCCGTTTCGAGATAATAACTTCAATTTTAGATAATACTTTTTTGAAAATTACCAATATTATCTCGCAATATAAAATAAGCTTATCCTCATAATTTTTTTTCGAATTATCCTCGAGATTTCAAGATAATAAATTGAAAATTTCGAGTCCTTATTATCCTCTAAAATTCAAAATATCATCACTCGAAATTTTTGCGTTATTATATCGAAACTTCAGTTTCCGTAATACTTTCAATAAGTACATATTTTTTCTATGGTATGTAATGAGAGTTAGAATGTAGACATTCTAAAGTTCTAAAAACCAAACTAAACAACCGATGGGGTTGTGATAAATATGAAAATATGGAAGGTACCTTTAAATATGTTTACAAATATAGAAATAAAAAGGGTGATAAATAACAAGAACCTGCAAAGTTAATAAATAAAATTTGATCGATAAAATTTAACGTATTTTGATTTTATAGAACAAATTTATTAAAATTTTAGTAACTATATAGTTTGGGGTTTTTTTATCTTGGATCTAATTCCTATTCACTATTTCATTGGTAGTTTAATTTTAGCTTAATTTTAGTTATTAATTTGTTTGATTTTAATTTTGAATTATTTATTAATTTATCACCCTACGTTGGCATTTCTTTCATTCTCCGATTGTGTTGTCGTTAAAACAGTTTATTTCCACAGAGAGAGAGAGAGAGAGAGAGAGAGAGAGAGAGAGAGAGAGAGAGAGAGAGAGAGAGTGAGATAAAGTCTCCCCAATATTCATCTTGTTACACTTTTATTCAGTATGGCAGACCACATCGAAATTCCGTTATAACCACGTCACAATTGCTATCAAATTTGCTTCTGTATTTTATTCACTCGATTGCTAATATCTTGTCAATCATCTACCTCATGAATAAACATGACTACTTGTAGTGGTTGACACATTCTGGTGGTTGAGAATTATCATCAACGATCATGATACCGTACTTCTATTGATATTCACTGCAGATCTACATTTATGGAAGAAATGGGGAGCATAAGGTTTTTACTGTTTCCAAATTTGAATAAGTGATATCATTTAGTCGAACAGGTAATATTACTTATACGAATAGGTGATATCACCTATAAAACGTATAAAGTGATATCTCCTATTTGAGAGAGTGATATCACCTATTCAAAAGAGTGATATCACTTATACGAATAGGTGATATCACTTATTCTTTTTTATAAGTGATATCACGTATTCGTTTAAGTAATATCAATCTTTCAAATAGGAGAAATCACTTATTCGAATAGATGGTATCACACATTGAATAAGTGATATCACCTGTTCGAAAGAGTGATACCTACCCAAAACGTCGGGCCAATAATATATGAGATTAGTGGCCGAAAGAAGAAGTCCATACTGCACCAGAATCGCATGAAACCCTATTTATCTTATTTATTTGCAGTATCAAAATCAAACATGACCTTGACCTGACATATTGCAGAGGATGATGACACACCTTTGGATGTTCCTGACTGCAGGAAGCGACAGACCCACGAGGATCACCAGGATGAATAGGATTCACAGCTGTCTGTGGTCTCAACTGGTTCACAGCGAACTGGTTCGGATCAACAACAAACAGTATCCAGATATGGTCGACCCTACAAGAAATCTGTTCGGCTTGACCTTTAATGGGATTTGAAGGAGCCTAAAAGGGAGCTGTGTAGTGTTGCACAATCCGTATTGTGCGATAGACTATCTAAAACTGCGGAACCCGGTTCCGGTCGAGTTTTAAACAACCTGTGTCTCTAGAAATCGCCATTTTTGCATTAAACGTGTGAAACTAGAGCTCCGGCGATTTTGTTATTATTTAGTTAGAATACTCGGCACAACTCTATTAATTCTAGACGCTCATGTTGTTATATTTTTGTAAAATTAAAATATTTGTATATTGCTATATATTGCACATAATAGCATAATATATACATTTCAGAAGCCCACTTGATAATTTTTTAAGTAAATTAATGAAGGCTCACCTGTAGCCTACCATGTCATCGGTGAAATTTGTGGATATATTAGCGGAAAAACCTGTATGGCTTTAGATACGTACAAAACTGGAATATGTATCTTTACAGATCTGTAGATCTAGATGCAAGATTTTAAACTTGTACCAGATATATTTACTCGCAGAATGTCGAAGAATAAGCTCTGAGTAGAACAGATTACTGGCGAAATTCTAAAATTCAGGTCTTTCTAAAAGCCCATACTGGCCATAGAGACTGATTAGTGTAACGTAGTGCATCATAATCAAATTATACTGAAATAGTTTTGGGCTAATTTAGAAATTCAGTTAGTAAATAATTGCAGGTACCATGCTATTTATAAAAATGATATATAATTAATAATTGTAAATTGATACATATTAAAACAGATCTAATTAGAAATGCATACTGGCCTTAAACGATTTGATGCGAAGAGCACCGTGTTTCTCAAGCTTTGCCAGTATTCCCTCATGGGGGTTACATCACATCTTGCAGGTATAAGATGAACGCCATCGGGACCAAGGTTGGATAGGTCGGACCGAAATCCTTTATGTCGCCAATATATATACATACGCTCTTCATTCTCAAGGTCATTCCGGATCCCTATGTTTGTCTGATAATTCTTTTGTTGTAATTTGGAGACGAAGCTGAAGCTAATCGTCAGAGAAGTTGACAAACAACAATTTTTATGTCTGAACCATCCCTAAGGAAACGTGTGAAATTCACCACGTCTCTAATTACATGTTTTGAAGATTTCCGACCCAGGTCATTTTCCCCGATCTGAAGGACACATATTCTTGGCGTGGTGTCGAACTGCCACAGTTCCGATGACTGACTGGACTAAACGATTTACGGTTAGACGACCTCAAGCTTTTGTCTCAATAGTGAGATCCTTGATATCAAGATTTAGATTGCTATATGCATCTTCATTCTCCATGGAATCTGTTAGGTGTCTAATGTATGAATGTCCAATTAAGCAAATTGGTACCCACTGCGCCATCTTTAATTCACTATTGCTTTTCTGATTTGCCTTCAACTATGAATTGTCCTATGGTTGAATTAAAATGAATATTTACGGTGATGTTGATGTTCTAATACGTTTTCCTTCTGTTTAAAAACGGCAAGACTATACTTTGCAAAAAGAAAAAAAAAAAACAGAAAAACTGGAGAAAAGTGAAAGACTGGAGCTTTGTATTGTGCAGACCTAAAACTATGTAACTGATATACATATTGTCGTCTTTCACTTAATAAAAAGCCACGTGGCCGAAAATTTGTGACATTTGAGTGTTTTTCTGTTTTTTCTTTTTTTTTTTTTGCATACTGATACTTCCCTTTGGAGGGCATTAAATTTTATTGGATATACTTGATTTGATTTGTTGAATGAAGCTACAGGGACGCCAATGAATAGCTAATTAGATCACGTGACCCCAAACAGTGAACTGATTGGACCATTATATGCATATCACTTTTATCATCAATTTGCAATTTTGCCATTTTGAAATAAAAACTAGAAAGTTATATATAAACCCAATGAAACTTGGGAACGGTCTCTGTTTAACAGTTGAATCTCTATTGAAATGCGATAAGCAATGGGGTCACAATGTTGATAAATGATCGTATATTGCAAATGTTCTACCAAACCTTTATCTTTACTCCTTACCAAGACATCGACATCCGTTAAGGAGAAACTTCAACACTACTGTACAGTTGCTTATTCCAGAAGCGGTGTAAATCAGATGTGGATACTTAAAAATTCTAAACAGCTTTTAGAAAATTTGAAGGAACACAATTTTTCTCGAATTCACAGTATAAAAACTTATGACTTCTCTACTCTTTACACAACTATTCCAAATAAAATATTAAAAGAAAGACTTTTCAGCATCATAGACAACTGTTTTTTCACTAAAGGTGTTACCCGAAAATTTAAATATCTATTAAAAAAACATGCTGGAATTTCTAATAGACAATATATTTGTTATGTTCGGAGACGAACTGTCGGCATTCCTATGGGAACCGATTGTGCTCCTTTATTGACCGACCTGTTCCTTTATTCATACGAAGCAGACTTCATTCAGAAACTGCTGAATCAAATGAAGAAAAAGTTAGCGGTGTCTTTTAATTTGACATTTAGATATATCGACGACGTTTTGTCAATTAATAATGACAATTTTCATACATATGTCAATGCGATAAATCCCTGCGAACTAGAAATTAAAGATACAACAGAATCAAGCACACAAGTTCATACTTAGACATTTTACTCAATATAAACACAGACGGGAAATTAGCAACTAAGCTATACAACAAACGCGACGATTTCGGCTTTCCCATCGTAAATTATCCACATTTAAGAAGTAATATCCCTCAGTCACCCGCATATGGAGTTTTTATTTCACAAATGATCCGATATGCCAGGGCGTGTACAACATATAAAAATTTCATATACAGAGGTAAACAACTCACTGACAAATTATTGACACAGGGATATCGAAAACCGCGTTTAATGTGAACGTTCCGCAAATTTTACGGTCGGTATAATAGTCTTGTTTTCGACTACTATGTCTCACTAAGTGAAATGTTGAGTTGCCTTTTCGTTGGCGATTGTTGAGACGTCTGTACCAATTGTGACGAGGAAACACTCCTCACGTGTATCATTGAACTTGACTGTGGACTCACGGCGGGTGTGACCGGTCGACAGGGGATGCTTACTCCTCCATGGCACCTGGTCCCACCTCTTGGTTTTAAGAGGTCCGTGTTTGTCCATTTTTACCGGATTTGTATCTATGTCTTGGACATTCTATTGATTTATACTTTGGGTTTCTTAAATTCTTTATATATTGAACATGTTCGGTCATACAGGATCATTTGGGACTGTGTACAGTTTATCAATATAGAATGTTGATTAAATACTAGGTCTGACCTAGTGAAATATCCACAATAGCAATTAAGTAAATATGGGAAAAGCCACACCTCCCAAAAGTAAGGGTACAAAATGAAGCTATTATTAGATATCTGTGTTCCACGAGCACGTGCTAAATGTAAGACAACTAATACATTGTAACAGTGTATCATATTTACTTTTTCACATTTTTATAATACACATGATTCATATATCTGTTCCCAAATATTACTTCTGAGTTAAAATGATATACTATCATCTATAATCTATTGATATTGCCTGTCAATGGAACGTTCCCTTAATGGGTAGTTTCCAGATGTAATTTAGCTTTGTATTTTTTTGCTGTAATATAGCCAAATCCGACATTTCTTCTCTCTAAATATAAATAAATTCATATTTTTAGATTAAATATAATTTTTATCATACAAAGAAGAACTGTTTTGGATCTTTCTAAATCCTTAGTTTACAATGGAACAGACCATCTAAGGTTTCAGATGGAAGTGACCATCCAAATACAGACATGCAATCTTCACACAATCTCCCGAACAATGTCAATAAATACATATAGTGCTTTGTTACAATGAGAGAATTGGACACCTCCATTAAATATGATATATTTGCTTTGTTTAGAAGAATAAAATATAAATTTGTGTTTAATCTTTACTTTTAGAAATATAACATAATAAAACTTAAATGGCTAGTGATTGTGATTAGACTACATTCTAAGTTAAAAAAATCATTTTTTAAAAACTCTACAATACAACACAACCAAACACATTTCCCTCCAAAACAAAACTTCATATCAAAATGGAAGAAGATGATAAGACGTGTATATTATCTTTGAGAGTTCATTCTGAGGAAAGTGGGGTCATTATTCCATTATTCAATTTAAAAATATATCCATAATTTAGAGAATGTAAACAATACTGATGTTGCTAGAATTTGTGACGATTGTAAGAGGTGAGAACTAGAAGAGACATTCCGAATCCCCAAAAAACTGTAAAGAGTACCCATATTGTTAACGTCAATCTTGCATAACGCATGTCAAAATGGACAAATGTAGTGGCAATCAAATTATGTAGCAGCACAGACAAAATAGTGTACATTGTTTCTCTACAGAGGAATCGGTTTTAGATGAGAAATAGTAAATTAGGAAGATGACGGTTCTAAGAGAGGACCAAAGATTTCAATATGGTGTAAAACTTCCCAGGGACATATGTCTAAATGTATTGTTGACGTTGCGAGACTTTAGTTACCAAATTAAAAACACATACCTAAGACACCTGGTAATAATAATCTGTTTAAAATAATTGTATACGAAAGTGTAAAACGAAATGATACACATGTGTATTTGCTAAGAATTTTTGTGTATTATCTTATTTTCTATATAAAAGTGTTCAAGCTGATATTCCTCAGTGACACATTTGGATATGAGATAAGTATCTGTTATCATATGATGCTTACATACATAAACATGAACCTTGTGTGTGATCTTCCCTCAATTTATTTGTAATTAACAAATAAATAGTGGGATAATTGGATAAGGTATTCAGAATTACAACAACTTTTAATCTCAGGTAACACTTGGCGCTATTTGCATGCGTCCGTAGACATAATCAAGAACACAACAACTTTCAGTAAAATTTTATGACAATTATTAGTGTGAATTTATGAATCTCCGAGGGTATACATACACCTAGTACCTGGTTTTTCGGTACCAGATGATAATCTTATACTAAAGTAATATTGGGTACTGATAACCAAAATTTTCTAAAGCTAAGATTTTTTACAGTGGTTACTCTTAGACAGATTTCGGTTATACATTTAGATTTATTATTTGACCTTGTATGATACCACTTTCTCTTTAGGAAAAACATATACATTTTGGAGCTCAAGTGATGAAGTCTAATTGACAGAAACGATCGTCTTGAGCATTATAACTTTGGTATTATGTTTATAACATATATATATATATATATATATATATATATATATATATATATATATATATATATATATATATATATATATATATATATATATATATATATATATATATATACTCGTAAGTGAACAGTGGCTATTTCCTCCATTTTTTCACTGGCAGCTATTTATATTCCAGTCTTTAAATGACTTAAACTGAGATACATATTTACATTTATTCTTCGTTTCGTTGAAATTTTATCCTACCCAACTTCCTTTTTTTCAGTTGAAAACTGTGACAGTAGAATATTTGTATGTAGGTATGATGTATTCAGAAAAACGTACAGTCGAGTGTACGAATCTGGGTTTGATTGTAATGGGCAGGATGGAGGACAATGCGTTGCTTTAGTGAAATGTTTATGCGGAGCACCATATACTGGGAACTGGGAACCAGGAGTTAATGTGAGTATAGTTCTTTGCATATGTATATATGTGTGTGTGTGCGTGCGTGCCTGCGTGTTTGTGTGTGTGTGTGTGTGTGTGTGTGTGTGTGTGTGTGTGTGTGTGTGTGTGTGTGTGTGTGTGTGTGTGTGTGTGTGCTAGTATTTCAATCACTTGTATTGACTCGGAGTTTTAGCATATTCACATATTCCTCTGGAAGACCGGCCTGGGTTAGACATCCCCTAGGAAAAATGGCTATTGCATAGAATTTCCAAGTAGGAAAAACAAATCCAACTCCCTCTAGGAGAAAGCGCCCCATTATAGAATTCCCCTAAATGACAGTACGCTTTTCGCCCTTTTTACAAATCTAGCTATCACCCCGTTTCCGGTTCTATTATTAAAATTATATTATAATTGATTCGAATGAAATAAATGTAATCATGAAATTGATTTGCTATATTACTCATTGACAAATTATTGACACAGGGATATCGAAAACCGCGTTTAATGTCAACGTTCCGCAAATTTTACGGTCGGTATAATAGTCTTGTTTGCGATTACTCTGTTTCGCTAAGTGAAATAATGAGTTGCCTTTTCGTTGACGGTTGTTGAGACGTCTGTACCAATTGTGACGAGGATTCACTCCTCACGTATTTCACTGGAATTGACTGTGGACTCACGGCGGGTGTGACCAGTCGACAGGGGATGCTTGTATTGGTGGAAATGATGTGCTGGGGCACTTTTTCCCATGAGATAAAGTTTAACTCTGGTCCGTTTTTCCGGGAAAAGTCGATTCTACAACACCGGTACTATTTTCAGATTCCGTACAAATCTTGGAATCAGGAACTGTAAATGTACTCGCTAATTACAGTGACCATCGTGAAACATATACAGTACTCCAGATCGAATATGTTATTCCCCGTACGTGTACTCGAGCTATATGAATTCATACAGATGCAATCTTTATGCCTTAAAACAAGATCTAATTTAAATCGACTAGGAATTGTAATTAGATTCGCCTTATTTAGATATGTGTTTTGAAATGTAATAGAAAACTTAAAGACATTGTAACAACATGTACCAGAGAACATTATAACAAAAGACCGTTTAATTTAGCTATTAGGAAAGACATGGTATAAAAATGGTATGTGAAATAGTGGGGTGATTCTTCAACCCCAGAATACACACTAAACTCTTGTGGACATTGCATATCACAGACTGTTCAAGCCTACACGGGAACAGAGACGTCTTTTCCTTAACCTTAAATTTACAAATAATGGTATAGACGCTTTAAACAATGGCAATGTTCTAAATCACAAAAAAGTTCAGTCCTGTGTTCCGCCCTTTTTAAATTGAAGACCGCGCCTTGCATTTCATATAGCTATATACCTAGCAAAGCATCCAAGCTATTCAATTACAAACGCTATTGCAGTGCCTAGACATCAACCATCTTCTACACAACACCGTCACATGTTCGTGTGCATCATCTCCCGTCAAATATAATCCTATCGGGCACGTCTTCACCGGCGACGTTTCTATTGCTGAAAATGAAAACCTCAAAAATCTTATTCTAAGAGGTCTTAAATACCACGGAGCCCGTTCCTTTACCTGGCATCAGAATTTCAGTTTAGTTATGAATTTTGTCGAAGATTAGGCCAGAAGATGGGTCAAACACGAAGATTTGGAACAAGACACTTTGTCTGAATGGCTAAAAGCTGTATGTTGTTTGATAAAATCTCGAGTTCGAAAACTTAAAGGAACTATGGAAACACGTTATCCCTCTTTATTTAGTGATCCAGAAGTAGTAACAGAACTGGATAGGTTACATGACCAATATATACTGGTCCTAGCAGACAAAGCCTCAAATAATATAGTTTTTATTTGCGAAGCACATTACTATAATTGTTTGTTAGAACAACTACGGTTTAATACGAATTCTGGTAATCCTACATACATACGTAGCTCACTTTCCAAGGTTCCTTCAAAGTCACGTGTCCGTATCACGCTCCTTTGATGTACCTACAACCGATACTGATTTGGATATATTGGATATCTAAACTTCATAAACCCCATATAAGCAATTGTATATAACAGGATCCAGTAAATGTTCTACCAAACCTTTATCTTTACTTCTGTACAATTGCTTATTCCAGAAGCGGTGTAAAAATTCTGAACAACTTTTACAAAATGTGAAGGCAAACAATTTTTCTCAAATTCACAGTATCAAAACATACGACTTCTCTACTCTTTACACAACTATTTAAAAAAGGCTTTTTAGCACAATATACAACTGTTTTTTCACTAGGTTCACTGGGTGGTACCCAAACTTTTAAATATCTAGTGATTAGTTATCATGATACTTAATTTACCTTCACCACTCTGATTCTACACATAAATACACTGAAGTTGAATATTCGGAGACGTGATCTTTCAACAAACTGTCGGCATTCCAGTGGGAACCAATTGTACCCCTTTATTGACCGACCTGTTGCTTTATTCATACGAAGCAGACTTCATTAACTGCTGAATCAAACGAAAAAAAAGATAGCGTGTCCTTTAATTTGACATTTAGATATATTGACGACGTATTGTCAATTAATAATGACAATTTTCATACATATGTAAATACAATATATTCCGGGAACTAGAAATTAAAGATACAACAGAATCAAGGACACACACTTCATACTTAGACACTTATTATAGACACAGACGGGGAATTGGCAACTAAGCTATACGACAAACGTGAAGATTTCGGTTTTCCCATCGTAAATTTTCCACATTTAAGTAGTAATATCTCCTTCAGTCATCCGCTTATGGAGTTTATATTTTACAATTGATCCTATATGCCAGGGCGTGTTCAATATATGAATATTTCAAGTACAGATGTAAACTATTCACTGACAAATTATTGACACATAGATATCGAAAATCGCGTTTGATGTCTATGTTCCGCAAATTTTACGGTCGGTATAATAGTCTTGTTTGCTATTACTCTGCTTCACTACGTGAAATGTTGAGTTGTCGTTCGCGGTTGTTTAGGCGTCTGCACCAATTGTGATGAGAATTCGTTCCTCACGTATATCATTTGGACTCCTATCGGGTGTGAACAGTCGACAGGGGACGTTTACTCCTCCATGGCACCTGATCCCACCTCTTGGTTTCCAGAGGTCTCTGTCCTTTTTACCAGATTTTTATCTATATCCTGGACATCCTAAAGATTTTTACTTTGGTATATGTTTTATATTTTGATACAATGCAAACGTTGCAAGGTCATTTATTTGTTTTTGCCGAACGTAGCAAGGCGGGGGAATTTTGGTAATTAATTTTTAATAATTTCCCAACATTTTATAAAAAACATATAGGTTTTAAACATTTTGTGATCATTTTTATTGTACCAACATCGGATTTTTTTTGTCCAATGGGAATGGCCAACGCGCACGCGTTAACCCAAATTATTTCTGAATACATTGCAAAATTGTTATAGTTAATCATTGGATATCGTAACGTGCCCAACCTCATTTAGCAAGTCATTACTAGTGTAACAATATGAGGTTCGGGGAGATAATACTTTTAGTGATATTATTTTATAACTATAACACACAATAAAATTGATGTGCCCTGAGATAAAATATAATATGCACTATACATATGTGAGGAATACGGTCGGCTACTTTACTAACACATTGAAATTCATGTTTCGGACAAACAACTAGTCAACACATTGTTTTGCAGATGCAAGGTTAAATAGGTCAATGTCTGTCATCGTCATCCTTGGTAAACAGTTTTGGCACCGTTGATTGTAATGTTAAATAATATAATGTACTATAATTGCACTAGTTTTATGGTGTGAAAAGGTTACAGAAGGTGAAACTTTGACATGTTTCGATATGTACAGCGCCAGTATTCCACAAGTTGTTTGTTGATCAGAATGCAGGAGATATTTTTAGAATTCTGGTCAGTAGTAATAGGCAGTTCTATAGCGGGCCATTTGAATTTTCTCGCCAGGTACCGCTTTGTAACGGTTTCTGATGACTGGCTTCTGATTGGTCGATTCAAATTGCTCGCTATAGAGCCGTCTGTGACGACATAACCGGAAGTAAGTCATACTGGAATGATATCATACCGGAAGTGAGGTCATGTTGTCATGGCAATAAGAAGAAAGAGCCAATCGTTGAGCAGGGAGCGTGTCTATGACCGGAAGCGGAAATGTGTATGGGCGGCCATCTTGGATAATGAGCCAATGAGAGCCTTCGTTACAAGAAGTCGGGGTAACGAGAGGTCACGTGAGTTAACGAGAGATAAGATGCTAAAAAATAGCAGCTGGGTTTTTCTAGTTTTTGGCTAAGAATGAATCTATTTTTGAGACTTGGAATGAAATCAGTAGTAGGTTTCGCTAGTACGTGAGTTGACGAGAGGTGTAATACTAACAGATGGGTTTTTCCTAGTTTTTGAGGTCTAGAGTGAATCAATGTTGATTAGATAGGGGTATTCCAATGGCAGCATAATTAAGTTGGAAGTAATGAAAGCCGTATTAACGTTGCTAGCTCACTATGTTTTTCTGAGATATTGAAAATTACATGTTTCATAAGGTAAAAACTAAACCTTTGTAATAAAAATTCAAACACTCACCGATTCTCGTAGCAGTTTTCTGACGATGTTGACACCTCGAGCTCCAGACTGTAAATGAGCTCTCAGAGGTCTAACTGAACCTATTCTTTAGATTTTAAAGTCATGTAACTTATTTTCTTTTTCTTCTTAGATATTTGACATTTTAATGCATGGGAAATAATCTAGCCCTATCTAATAAAAATTAAACACACACCTATGCTGGTAGTGGTTTTCTTATGATGTTCAGACCTCGAGCTTCGGATCTCAAATGAGCTCTCAGAAGGCTAACTGAACCTCTCTCTAGTAACATGACTTACTATATTAAACTTTAATCTATTGAAGTGAATACTTAAGTTATAACAAAAAACGTAATAAATGTTTAATGTTGAGAGATTATACACTGATACAGAAGCGAGTAGCAAACGAATGATTGTCATTCTATTTTACCTAAGTAAACACATCCGAGTCGTTCGATGTCGAATTAGATTTGATTAAGTACACTATTCTGTGTATTGATGTGATGAAAATGCATCAAGAGTACGTGTTTTTATCTTTACAAGATCAAACTGTTACCGTGACTGGCATTACAAAATGGCGAGACCTACCATCCTGCAAGACAAGTACAGTCAGCTGACTTGGTGACGTCACACTAGTGTCATCAGCCGGCATGCCTAAGCAGATTTCAACTCTTAATTGTTTTGGACTAAATGAAGTTCGCATACTTAGTAGTGTTTAGTCACTACTGTATTTTAGACTCATCGGTGCCAGTCCCGTCTGTGTTGATATTAAGTAATGCCCAAGCATGAAGCGTGTGTGCCCGACTCTGTTGTAACTTCAACCTCCAGCTCGCTGGGACACATCGCATCGACATACGCACGAAAACCGTCATCATCAACTGACAAAACATCGCCGACACATCCTAATGCCAAACCAAAGGACACCGCCAACCTCCTCCTTTCTTGATTCAGCAGTTTCTGAATGAAGTCTGCTTCGTATAAATAAAGGAACAGGTCGACCAACAAAGGGGCACAACCGGTTCCCATAGGAATGTCGACAATCTGTTGAAAGACCACGTCTCCGAACAATATAAATATATTGTCTATTAGAAATTCCAGCAAAAGTTAGCGGTGTCCTTTAATTTGACATTTAGATATATCGACGACGTTTTGTCAATTAATAATGACAATTTTCATACATATGTCAATGCGATATATCCCAGAGAACTAAAAATTAAAGATACAACAGAATCAAGCACACACGGTTCATACTTAGACATTTTACTTGATATAAACACAGACGTGAAATTAGCAACTAAGCTATACGATAAACGCGACGACTTCGGCTTTCCTATCGTAAATTTTCCACATTTAAGTAGTAATATCCCTCAGTCACCCGCATATGGAGTTTATATTTCACAAATGATCCGATATGCCAGGGCATGCACAACATATGAAGATTTCATATACAGAGGTAAACTACTCACTGACAAATTATTGATACAGGGATATCGAAAACCGCGTTTAATGTCAACGTTCCGCAAATTTTACGGTCGGTATAATAGTCTTGTTTGCGACTACTCTGTTTCACTAATGTTGCGTTGCCTTTTCGTTGGCGGTTGTTGAGACGTCTGTGCCAATTGTGACGAGGATACACTCCTTACTTGTTTCATTGGACTTGATTGTGGACTCACGGCGGGTGTGACCGTTCGACAGGGGATGCTTACACTGACAAATTACTGACACAGGGATATCGAAAACCGCGTTTAATGTCAACGTTCCGCAAATTTTACGGTCGTTATAATAGTCTTGTTTTCGACTACTCTGTTTCACTAAGTGAAATGCTGAGTTGCCTTTTCGTTGGCGGTTGTTGAGATGTCTGTGCCAATTGTGACGAGGATACACTCCTCACTTATTTCATTGGACTTGACTGTGGACTCACGGCGGGTGTGACCGGTCGACAGGGGATGCTTACTCCTCCATGGCACCTGATCCCACCTCTTGGTTTCCAGAGGTCCGTGTTTGTCCATTTTTACCGGATTTGTATCTATATCCTGGACATTCTATTGATTTTTACTTTGGTATCTGAAATTTTTATATCATATTGTCAGCCAAATATATATATTGTGCTCTCTTCCGACCTGTTTACTTGTAGAAGTAGACTGAAAGGGAGGTCTCATTCGTTTCTTTTTTATACTACTGTTCGTATGACTCATTATTCCTGCTCGTTTCTTGTCTGCTAAACGAAAAGCGACGTGAGAGGGTGCACGAGCTAGTGTTTTCTTAGGACCATTCATTAAGTTGGTCACTGCTTCTTTCCCACGTTAAACTAGAGCATTTTCAATGAACGTTTATTTTGTATCATATCTATTCTTGTTTTCAAAGCAAATTTGGATATGTGAGAAATGGCTTCGTCATTGTAGGTTTGAGAAAGTCTGATCAAATACCTGTGCCATATGGCATATCAGATGGTCTTGGACGGAATGCTCCTACGAGTGTATTGACTATACTACCTGCAAGTCTTAATGGATTGATGATCCTAACCCTCTCAAGAGAGATCAGACCATGAGTTGTTCTCGTTAACGATTGAGTCACTCGTTTTCCGATGATGTGCTTTACGTGTAAAAATAATACGATAAAATCGAGAGCTTCACTACCCATCGTATCATCAAAGACAAGTACGTCACGACGAGTTGGATCAGAAACTAAGACTTCGTCATCCTCAGATATATTATGAATGAAGTGAACTTGATGTTCACGTTGTAAGATTTCATAAGCAGGTTGCCATTCACGATAACACCATACAATTTTGTCGGGAGAGAAATGAATCCATTGATGGTCACTTTAGTAGTGTATGTATGAATCCTCTGAGGTATAAGACGTTCCGAGTAGCAGTAGTAGGAGTTATGACCTCTGACGTCATAGCTTACGTGCGCGAACATAGTCTCTATATAAACCAGGCATTTGTTTGTACTCGGTATCAGTTCATCATGGACAACTTTGAAGATATCTCTTCTGAAAGTGATTTCCGTAGAGGTATTCATCGGTGTTCGACGCCAAAGAGAAAAGTGACAGTTGTGCGACCTACTCCACGTAGGCCGACGTTTACAAACCCAACTTGTTCGAAAAGAAACCTTAACTGAAAGTACGCAGTTTTTGCGTGTGCCTATTTGTGTTATACTGCAGTGGTAAGTCTAAAATAATTGAATGTCATAACATGTTCAAGCTTGACTTGCAGTTACAAGCTTGATCTACCGCTTCTCGCTCTTGCGCACTTGATACGGAATCGGCAACCCTTGCGAACTCTTGTTAAATCTCGCCGACTCTGGCGACACATACTAGGTCTCAAACCTGGAAAACCCAAAGTTTCGGTTCTGAATATAGATTCACTCTCAGCCAAAAAACTGAAAAAAACCCAACTTCTGTTTTTAGCCACTGACCTCTCATGAACATGACTTGTATTCGAAGACTCTCATTGGCTCACTATCCAAGATGACCGCCCACAATCTTTCACTTCCGGTCATAGACACGCCTCCAAACTCAACGTTGTTCGGAATTGACCTTCGTATACACGTATAAGCACAAGGCTCTAGCATTGAGAGGCCGCCTTTTTTCCCTAGCGACTGATACCTAAACATGTTATTCTGTTGATTCTTAGTGGGTTACACTAGCATACCGAGAAAAATAATTTGTTGATAGAACGTTTCAGACACCCGACAGAAAAAAAACAGAAGCACTGTATATTCGCGATCTCGGGCGATTATTTTTACAAAAAATACAAGCAATGACAAATGCAGTTTTTGGTGAAATACTTCGCACAAATTGACGAACAATCATGTTTTAAGTACAGTCCGTATCGATCTAACAGTGAACTGTACACTTGGAATCGCTAATTTGGGTTATTTGTATCACGTTGCTTTTACCATTTCCTGATTAACTGACTAACTGCGATGCAAATGTGCACTATTTTATTAGTATGTCATTAAATTGTACCACGTGTGAATCAGAGAACTTTTTACAGCGACATAGAGCGGCCATGGCTTTTTATATACAATACATAAAAAGCATAATGATAATTATAACTATGTTTCGGTTCCAGGTTGGTGAAATATGTCAATATTATGGGCAATGGAATTGGCCTCGGATAGGAACAGTCATTGCTACGTTCGAGAATAACAGATACATAGGTGATGGCTCCGGACATGCAGCCATATTTATGGGTTGTACATGGAATGGTGACATCAGGGTATATATATATATATATATTATATATATATATATATATATATATATATATATATATATATATATATAGATATATATATATATATATATAAGACTTAAGAAATGTGACGTTAATCAAATCAATTTCAAGAAAAAAAATCTTAAATATTCGTACCAATCTATGGGATTAGGTTGACACCAGAATATATAGTATTGTAGTTAGTATGTAGGCATTAATGTGGAATATCTAAACCTATAAAATCAAAAATAATTTAAAAAAAAAAAATATCTCTTGATAAGAAATTGATTCAAAATATTAAATAACAAAACAACCAATATATATTACACAAAGTGCATGATGAGAATTGTGCATACCGAATGACATGTCACCCATATATATAAAACATATGCGTTTACAATATTTCCAAAGTAATTCATATTAAGTAAACTAAATGAATTTTACAATTCTGTAATGTTCAAATTATATTAAATCAGAGTACACTATTTTAGAAAAATTATTTAGAGGATATTTGACAATTGTTTTGAATAACATGTTTATTACAACAAGTGAGGCATGAGAATACATATTGTCAAATATTCTATTTATTACATTTTCTGTAAAATTTCGTCAGGCCCTATATTTAGGCTACCTGATGTTTTGAACAAGTCTACTAGATGGCTTGTGAAATGCAAACAAACCAGATTATGATTGAAATACATCACTTAACTGCGACTATGCATTTGAAGTTTCTAAAAAAGTGCAATTTATTGTGTAGATTAATTCTAAGTATCATTCATATACTATCTATATTATTGAGGCCTGGTGAGTTGGTAGGTTACGACAGAATCTGAAGTTGGCTTTCCTTTTTCCATTGGGAGCTCACACTTTGAGCGACATAATATACGGGGAATATTCCGATCCGCAATTGAGTTCTAATGGTAATATCTGAAATCCTTCGTCATAACTGGCCGAAAAAGTCATCAAGATCCTAAATATAATTCCTTTAATTAATATTACCTTCAACATGCACAGTTACACTGATCCCTTTATGAGAGATATGCCTCAAAGATCATGCCAAAGTTAGACATGGACAGCAAACTCGCCCAATTCGATGTTCATTTTCTTTATTGTATTTCCAGTGTCACTGAATTTTCCAAAAACTTTCGAACTGTTGACGTAGATAGTGGATACATTAAACGTTTCCACTGCCTTTCGACCAATTAAACACATTCCATCTAAACATAATTATATCGTCTGCTTTTTAGTTGTTTTGTTTAGCTTCGATACGGCTTTATAAATAGCTTATGAAAATCCCTCATTTGCACGTCATAGCTACAGTACGGGTTCAAAAGTTTTTACCACGGCATAATTATTTATTGGCATTTTCTAGCAAATGTGATCAGTTTATAATCAAACAAAGAACTTACAATTATCATTACATTGTAAATTTTTATTAGTGGCCTGGCACTGTATTTTAATTGGCTTAATGAAAAATATTTATACTTTTTTATATTTATTTTATTTTTATAATCCATTCAAAACACAGTAAAATCAATAAAAATAACAGTGAAAAATAAAGCTTTTATTTAATTGATATATTAAATAAAAAATGTAATAAAAATTCCAACTTACGTAGCACGTTACACTTGGATTGCGAGTATCTGTAGCCTTTGTCCAGATCTACACATTTTCTACCCAATATAAACATATTTCTCTACGATGGACACGGACTTAGAGTGCCATTCGTGCTATAACAAACCGGCATACTCAAATTGAGAATTCAAAACAGAATTGGCCATATATAAAATGACAGAAGTTCACCACGGAAAAAATAAGATCCCGATTTGTAAATATAAATGTAAACCAATATAGGGTCACTACAGGTAAACAAAAAGTTTCGTTTGTTTACGTATCAATCCAAAACTATGGAGAGAGAGAGAGAGAGAGAGAGAGAGAGAGAGATTACACATTTATATCATTTTTCTAAATATATTTTAGAATTTGTCATCGCTTTACTCAAATATTACAAGGGAAAAGTAAACTTGGTCTTTTAAAGAAAGATATGATTTTGTTACAGGTTTATGATCAATGGTGTGGAAGAACCCCTCAAAGACGTACTATTTCTACCAGATCGAGACATCACAACAAAATGCACGTCGTCGAATGCAACACAGGGTGTGATATGTCATCAGCTTGTAATATTGTGTACGGTGTCGAAACTAGAATTGCGTAGTTAAGTTGTTACAGCAGTATTGTCTCCAAATTACTGAATGAACCATACTTTGTTTGTAACACAACATTTGAGAATCTTAGTACTATTGGAAACTAATCTTTATCATTTTGTGTTGCAACTAATTATCTGATAATTAGCTTTGGACGACAAAATTGGCAGTTTACTGTTTCTGGTTGTCTTCATCATTTCGCGTCTGAAGGATGTCAAAATTTGATTTAGGACTGAGAGAGAGTTTATCATTAAATGATATACTGAGTGTTTTGTACCCAATTCAATACAGGATTCTGAAAATTTCATATATGATATACTTTATTTCATACATTTATGGAAGTATCTAGACCAGGATTACAAAACATAAGAATATACTGAAGTCTGAGAATGTTCTCATCTTAGATAATTCAATCAGATTTCATCTCTTCTTCAATTCATTTTTTAATAATACTTATCACCTGGGCCAGACACCATAAAACTTCATAATTACTTAATTCTACCATTTTTGCAAAACACTGAATAATCCTGAAATCTGACTGGCTATGCAGGCATTTCTTACCTATTATGGCGCTGAGTTAAAAAGGATCGCGTAGCAAATTTTCAGTCTTCAAAACGTAATTATTTACTAATTTTTCAACCTCATATTTATAGTTAGTACATGATATAAAAATCTCAGATACTAAGGTATAAATTTTTAGAATGCCCTGGATATAGATACAAATCTGGTAAAAAATGGATAAATTCGGATGAAAAGATGATTTCTCAAGTGACTTTACATGAAGCAGTTTGTCAATAATGAATATATGTCAAAATTGGGTAAAACACATAAAATTGCCTGTATAATCTGTACCAAATGTTATTATTAGTACCATAACAACATTTTATTTGCTTTAAAAACAGTTTGATATACTGTAAAACGTTTAAACATGTTCTATAAAGCATTTAGGACGTTCCCTGTTACCAGCGATATATAAAGCTTTATATATCGCAGTTGTTACTATTTTAAGACCAGCACAGTTTTTATTGGTCAATCCAAATGATGGATCTTGAAAAAGTAAACGAAAACATGGATATGAAAGAGAGAGGGGATACGTGACTAAGTCTAAATAAACCTTATAAAGCTTATAAAGAATATTTTAAAGAAACGCCAGGCTGAATTGTTTGTTTATATATATATTGTTTTGTTGTATTGTTGTTTAACGTCTCACTCAAGAATCTTTCATTTTTTCACTCATATGAGGACGTCACGAAATGCCGATGTCAAAGGGCTTCAAATTTTAGTCCATGGTCAGCACTTACGGGCATTGAGCAGTGACAGTGTTCTTTAACGTGTCGACACCTACTGTGACCTCGGTTTTTACCGTCTCATCCGAAAGACAGGAAACCAACCTGCCGTCAGCTGGACTCGAACTCAAGACTTAACATCAATAGGGCAGGAAAGTGGAAACCCGGGTCGACACCATCGGGTGACTGATACTGTAAGGTTACCGGGGTTGACACCGTCGGGTAATTAATTGGACATCCGGGTTGACACCATTGGGTTACTGATACTTTTTGAGTTAAAAATGAAAATTTACCCGGATGACACCGTCGGGCAGTTTACTACAAGTCATCCTAGGTTGACACCATCAGGGTAACATTTATAGCCGTAAAAGTTTTTATCTAATTGGGGGGAAAGGCCAAAACGGAACAAACTTCATTGAAGTTAGTGAGTGCCCCCAAGAAGATAAAATAAATAAGTTATGAAGAGTTAGCCTACACACATTTTGGTTTGTGCTTTCTGGATATTATCTGTATCAATCCTTATGTAACGCATGTAACAGTCTGAAGTCCAGCGTCCTAATGACTGGATCAGGTGATCTGGAAGTTGCCGCACCGATTCTAAATGAGTAACCCGAATATCTTGAGACATCAAGACTTATTTTTGATAGAATTTTCTTAAGGTGGGATATGAAAAAATCCTGAGACATTGGATTACCTTTGTCATAAATAAATAAAGCAGCATGGTTACCAGTGTAAAAAATATTTGACTTTTTCTGATAATACAATTTCATTGTTTTCACTGGATTCAAAATAGGATTTTCAAATATCCTTATGATAACCCCTTGGGGAAAAGGAATTCAATTTAACAGTATAATAAGATAAATCTTCTGCAAACTTGACAGCATGTAGCATGATGAATTCGAGTTCATCGCAATTTTTGTTGAAATTCTCCACAAAAATACCGTTATGATTATATAACCAAACATAAGATCTAGAAAGCCTGTAAATATGCATTTGTCCAAACATTGATACAACTTTGTCAAAATTGAGAAATTGATGGGGAACCTTTTTGTGGTGCTATTACACTGTTGCTTCTTAACACCTCTTAAAACACAATGAAGTCTTTCATAATCTTTAAACATAATGGAATGACTCTTTTTAATGTAATAAAATCTTTTAATAGCGAGATAAGTCTTAATTGTCTCATATCTTAATTTTAACACTAGTTGGCAATGTGTAACAAAATGCACTAGAATGTCTTCATCTACGACAGGTAATTGGTCATGACAAAAACTTATACGACACACCACTAGAAATCTTAAAAAACAATCTATTCCTGTTTTGTACGTTGTGGCAGTACTTGGCTGAATTGAAGCATCTATTGAAAGTTCAGATTTTTTTTCAGACTAAAATCAGGTCTGAATATTCTGGGCAAGGAGTACTTGATCCGCCTGTGGAGCGAGACGTCGAAAGAGGTTCATCTGAAAACGAGATAAAGCGTCAGCAAAACAGTTTGTAAAACCAGGAATATGACGAGCATAGATAATGCAGTTATAAGTAGCTGAACACAAAGTTAGTTTCCGCATAAATTTCATAATGATTGGTATTTTTTATCGACCTTTGTTAATAATATGAACAGTATCTTTATTGTCACAATTAAATAAACTCTTTAAACCTGACCACTGAGTTCCCCAAAAGAACGCATGCCACAACAATAGGATACTGCTGAAATAAGGTCATGGATAAGGATTCCTCAGGGGAATAACATTTAACCATCTATTTTTGAAAAAAAAACCAAAGCTGTATCTGCGGCGTCTGTAAAAAGTTGCATATCAGCAGCATCTGTTGTTTTGTTGTCCATGAAAAAAAATTTCCCATTCTAACCTTTGAGAACTTTAGCCAACATTTGAAAGCAACGTCTTCATTCCGAATTCACACTGATGTAATGGCGCAAATCGCGTGCTTTCGTTAAAAGATCTATGAGGTATGGCACAAACGATATTTCTAGAAGAACTACCCGACAAGCGAAGTTTAAGTGACATAGTAGACTTAGTAATTCACGCTTTGTGCAGGATTTCTTATTTAGGAACTGTTGAATCAATTCGGTTATCCTGCTAAGTTTCTACGCTGGTAGTCCAGCTTCCATTTTAACATTATCGAGGGTGATGCCAAGATATTCTAATTCTGTACAGTTCCATAGTTTTCTTGACAGCCAAAGGAATTCCTAGTTTTGCAAAAACATGGTGTATCAAAAACATGGTTCGTGATAATTCTCAATTAGCTTCACCAATAGCTAAGAAATAATCTGGGAAATGGGAGAATATTAGTAACAGCGTGGTCTTCTCTAAAACCCAACACACAACAGATGAGAGGTAGTCAAATATTTTGGGGCTTGAGCGAATACCAAAAACTAGTCTAGTTAAGAAATACTAATTATCATTATTTTTATCCCGTGATATGGCCACAAAATTGGTGGATTGGAATCAGTTTAAATGTATCAGTTATATCAGCTTTACAGAGCCAGCTTCCCTTCCCAAGTGTTTGAATAATCTTAATTACATGGTCTATTGTCACGTATTGAAGGGGAAAATTGTCTTTATTGATAAGTTAAGTTCCAGGTTGTTGTGTGGAGCAGACATATCAACTTTGAGCCGTTTCGTTTTTTGATTACTTCCCTTCCACAAGCCCAATTGGGTTTATTCGGTATTGTTTGTATGGAATTTCCTTGAAAAGTCCACTAAGATAACCCTTCTGTAGTTCTTCTGATAATAGACTGCTAACAGTGTTTGGGTTTTTCTTAGCCGACAGCGAGGTTTTGCATTCCAAAGATTTGGTTGGCAGAGGGTCTATCCTGGTGTAGAAACCTTCTGTTAATCCATTAATGAGGAATTTTACAAAATTAATATCCGGGTAGTTTTTCAACCCATTTTGCAAAACTGATATTCTTATAGGCGAAGGTACATAAGAATGACATTTGACTCCGCTTACGTCCTGGAGCGGGGTGCTTGACCGTGTTTTGCTTCTGAGTAAATTTGGGCAGCGTGTTCGCCTTTACAGATAAGACATATGTGAACATTTCCACAGCGAGAGTTTGCACATCCTCTTACTGAAGTGAAATTATTGCAAATCTCCCTGTCTTGATGAATTATCCGTGGGCGTCCTTGGATGTCACATTCACAGCCCCCTCTTTTGAGCTGTCCCTGAGTTGTAACTAACGTTAGGCCCGGTTGTAGTCGCTGGACAGAAAGCTGCAGTATGTGAAATACTGCAACAATTAAAACAGACTGAATGTTTAAATTTGCGAATATATTGCAGAAAACTGTTGATCAAAGTTAAGTTCCTTAAGCTCCTTGGCTAAACCATCTTTGTCCAATGCTGACAAAACATCCATTGAATTCGAACATATCTTATGTAATCGTAAATTGCGTATGTCCATTAGGACCGATTGCGTCCGTTTTAGAAGGTCAATTGCTTTGTCACTAGTCCTGTGAGAGGACAGGGCATCATCCACGTAGAAGTTCCGGTAGATGTACTCCTTACCATTATCGCCTAATATCTCACCATCCGTATCTGTCGTTTTCCTCAAACCACAATTCGCTACTGCAGGACTTGGACAATTCCCGAAGACATGTACCTTCATACCAAAGTCTTCAAGTTCCTTAGACAAGTCGTGGTCTTCATGCCACACTAAGTGTAGGTAGTCTCTGTGATCACTCCGGACATAGAAACTATAGAACATTTGCTGCAAATCTGCTATCACAGCAACTTTGTCTGATCGAAATCTAAGCAGCACTCCTAATAGATTGTTCACTAAATTTGGTCCAGTCATTAATACCATTGAGGGAGACGTCATGGAATTTCGCCGACGAATCACTTGGGATAATATATTCCGAACAGAGGTAATTACCAACAGTTCTTGTCAATGGCAGGGGCTCGTTCAGCGTGACCATTGTCGGAAAGAGCTTGCATAAACCCCAAAATATGTTTTCAATTTACAGAATCCCTTCTGAGAGAAACATTAAAGCTAGTTGCTCTGCTCAAAGCCTGTTCACGGTTATTAGGTAAAGTTCCACGTGAGGGTTTGAAAGGAAGGAGTGCGACCCAAACGTGATTTTCACCACGTTGCATTTACTTCTGCATTAAGTCCAGAAAACGTTGATCTTCGACTGATATGTTCACTTTGATGTCCTCTTTTGTAGTCCTATATAAGTTAGCTTCTCGTGAATTTACATGAAACACACTTGTGCAGTGTTCCAACACTGAAGCTCGTCCGTCTACATGAACAAAGGTTTTCATTGCTGTTACATCACGAGGTACGTGAGCTCCATTTAAACAGGATTGTCCAATTATAACCCAACCCAATGTTGGATTCAAATGGTTTTCCAAGTTTTTTTTATCAAGGACGTAATGAGCAGACACTAAATCACGGCCAATTAGAAGAGATATGTTTGCATGAGGATCAAGATGAGTAATGTGATGAGCAATGTCTGAGAGATGTTGAAAATGATAAACTACTTCACGTGTAGGGGTTTCTGTTCTGTCCCGGAGACTATTCTCCGGATTTGGTTTCTTGTTTTAGCGATGTGATGCTATATTTGGGTCACTTCCTGTTAGATGTGTCGGCTAGCTGCAGCACATGTTTGTGAACTTGATTAGTGTTTGCTGTAAAGGCAATACATTGATGCACCATAGAGTAACTAAACTCACTCAATTTATGTTCTGCATGTATACTTTTAGCAGGTTTATTTTGCATTTTTATGTGTATGAGGGAATTTGTTGCATTTCATGTTGAACAGGTTTCGCGCTAGGAATAGTATAAAATCTCGATTATTTTTTCTGATACTTTGTCGTAACTATCTCACACGCTTTTTATGCGTTTACATTTGATTGAAGTTAGCCAGTATAGTTTATAGTAATTTTTTACGGGAACCTTGCGATTTCCAGTTACATATGTTCAGTATTACTGTGATTCTGGTCAAATAGTTATTACCGTATATGGCATAATGTAAAACAGTTTTAGGTATAATAATATGTGTGCACAAAAGAACATTATTGATGTATGTTTATTGGTTATGACACATTTTCTAGCATTGTAATTTGTGGTTTTGTTTATTTTGAAGTCTTTTACCCTCATGGGAGGAGTAAATAAAACATAGATCTGTCTAGAAGAACAGCTTTGTTTTTACGGAACAGTTTCATCTCTATTGTTTGGTATCACACTCTATTAGAATAGGAAGTTTTAGTGTCTGACCATCCAAAAATTGCACAACAAATCAATCAGCCCAACGGCCACTCATCATGACTCGGCCTACACAACTGCTCAACGAGTATTGCCTAGATTCAACATCAATATTGAAAGCATCTACCACATCGCCACGAATCAAAGATGAATTGCTCTGTTCATCTATAATTGCGTAAATGCGTAATGGTTCTTTTCTCATAGATGAGTGGTAGAAATCCACTAGTACAATTGTAGCACACAATTTTCCTATTCCATAAACAGAAAATTTTCAGTGCACTTGGACACTACATTGTTTGGAGCTGTTGGCTCCTCGCCATGACTTTGTGAACTGGGACACTCCTAAGTAACTTTTTATATTTTTATAAATGTGCATTACTGTGGTGTTGGAAGTGCCATTGCGCTCTAAACACTTGATGTGTCCACGACAAATGTTTGGCAACACAGCATCGAAAGCAAAAGAGAGCCTTTCTATCAAGTATCGTCTTGTGTCTGAAAGTGCGACAATCACTTAGTGTATGATTCGCTTTATGTATGATGCATTTCAGATTGCTCTTGTCACTTGTAATATCTGTTTTTGCGACATTCACATTACCTGTACGAGGATTACCTGTAGGTCTGCTCCGTGTTTCGCTACCTTGTCCACTAAATTCAGAGTCAAAACTAAGATCATTTATCGTTTCTGCCATTTCATGTATGAACCCACCAAAATAAGTGAATGGTGGAAATAACACACAATGATTACGTTTGTAGGGGTAGGCCTTGTCTCGCCATTTTGTCTGAAGACCGGGCGGCAATGTAGCAACAGTTTGATTTACACCTGATGCGGTGTCAAATATACTCAACAAGGTGGAATATATCATTTTAACCTTGTCTTTGTAAGTAATTTTCGGGAATGTACTAAGATTCCTTTTCAGAGCACACTCCACCTTTTCAGATGATCCATAACGAGAATCGATACGAGTCCATGCACGATCATAAGCAATAACAGGACTTCCTGCATTTGACACTAATGATTCGCATTTGTCTTGTAGAGTCAAGACCACCAAGTTCTTCAGGTGCGGAAGCACCAATATCTTCCATTATAGATTTGAAGGTGTCCTTCCACGAAACATAATTTTCCGGTCGATCGTCATATTTGTGGTTTCCAGACGAAGGCAAATATTTTTGGAGTAAGAATTTGGCAAATCAATGTTGTTGTTAGTATATCTCATCCGCTTGAGATAATTGTACATGTTGTACGGAATTTTCAGGGTGAACATTCACTGTAACGGTGTTTTTGCTTGGTAAAGCAGTCGGTTCATTAAGGTTTTGCTGTGGTGTGAACTCTGCAGCAAATGGAGAAAGTACAGGTTCGACTGCTAACGAGATAACATCATATCGTTTGTTTCCTTCGTCAGAGTTCAAAATGTCATTTTGTTTCTTCCCATATTTTTTTGTGAATTGAAATTTTGTTTTCTCTATTTCTGCGGCAGCAGAGAATATGTCGTTAAAGTCATTTTCAAGTTCTTCTTCCACTAACATTGACATTGATAGAAACAAGTGTCTCTGTTTTAATCCTAGGATTGTATATAACTCCGATCATAAAAAAAAATCTGACGCTTATCTGTACCTCTAACTAAGTAAAATTCACATGACCCTACGTGATGTTATGTTATGTTGTTACGTTGCATTACCTGAAATATAAATTTGTTCTGGTCAAGAAAGACTTCAATAGACCCTTTCACGATAACTGTGTTCCTAATAATCTCACCTGCGCACTTAACACTTCTGACTGGTAACAAGAAGTATGAACTCAACACAAATCATACCCAATGATATTTAAATCGTACACAGGGAACAATTAGTATTTCACTGGGCACTAATCGTCATGAGTAGAAATGTTTTGGGCACGAAACTTCTTGATACCGCTCGGACGTGCTTGTGCGCAGGTGAAATTAGTAGGAACGCAGTTATCGTGAAAGGGTCTGTTGAAGTCTTTCTTGACCAGAACAAATTTATATTTCAGGTAATGCAACGTCACAATATAACATAAAACTTGCAATAGTAATCGTTCTCACGTGTCATCATATCAACAATTATCCTATGAGGAACAAAATGTTTTCCCGTGAAGCCTGTCTTAACCGAAAAGTGAGTAGAATCGTCTGTATGATAATCAAAAGATCAGTTCCACCGACATATGAATCGGACAAAAGGTCAAATGAAGAGGTGTGAAAATCGTTAAAGCTTAAAAACTGAGTGTTCTTATCGATGAGCAACCTGTTAATTAGTTCTAGTTTCCTAGTGACTTGACCTTTGAGGCATGCCTACATCGAGAACAACTTACAAACGAAAACATTAAGACTACCACAGTGGCATCTACTTTTGAATTTATGAACTTGAGTCAATATCATGACACATCGCCTTATTGAGAACAAATGCTGTGTGAAGTTTTAAAACATGATACGCTCCGGACAAAAAATGTTACAGATTGCCATGCTGACAATGAGTCAAAGTCATTGCACGTCGCCTCATTGAGAACATTGTTGTTAAGTTTAAAACATTTCCTTTCATGGTATGCCAGATTTACTCCGGACAATGAAAGGCAAACTGCAGTAGTAGCCTTTGTCCTTTGAAATATGACCTTGAGCCAAGGCCGATGAAAACCATAACTGCATAAACAACATTAACATGATGTACGAATATATTCTGGTAAGGCATAAAGAGGTTATCGGCCACCAAAAGCGGAGGAACGGACATCGCCATAACGTACTACCTCCATTCTGAAGGTGGTCGTATAAAACTGAGAAATTTCGAAGATAAAACTTAATGTCCTCAATTAACATAATATTAAAGATATTTTTATTTCATACTTCTATCAGTTACATGTTAGAGTTACAAAAATCATATAACACTAACAGTGAGGACCATAACACATTTTCACTGGAACAAATGTACAGGATAGAATGTCATGATAAATTGAACAAAACATTAATAAGTACATAGAAAGCAATGGCAAATTACATATTCTAAAATATTAATGAATATACAAAGAAAATGAGAAAAGTAAAGGGCACTGAAAAAGGATATACAAAGTGGATGACATGTGCACCTTCACATTCAATTCATCGCCTATCAGTAATTGTTTGCATCTTTTTTCGGGTTAAGTCCGAGAGGTTCATGTACAAAATCATGACAAGATTCAATATCTACAATCTCGAATGTATTTGTTTCCTGGCTTGTAAAATTTCTACATAACAGTATTTTGAAATTTACACTAAACTCTCGGTATTATTTTTTTAATCAGCCGAATATTTTGCGACAGCTGTTGAATTTCTATCTTCAACAGTATATTTGCCAATTTCATATCTCTGCGAAGGCGAGTACATACCATAATACCCAATTTCTTTCTTTGGAATCTTTGTTACATCATCAGGGATTTCATGAACAAGTTCTTTTTTTGTTCTCCGGAAAATCAGCTTTCTATTAAAAATTTTCAATATCGACATTCATTGGTTGAAAACAGAAACATATATCAAATCACATACAAAGATAATTCTAACGCAGATAACACAGCACAAACAAAGTTTCAATGCTTTAATGATGCTGTGAATAAAGCTCAAATCATGCAACGGTTTCTGAATATGAAAGAACAGGTAAGGAAGATAATTTTATTTATCTTAATAATGTGTTGTGTACAACGGAGTTATCCTTCCTAAAATCCTGAACTGTTTAATATCTATGGACAGAAAGATAAGTCTTGCATCCAATGCGAAATGAATTGGGTCAGAGACAACCAAATATTTTCACATAAATCACAATGTCTTAAAACGGTTTGTTCTCTATCTTTCCTTCAAAACGAGTTTTGATCTATAAATAACATATGAATATGTCATTTATTTCTTCAACAATCAGAAAATAAGCAGAAAACGTAGGCAAATGTAACTTGTTTTCATAGAACATTAATCCGAATAATTCCGTCGTTATATTCCGTTCATTACAATCACCGCATTAACGCCTGAATGCATTTATACCCGAAATGCATCAGACCGGAAATTATATCATGTTGCATCATAGGATTATTACAGCTGGCATGAAAAATTGGAGGAATCTCTCTCTCTCTCTCTCTCTCTCTCTCTCTCTCTCTCTCTCTCTCTCTCTCTCTCTCTCTCTCTCTCTCTCTCTCTCTCTCTCTCTCTCTCTCTCATTCACTGAGTGGCAAATCTAATTGTCAAAACAATTCATTAAATTATAAATTCGGCTTACACGTCCATTGTATATCTAATTATAGTTCAAAACCAAATGTCCGAACAGACAGGGAAACGTACCTAGGCATCTTAAACCAATATGATAATGACTGGTGATAAACGGAAGTGATTAATCTCGCTTACGCTCCTTAAATATTTCCCTTTTACCTAATCTAAAAATTCCAATACAGGCTCAAATATTATTACACTTTCAAATCTATTTTATTCAAAGATATCTTAGTTTGTGGATTGTCTTTTTTAAATTACTATACGCAACGATATACAAAGCTAACATAAAGCTTTATATATTGCTGCTATACGAACTTAATTAATTTTGTCAAATTATTATTTCATTTCTATTTGAATTCACAGACATAGATGTCCTAGATTGAATTACATAAAATTATATAACTACTTCTAATTTATTATTATTTTATACATATTTCAATTTTATTATCAATATCGGAGACATATATTCTGTCGATATACAAGGGTTTATAAAAAGAACCAGAGATATATAAAACGTTAAATCATCTCCTTCCTTTATCATAAAATGTTACTTTTAATTTTTAATTTACTTTGTTATCTTTAACTTTGATTTTCGATTGTCAATTAATTGTCGTGAAATCTATATATATAGAATTTGAGCAAGTCATGAATTATTATCTTCAGGATATATATAGAACACTTGAGTTTCAAAACTCAAGTAGCGTATCTAAAGACAAAATGCAAGTGCTTTTTTTTGTCCCGGGTATATATTGTTACTTACCATGTAATACATATTGTAAACACAGTTCTTCCTTGTTTGTGTTCTGTGTTATAGTAGTAAGCTGGTGTTGATTGTCGTAACACGAGGCTCATAATAATGTTTCCGGTGTTATGTCAAAAAGATAACCTTGCATACTTCAAGACACTTAGTGAATTTGGTGTCCTAAGATTCAAGTTAAATGTCTAGAAAATTAGGTTTATTTTGGACCTTCTACCAGCAATAGTTTTGAATATTATTTCTTGTGAATATACATGTACTTGATATTATTAAATCATTAAGAGAGAGAGAGAGAGAGAGAGAGAGAGAGAGAGAGAGAGAGAGAGAGAGAGAGAGAGAGAGCATATCTGAAGTGTCTATGGTTTATTTTAAGTGGTTCACTTCAGATGCTATTTAAAATTAAACGTCTTATACTCACATTGACGTAACGTTTGTATTTTAAAATCGATGATTCTTTATCGGCTTAAGAAATATCTCATTCGTGTCTCCAATTCATAATTATCTATAAGATATACTTGTAATACTTTCTGAAAAATTTCGCCCCTTTATTATTTTCGCTTTTTATGACAGAAAGCATATTCACACCGTCTTAAATTCGATCGAAACCACCTTAATACCATAGGTGGTATGTATGTCTGTATATAATATAGGAAGTTTGCTTTCATTTTATATTCGCCTTTTCATCTCAGGATTAAAATGGCGAAAATCCCCAGGTACACAGTAAATTATGATTTGCAAAAATCCAAATATAAAAATCTCAGATACCAAAGTATAAATCAATAGGATGTCCAGGACACAGACACAAATCCGGTAAAAATGGACACACACGGACCTCTGGAAACCAAGAGGTGGGATCAGGTGTCATGGAGGAGTAAGCATCCCCTGTCGACCGGTCACACCCGCCGTGAGTCCACAGTCAAGTCCAATGAAACACGTGAGGAGTGTATCCTTGTCACAATTGGTACAGACGTCTCAACAACCGCCAACAAAAAGGCAACTCAGCATTTCACTTAGTGAAACAGAGTAGTCGCAAACAAGACTATTATACCGACCATAAAATATGCGGAACGTTGACATTAAACGCGGTTTTCGATATCCCTGTGTCCATAATTTCTCAGTGAGTAGTTTACCTCTAATTACCTCTAAATCTAATTAATGATTTAAACCTGGGTTTTCTAAATTATATCGAGTTTTTCTCGAGTACACATAGTTTTTCTCATTCACTCGACACAAAATAGGTTTAACCAAGAAAATATGTCCTCTAGAAAAACCTCATTTAACTTGGGAGAACATAATTTGACCACCTGCACCAGAACAATAGCAATGAGGATCAATTTGATTTTGGCGCTATTTAACTTAGTGTCTCTTTATTAAACTAGTTTAATGTAATTCAAATTGCATCACCAAAACCACGTGGTTTTAGTATAGTCTAGTCCAAGATTGTTCTCAAAGTCAACATGAACTAGGTTTAACTGAGAAAAACATATTGAACTGGAGGGAAACTAGATTTAACTGGAGAAAACTAGTTTCTACTGATAAAAAATAGGTTGTTCTCATTAATGTGATTTTGAGGGTCTATCTTCATCAGAGGTATGAATTCAGATAATGTTATAATAAATAAACATGCGAACAAAATATGACGAGTTTGAATTTCTGAATGATAACCCTACTCTTGGCCACACAGACAAGGATGTAGAAATACGAACGTACACTTGTTTAAGCCAATGATCTGACAGTTGAACGTATCTAAATCCAATCTCTCTTTCTGTTTAAAGTAGCCGTATATTAAAATATGTTTCTCTTCCCCTTACGGAATATTTTAATTATAGTTTTGTTTCCTTAATGCCGTAATGATATGTTGTTCAGATAATGGAGCATTGGTGGATTCAGAAGATTTTCTATATATTCACATTTTTGTGTGTGGTTAATGCACAAGAGAAATTTGAACATGATGTAAAACACTACAGAGAAGATGTTGGAGAGAATGTATTTGTAAAATGTTCCGGGAAAACCAGGAATATAATTGATTTAGACGATAGATCCGTTGTCAAGGTAAAGCATATCTTATATAGTTTTGAAATAATATTCAGAAAAAGTAGATATATTTTTTTGTATGTAATATCATGCAAGTCCCCTTAATTACTTTTACTTTGCAACATTAAGAGTATACAGGAGGATGGCAAAAGAGACGAAAATACTAAAAAGCTCAAAGTGAATTACGTCATATGTATGTATGTATGTATGTATGTATGTATGTATGTATGTATGTATGTATGTATGTATGTATGTATGTATAATTCATTCGCATATCAATGGGCTTATTGGCGAACGCAAAGTTTTCTTTACAAAGAGATATTTGCAAAGTAAGATGGATATTTTGAAATAATATGTTCATTGATAAATATACAATAAATGGCAATCAGTTACAATGTATATACGATAGGGGGTATTCCTAGAATATTCATTATTGTTATTCATGTACATATGCATTCGGTATTGTAGACTTTGATTATACACTTCCGTCTTAAATGTGGTAATGAGAGTGTAACAAATTGTGCAGTGTGTATTGTAGAAGGCAAAGAACACGTCTTTACATTCAGAGTGGTGTATTATGTACTGAAACATATTATCTAGATACATACCGTCATAATCATTAAGACGTCACAATACAATACACAATAGATATTGTTCCAAACATTCTCCGATTGACGTGATGGAATTACTTATCTATAGAATAGAAACTATTAAGAAATAATTCATTACATTTTTAATGGAGGGGTATAAGTACTTGTGGAAATAGAGTCCTTTTTCGAAATTCACAACAAAGTCAGAATAACTAGTTAATGGCGTACACTATACATGCGAGATCAAAAGAAAGATTTGTATTGTATTGTTGTTTAACGTCCCACTCAAGAATCTTTCACTTATATGGGGACGTCAACAAATGCCGGTGAAGGGCTTTAAATTTTGGCCTATTCTCGGCACTTACGGTCATTGAGCAGTGAGGGTTCTTTCATGTGCTGACTCCTAGTGTGACTCGGGACCTCGGTTTTTACTGTCTCATCCAAAGGACAGGAAACCAACCTGCCGCCGGTTGGACTCGAACTCATGACCTCACGATCATTAGTCGAGCGCTTTACCGACTGAGCTAGGCCGGCTCTAAAATGAAAGAAATATGAAAAAGATATATTTTGATGCTCATAGAAATAAGTGAAATATCGTACTATCGTCATTTCAAGGACAGTTTGACAATAATTTACTTTTCAATGCTGTATATTAAGCTAACAAGACAATTGTTTATTTAAATTAATATGATAATTTTAACAAATCTATTAATCTGATATGTATAACAACTCCATATGGTATATGGGATAATCTGGGAATGAATTGAAGAGTAAGTAGAAGTCAGACTCTTAGGAGTAGTTTGTAATCAACGACAACATACGAAAATGTCCAACGATAACGAACTTTCTTGAATTACTAATACAGCATTAAAATGTTATTTTTTGTCTTGATGCCAATAAAATGATATATTTTTTCACCTGTCCAGAAGACACAAGCTCGTATTTCGTTGTTTGAATATAGAAGAGCGAGTCACATTTGATTTGTGCCGCCCGATCTTGCCCTGAGTTCTTTGTGTCCGCTCTGGTTCTTAGCCTCTGAGGACCGGAGTGGTTTTGAGTCAGAAAATTGAGCGTGTTATTGACATACATGTCTATACCGGAACATGCTACACATACATTAGTTAAAGCAGTTACATTTAATCAAAAGTACACCAATGGTCACCTTATATCAGTTCTCTTAGTGCTTTGACTGCATATGTACTGGACGCTGAGTACTTGAATATATATATATATATATATATATATATATATATATATATATATATATATATATATATATTATATATATATATATATATATATATATATATATATATAATGCCTCTGTAATCGAACATCGGGGATATAAATGTTTTCTGTCAAATTCTTCACTCTGACCTTTAACTTTTGGCCTAAATATGAGATTAAAATATAATAACAATCTACTGTTTTCGACAAAGGTAACTTTCAAGCGATGTCCAAATATACATACTGTCTTAATTGAAACCGAAAACATGCAGGAACGTTTAAGTGTGTGTCTCCTCAATGTTCTTGTTCTTATTTGAAAAAATCTGGGGACATTCAAGTTTGACAAGTGAATAGATATGAGAGTTCAAGATTTGTACCAGGATGTACTTTTAATGAAATACGAGGATAATTTCTGTCACATTTGTTTATGAGTATGAATGTTTATGTTGTCTTATCAAACATCTGTATCCAAATTGTGAAATGTAATACTTGAAATGTGTATTTTATGCAGGTGTATTTTTTTCAATACTTACTTTGTTTGTGTACTAGTGTGTTTGTCTGTATGCATATGTGAGTGTGTCCTTGCCTGTTTTTCAGTATGTTTATGTGCTTGTGTTTCTGTAAGTGTATATGCATGAGTGTCTGTATGTTTGTCTGTACGCTTATAAGCTTGTGTTTCTGTAAGTGTATATGCATGAGTGTCTGTGTGTTTGTCTGTACGCTTATAAGCTTGTGTTTCTGTAAGTGTATGTGCATGAGTGTCTGTGTGTTTGTCTATACGCTTATAAGCTTGTGTTTCTGTAAGTGTATATGCATGTGTGTCTGTGTGTTTGTCTGTACGCTTATAAGCTTGTGTTTCTGTAAGTGTATGTGCATGAGTGTCTGTGTGTTTGTCTGTACGCTTTTAAGTTTGTGTTTTTTATGTTTAGGTGCTTGTGTATTTATATCTGTACGATATGTGCTTGAATGATTTTCAGGATGATTATGTGCTTGAATTGTGTATTTATCTGCATGATATGTGCTTGCAGTCTGTATGGTTATAATTGTGTTCGTCTGTACGTGTATATGTTTGGGTATATGTCGTGCTGATGCGTTTGTCTGTACACTTATGTGCTTGTGTTCTTATTGCAAGCTTATGTGTTTGTTGTATGCTTTGTGCTTGTGTGTTTCTCTGTATGCTTTTGTGCGTATATGCTTGTGTTTTATGTATCCTGGTGTGCTTGTGAGTTTGTCTGTATGCTTATATGCTTGTGTGTTTGCCTATACGCTCATGTGAGTATCTGTTCGTTGTATGTTCATATGTTTGTGTGTTTACCTGTTTTGGTATGTGTATGTGTTTGTTGTATACTTATGTGTTTGTGTTTTGTCTGCATTCTTATGTGCTTGTGTGTTTGTTGTATGCTTATGTGCTTGTGTGTTTGTTGTATGATTATGCGCTTATGTGTTTTAGTAAAGTCTGTAATATCATTAAGGTTTTAATGCGTTTATTTTGTTGCTATGTTGTATCAACAAAATTAAAACCATAACGAAGTCTACGTATAACATACATGGTAATGGTTTCCTTTACAAACATCCCGTATTCCTGTAATTTGAACCATTACACAGTGTTTTCTTCAATTATAAATGTCACCGTCTTCTTATCAAATGGAAATGAAAACACACAAATCGGGTAGAGATACGATATGACAGAAAGTACATATGTTAATGTTTGTTGGTCAGATATCTCAGCTGAATATGGTCATTTTTATTTTTATCCTTAAGACAACAAAAATCATACCTTCATGAAAATTTCTAATTTTATGGTAGATCTAATCGGTACATATTACATATATTTATTTTGTGATGAATCTTCATCAACTGTTAAAAGTCAATAACATGACATTGTCTTGATAGGTTTTGCAGTGCTCATAAAGAAACTCTCAAGTGGTTATGTATCACAAAAATGGTCAAAGAATTTTATGAAATTCTGTAAGAAAGTACCTATAAATTTTTCATAGATATTGAAAAAGAATTAATACATTTTGTATTTGGCCAATATAGAGAATCATGTGTAAGGAAATGCTGATCAAAGTATCGCTCAATAAACCAAGTGAGGCATTGAACTGGAAAAAGGGTGATGTTGTGGTAGGGAGTTCTGATCTGGGATGTAACATCAATTTCATGCACCCCGACAGACCAGGAATATTTGCCAAAGTCTTGTCAAAAAAGGAAATGGGTAATAACCGGGTAGATCTAAGCTTGGAATATGCGCAGTGAGTATACGTTCATGGTATAATTTATGGCGTTGTTATTACACTGAGGTACACACTCATATTTTGTTTTGGTCCTTTCTAGTTATTACTTATGTAATTATTATACTTGGGTTAATGCGATATATCCAGAAAGAGTTAAAATAAATCAAAGACACAACAGAATCCAGAACATATGCTTCCTGCTCGAGATTTTACTTACTATATATATACACAGACTGGTAATAAACACCAAACTATATAACAAACGTGATGATTCACTGAAAAGTAATCTTGTTTAAAGTCCACGTTTCGCAATTTTTAAGGTCATTTTAATGACCTCGTTTACAGTAACTATATTTCACGTACTGATATGTTTAATAATCTGTACGATAGTATTTGTAGATTCGTCTATACTGGGTGTGACGAAGATTTATCTTTTATTATTTGATTTGAATTTTACTGCGGATTCCCGGCGTGTGTGGCAAACCAACGAGATGCATACTCCTCCATAACACCTGATCCCATCGCTATCAGAGGTCCCTTTCTGTCCAATGTTCACCAAATTTATATATTTGTATATTGTGTACTGAAATTACTGACAATTCTTCGGAGTGTGTTTTTTATGTTTTGTAAGATAATCAATCACAGTTGTTCTGTATAACATTACTCTATGGAATTGCTTCATGTGAAAATATATTACTTTCCGGTTCAATGGCAATGAACACACTATTGCTTTATGATCATGTATTAATTTCAAGTTTCATTAGAACAGATCGTAATGGTACTTATTTCACGTTTGCAGTACATTGAATATTAATAAGATTCAAATAAAATAAACCGAACTACGACAGAAAATATCTCAGTGTGAAATATCTTTAAGAGATGCTAGAGTATGTCTTCAACTTTATTTTCAGCCCTCTAGACGTTCTAGAAGAAGCAAACATTTCCATGCATGTTACCAAAGACCACGAACGAGTGGCTCACTCATTAAGAAAACGCGATACCACAAATTTTCTATCCCAACCACTGGACACAGTCAATTGGCAGGAAAATATTTCAACAACTGTGAAATTTAATAGCGATGAGAAGAAGATCTTAATAGTGAAAAACAGCACCAAAAAACTACCAGAGATATATATACAAGACAAAAGTGATACGACAAGTTGGGACGGGTCAGAATTTATATTTTCTTGCATCAGCTGTGTCGGGGAGACATCAATTTCCTACCATCTGTAAGTATCACTCAAAATCATGTACGATGCAGCCGTTGTTATGGCAATAAGCCAACAAATATTTCTCTTTGCATTTTTATAGAATAATGATTGTTACTAATTTGGGCTAAACTATAAAAATGACGCCAATTTCAGTCACGGCACAATATTTTAGCTATCTACGTTGACATATGGGTAATTACGAATAATGTTATATTATATCACGAGCCGAAGGCGAGGGATATGTGGGAACCTCTGTATGCGACATAAAACCGTATCATCCGCATGACAACATGGATAACAATTCTGTCACCTTTCTAAACATTCAACAGAAAAAATATAGAAGCATGCCTCAACTTAGTCCTTGTAACTCCAATAACCCTTTCTCTGCTACAAATAAACCCCATTTTGTACCAGTTCTTTTGGCCGTTACACGATTACAGTCATATAGCATCGCATCACAATTGCATCAAGTCGCAAATGTACTGAGCGCGCATCAGGCGGTAGATATGAAAAATATATACCGCATGATCAGGGACGTACGGTTAGATATGTTTCGGCGATTAACCAATGAAGACAAGATGATTCTATGATGCTATTCAGATGGATGATATATCATTAGTTATCTACATTGTCATACGGGGTTTACTGTTTTTAATATCAAATGCCGGAGTTCCCGTATTTCCCGAGCCGGCGGCGATGGCATTGAGAGAACTCCGGCATGTGATATGAAACCGTATAACCCGTATGACAACGTTGATAACGAATTTGTCACCTTTCTGAACATTCAACGGAATTTTTTCAGCATGTCCCATGCTTAGTTCCAGAAATTTCATTAATAGATTTACAAACAATACACACAGAGAAAACAAAGAAATCTCTCTCTCTCTCTCTCTCTCTCTGTCTCTCTCTCTCTGTCTCTCTCTCTCTGTGTGTGTGTGTGTGTGTGTGTGTGTGTGTGTGTGTGTGTGTGTGTTTAACATTGTCGACTCTTATAATTTTCATTCCAGAGATATTGAAATACACAGAAATTTACAAACCAACAAGCCAATGGTTAAACGATATATTTCACAGGTAAGTTAAGTGTCTATTTTTGGATTTAGCTATTTATAACTCCCATGTTTTAAATGTCTTTGATTATAAATTATGATAATATTCCATTCACAGATCCAACCGATGGTGGAGCATATAATCCCATACTTAATCAATCACTTGGGCCCACGGGGATTGATGGATTTATGTGAATTTAGACTGTAGATCATTGTAGTCTTATCCCTGTTTTAACTGCTCACTAGTATATAACCCGATATTGTTAGGTGCGATTATCTACTGAGCCTGATATTACTCAAATTAAGCTAATCATAATTAACGAATAACATTTATTGTATATATATATATATATATATTTTAAAATCTTATCTTAACTTTGTACTAATGTGATATATATATATATATATATATATATATATATATATATATATATATATATATATATATATATATATATATATATATATATATATATATATATATCTATATATATCTGTGTGTGTGTGTATGTGTGTGTTATGTGGTGTGTGTGTGCGTTATGTGTTGTGTGTGTTGTGTATGTGTTGTGTGTGTGTTGTGTGTTGTGTGTGTGTATGTGTGTGTGTTTTGTGTTGTGTGTGTGTTGTGTTGTGTGTGTGTTTGTGTGTGTGTTGTGTGTGTGTATGTGTGTGTGTGTGTGTTATGTGTTATGTGTGTGTTGTGTGTGTGTATGTGTGTGTTATGTGTTGTGTGTGTGTTATGTGTGTGTGTTTTTTGTTGTGTGTGTTATGTATTGTGTGTGTGTGTTATGTGTGTGTGTGTTTTGTGTTGTGTGTGTTATGTGTTGTTTGTGTGTGTGTGTTTTGTGTGTGTGTTATGTGGTGTGTGTGTGTTATGTGTGTGTGTTGTGTGTGTGTGTATGTGTGTGTGTGTTATGTGTTGTGTGTGTGTGTCTTATGTGTGTTTGTGTTTTGTGTTGTGTGTGTGTTTGTGTGTGTGTGTGTTGTGTGTGTGTGTTATGTGGTGTGTGTGTGTGTGTGTGTGTGTGTGTGTGTGTGTGGTTATATACTTAATTCCATGATTTGTATCTATTTGCTTAGATCCGACACCCTAGGATATATAATGTTATTTGTTTTAGTGCTTTATACAGTCATTAGAATCTTAGATAGTAAATCATTTGAAAAATTCATACAATCGAACCTGAGACATTAGTTTGTACATTTACAATTTGATTAAAAGAGAACAACGTACAATATACATTTGATTCCGAGGACAAAGGTTATTTTTCTCAACAATATGTTGATTCAGATCATAATTATATTATTAACATTTTTAGGTATCTGTTTGCAAGTGTGAGCACAAAATATGATTTTTAATTTTTTCACACAAAAGCATTTTTATGTAAATACCATGTCTCTCATATATTTACCCAGGTAGAGGGAAGCTCAACAAACATCTTAAAATTTGCCATAAATTCAAGCAGAGAACAGACTCTTACTAAATCTTCTAAACTATGGAGCACAGAACCGGTTACAGTAACTGTCATAGAACTCGCCAAATTTAAGAAGTTCCCAACCATACAACTTACAATTAATACCAGTACTGAAGCATTTATAGAGCTGTATGCTACTTCAAATAGAGATGATATATACGTGGAAGGGTTTTTTGAAACTGATGGAGATTTCGTTATTTGTATGTATCGTCAAACAGACTTGATTTCAAACATTAAAAACTCAAAGTATGAAAGAACATGTAGATAAATGTACAACATAAGATGTATTATTGCCTCTACCATACCTCATTATAAAAAGACTGATAACATGTGGACAGGAATGAAAAAGATATTACATGTATTTATAATACCACTGAAATAATCAAACACACACAAAATCAAATGAATAAGTCAAACCCAGTCTTGCTTTTCTACCTAAATCAATCAGAAATGATGAAATGACTATCATTACTAGGTAAATCTAGTAAATTCTAAATTATTCCAAAGCTAAGATAGTCATCTTTTCGCAGTGTTTACTTTTAGATGGATTTGGCTATGTATTTAGATTTATTATTTGGCCTTGTATGATACATCTTTCCCTTTAGAAAATTTATTTAGTTCAAGTGATTAAGTCTACATGACAGATACGATCGTCTTGAGCATTCTAACTGTGGTATTGTTTTTAAAATTCAAAAGTCGTTCAACATTTGGAAATCAGGAGTTTCAATTGAAATAAACTGAATATATATATATATATATATATATATATATATATATATATATAAATATATAGAGAGAGAGAGAGAGTGCGTGTGTTTGTGTGTGTGTGTGTGTGTGATTACACATTTGTTTTTGTTATTAACAGCCAAGGAATATTCTAATAACACTGACAATGACCAAGCTTCTTTGTACAATTGGAGAACTGTTAACAGAGGAAAGAACTACGTCGTATCCAATTCTTCATTTTACTTCAATGCCAATATGTCTCAACTGGTACGATTTATATCTTTGTTTATAAAGTGAAAGGAATCAAAACTTTTAAATACTAGTAATTTCATTGATGTGAAAATGATTGACGAGACATTCCTTGCTCACTCACTTGAAAGCTATCTATTTGATTATAGTAAATAAGTAAATAATTTCGTATCGTATCTAAGCTTTATACATACCAAATGTCAATGTCAAACGTTTCCATGGAGATTTTAAAAAGTATTATTCATCTATTTCAGATTAAAAACCGTTAAATAAGTGTTGGTAACAAAAGCAAATCTATGTACTACCGACATTTAAATGTTGTACTAGCTTAGAGGCGAACTGACTGCATTTTGTTTTTGTTTATTTTTTCCTGTTCTACTACTAAGATTGATGTACAATAACAGAAAAAAATATATACACAGGCATAAACATTCTTATATTCCTTTATATCTTAAAATTGCTTGAGAAAACCAGGTTTGACAATTTTTAATTGCAAGAAAATCTATTTAAAATTGGAGCTCAACTGATGAAGTCTAATTGACAGAAACGATCGTCTTGAGCATTATAACTTTGGTATTATGTTTATGATATTTATTAACTCAACCTTACTATTTGTATATAAATACCACTCTAGAGCTGACCTTTTTTCACAAAATATTTAGGAATATAAGATTTGTTATGTCTGTGTATAGTTCTTATTTGTTATTATACATCAAGAACAAGAAGAAGAAGAAAAAATATTTTTATGGGTAAACACCTCTAATGCCCCTTGTAAGTATTTTTATGTATTGCCTCGACCAACAATATAGGTTTGGTTTCAATTATAGCATTTCATTTTACTTACAGATACACATAAATCCCTATATTGGATGGAAAGAAAAGGATGTCTTCATAGATTTCGCGTCAAATTTCTCCTTCAGGTACCACTACCTTCATGTACTTTGTGTTTTTGGACATGAGAGACCTATCAATTTTATAAGTGTGTTATTAGATAGGTTTTCTACTAAATCTGTAAAAATGATAAACATATTTCTTCTGAAACAAAATGCGGTATAATACAATACCAAATACATAAATATGAATGCATTCTGAAAACAACCTAAGAAGTACCTCTGTAAAAAAAGACTATCTAATATCTAGGCTTTCGAGGAATTTAGAATTCAAACGAAATATCACTTAAACTTAATTGTAAAATTATCAATATTATGATGAATATTTTTAATGATCTGAAAGTGTTTTAGCTCATCTGAACCGAAGGGGTAACCCTTTTTGAAAATCTTCCTCTCCAGTAATACGTCGTGGATTGAAAAACTAATTGCATTTGAGTGATTTACATAACTATATGATTCAAGTTTGTATTTTTTGTATAAATTGGAATATTTTAATATTTGACGTATTTTGACGTCTTTCCAGACTTTGTCATTTTCATACATTTTTAGGTCACCTTCACACCCCAGGAGTGTTATAATAATTTGTAAATTGATTTTTAAGATACATACACAGTTTAGGTGAGCGATGTTCCCAATAGGCATTTTGTTTTATTCTAATTTGGTCATTCTAGTGACTTTTTAGTGGATATCTCCCAATTATTATGAGAGAATATTTTTGTAATCTTTTTCAACTTATATTTATTGTTTGTGTTCTATTGACAGACTGGACCAGGGAATAGTATCGTCCTCCAACAAGACGATATCATCATTTTGTTTGACCTCTAATTCCAATGTTACTGGCGACTTTGAAACAGATGATAACGCATTTATTGCTCGTGCTTTTGGGTTAACTGTTTGGTAAGTTTTTTGAATACTCTGAATGCTGAGAAATGAAAATAAAATCATCCAATGATGACAGATATAGATGAAGTGAAGAAATGATTTTACCAGTGCTATGGACGCATGTCTATATAGTGACGGTTATGTGTTTGTTAAAGTTTCATCCAACAGTCTTATGACATTCACTTCATATGCCAAAAGCCGGCCTGGCTCAGTCGGTAGCGCGCGCTCAACTCTTGATCGTGGGGTCTTGAGTTCGAGTCCAGCCGGCAGCGGGTTGGTTTCTTGTTCTTCGGATGTGACAGTAAATTTCGAGGTCCCATGTCGCAGGAGGTGTCGGCATGTTAAAGAACCCTCACTGCTCAATGGCCGTAAGTGCCGAGCATAGGTCAAAATTTAAGGCCCTTCACCGGCATCTAGTGACGTCTCCATATGAGTGAAAGATTCTTGAGTGGGACGTTAAACAACAAGTAACAAACAAACAAATCACATGCCAAATCTTGACGACGGAACATCAACTATCATTGATTAAATTTTATACAAGGCAGATATCAATATGTATCTAGAAAATAATAAAAAATTGGAAAATGAATTTTATCTACAAAGTCATAACACGAAATTCAATTTGGCGGATTCGATGCATAAAAGGTTCGATCCATCATTCCCAAACAATATACAAATTCCAGTAATGGGTGGATTCTGCACAACACAAGTTCGCATCCAGTTTCTTGTTATTTTCTATTAAATGTAGTTCAAATCACATTTCTTTGGTAGTTTGAGAATAGTTTAGTAATTTTTAGTTAACCTTTTGTTTGATTTCCATTTTCATTTATTTAGTGCATTATCACGCTACACTTGTAAAATGTACCATTTCTTTTACTCTCTGGTTGTGTGTATGAGAGATTGGATGTTTGCGTGAGAGTGTGTATGTGTACGTTTTTTATGTTATTTTAATAGTTTTGTCCTGATGAAGGGAGAGATCGTCCCGAAAAATTTGACATTTATTTTGTCCGTGTCGTTAGTCATTTTAGTGCTTTATATATTCTTTTGCTGACCTGTATCTATTGTTTAGATCCAAAACTCTAGGATATACAGTATTATTGGTTTTAGTGCTATGTATATATATTATACATATATTGTATATATTATATATTATCGCCCTCTGTTATAACGTCAAACCCGCATAACGCCGTTATTTCTTGAAGAACGGATTTCCTCCCATATATTTCCCTCTTTGTAACACAAAAACCCGCATACCGCTATCGACCGTTGATTCTCCGGAACAAATGGTCATTTATACATGTTAAATCCCTCGAACATATCGCCATACCAGTTGAAAAAAAGGTGTAGTAAAACCGTTAGCTTACAGTAGCTTGTTTACTTCATACTTCGACAGCTAAGGTTAGATAACTCGAATATCGAGTGTCATAAACTGATATTCGGTTCTCGCTTCCGTGAAAGTTAGGAAAAATCGTCATGTCGTGCGTTGACACAGCAATTATTACAAGTCAGGAAATAATTATGAGTAGATTAGAGATATATAAACTTAAAGCCTTTGTTTTGCCAGCCTGTCATGGAGTAATTTTAAACAAACAAACAAAAAACCAAAACAAAACAAAACAAAACAAAACAAACAAAAAACAAAAACAAAAACAAAAAACAGCATGGAATTTAACATACGGTATTTTGGACGGCTTAATTTTGGTCAATTCAATAAGATGGTGAAATTGTCTAACCTTAAACAATAGGCAAAATATCCGATAATTACGATATATACCCTGATATACAACAGGGACTGAAGACATGTCATAATGAAAACGACCACACCTCGAAAATAGTAAACTTCGAGATTTTACCAAACCCATTATACCTCCAGGACATTCAGAAAGACAAAAGGTGGCGGTGTGTCGAGATAATATATATATATATATATATATATATATATATATATATATATATATATATATATATATATATATATAATTTATCATTACAGGAACCAGTTATTAGCACCAAAACAACGACAACTAGTAAGTAAAATGACAGATCAACTGTTGAGCTCTAGCTGTAAAGCGAACTGTTTCCAAATTCCGTTTGAGTCAGGACTTGAAAACGCTACAATGGAAGATGTTTGTGGAGCAGTTACCACTCCTATTGTCAGAAATAGTGATGAATTTGATAAGTATGATATCAGAAAGAGAGAGAGAGAGAGAGAGAGAGAGAGAGAGAGAGAGAGAGAGAGAGAGAGAGAGAGAGAGAGAGTGTGTGTGTGTGTGTGTGTGTGTGTGTGTGTGTGTGTGTGTGTGTGTGTGTGTGTGTGTGTGTGTGTGTGTGTGTGTGTGTGTGTGTGTGTGTGTGAGAGAGAGTACATTTTGTACATACATTTAACATACCAACATTTGAAATACATACCGGCACTATAGTTCAGTGTCTAAGAAGAAACAAATCTTAGAACGATATTAATTCTTTGAATTAATCATAATATACTAAATTCAGCCTACAGAGGAATATAACAACCAGGAACTTTTTTGTCGTATTTATGTGAAATATTGTGCCTGTTTACGCAATTTTCTTTTTCTACCCTGGTATTAGAAATTTACTTATAGTCGAGATCAGCAAACTATTTTGAGCTTTATTTATGGCTTCTGAAATTAAATACAGTATACTGATGAACAAATTATGAATAATGAACATTTTGACGAAAAAATTAGGATATGTGTTATTTGTATTTCTGCGTTTCACATTTCGTTTTGTTTTTGAGAAACTATCGAAACTTAACATCAATTAACTTTTGCGTTTATAGTTTGAGAAAAATATATGGAGATTTAATGATATTTGCTGACGAGGAGTACAATGAATCTACTTGGTGCTCCGCACAGGGCAACAATTGCACCAGTTGCGATGATTATGAAGGCAATGATAATGTCTGTGCCGATCGTCTAATGACCGCTCAACTGGCGTCTGCAATTACTCGACTTGCAAGTTTTGCCGAAGTTGAATGGCCAGATCGTAAGAAACTTAATGAATCCATTCTAAATTGTATAATAGATATGAGAAATAACAATATTATATATGTTAATTTTGTATCTATATGAAATAATCTGTTGATGTGTTATTGTTTTTGTTCCATACACATTCATCTTGAATTGTAAATTGTTGACATCACTGATCCTTCGATGAAGAATGATTCTTGAATTCTTTTCCCCTAGATCTGGAATTAGATACTCGACATGTAATATTCAAACAAAACTTGTAGTTTTCCCATCTAGGAAACAGGTCAATGAAGGAGTTATTGTGTATCCCTGTTACTATTTATAATTATTCGAATCACTTCAATTTGACAGGTACATTGGTCATGTATAATATATTTAATGACTTGGAGACGGGCAGAATATTTTGAATATTCACGATTTAATTTTACAGGTAAACTAGTAATTTTAGAGGCGTACGACGAACCCACGTCAGCAAATCCAAGTGGACAACATGGGGCTGAGTCTTTATTTTACGAGGGTCGTGCTGCACGTGTCGGAATAAGTAAACCTCTTTCAAGTATGACAGGCAAAGTAGAGGTTGATAACGATGCTGATATACACCTCCGACTAAGAGAACTCCTGGGCTGCTCTGGATTTACATACATGAGTGAATATATACCAAACTCAGTGCTGGATATATGTGTGATCCAGACCAGTGGCGAATCAACCTACCGCCGAAGACGAAAGAAAGCTGCAATTTCAAACAATATTGCGATATGTAATAATTATAAAGAAGAGTCAGAAGATTTTATCAGCAGAATGATACAGTTAGGTAAATATAGCGTTCACAGAATTTTACACACATAAAGTCTAGCTTTGTAGGACAAGCTATAATTATATATTATATCATAATTTTATACAAATTTGAGTAAGTATTGACTGAAAATGATTTGTCACATTATTTAGACATATCTTTGGCGAAATCAATGGAGATAATGCATTGTATAGATAGTAATTTTGTTCTATTTAGGTTTCTGTTCAAATACATATACAGTAGCTTGCCTTACTTTTTATTTAGTGGTATTTTATATATAAAATGAGGAATACGGTGATGAACATTATAAGATATATGTTAGCTGTAATGTATATGTTTTAAGACATACTGCGTCTCTATATTTTTCAGATGTTTCGTCAAGTAATATAAATTCTGCGAACTATTTTGCATCCGACACCGTATATCCAAAAGGTACAACCGCATCATCTGTATGTGGCCCAGCTGAAGAAAAGTACCAGAGGCAAAATAATTTACAGATGAACAGGTCTGGTTCAGAACATTTGATTTTTAGTTAGTAGAATAGCTATGAGGTTAGTTCAAACCCCCATTTTTGTCGATATAGTGTATTATTTTTTGCTAGTCTAGTGTACTTACTTTGAAATAGTATACAAGCACCTGTCTGTTATATTTTGCTGTTATGTCACTTGGTATCAATTTAAACCCAAAGACAGTATCAGAACTGAAAATAGCATATAAGATCGGGAGATTGTTATCATTTAGCATTCAGAACATTCTGTTTGTTGGTAAAGGAGAAAGTAGTAACATAATTGAAATTTTAAGCAAACTTCCTGTTATTATTGTCTGCCTGCGAACAACCTTCTACAGAAAAGCGATACATCCACTTTCTGCTACACAGGCTAAACAAAATAATCAGGTAATCCATAGAATAGGGTTCCAGATGATTACGACAGTTTCCTATTCTATTATTTAAGGTGACCTTTTGTAGAATACATAGTCAGATATACAATATTCAAATTCACTTTAAAAGTATTTAATTATATTGTATAAAAATATTTCCAAAAATAGACACTCAAAACGTAAGCCTCTGAGACGTTTTGTTATCAGGTCTTTACTTACTAATATTTATCAAGAATGCAGACCTATTCATTCCCATTTTAAAACAAATCTGACTGTACTTGAAGATCAGTCTTTCTTTTAAAGTTATTATCAAAATATCAAATTTAGAGTATCTGAACATAATTTGTTATGCTATTTTACGGGTAGATGATATTATTCATATTAATTTTAATTTTTTAAATTGTACATCATCAATTTTTGTGAATAACTTAGACCAACCTTTTTAACATATAAATTGTAGGATAGTGCAATATCCGTTTGAAAATGTGGACTTCGATTCTGAAGGACCGGCGAACAGCTATTGTGGTACAAAAACGCGTCAATGTCAGATCTGTTCCCAGTATACATACAGTGATAATCCATGGGATTGGTGTGAGCTACGTATGATGACCCCGAGACTTAACATTAGAGTTAATCGACTGAGTCAACTCATCAATATCAAGAAAGGTAAAATGTGAAAGCAAGGAAATTACGCCTTATTGAAATCCCAGTGATTTGCCTTCACATTACAAACCTCAGACAAGTTAACGTAGAATTAAATTTTCACTGTTGTACTGATTTAATGTTGGCCGTTTTATATTCATGCGCGTGAAGGTAAAACGAATTCTTGAAAATGATATTAAGGTAAGCATAACAAAAATGTATAGACAATACAGTCTACCATAAGTTCAACAATCAAGTTCGATTGCTGTATAATATTTATATGTTCCAAAAAGACATTATAAGTTGGTGACGGTCAAGTAATCGTTAACGATAGGACAAAATCGTGTTGTCTCTTCACGTCCATGTTTTTTGTTTTATTCTTGATTTCCATCACTTATATGAAGGTGTCACCGGCTGTAGATGAAGCGTTCTGTGTTGACCTGTGTTAGGGATTGACACCAGTACAGTGAGGGTTCTTTTCGTACTGTACAAATCCTTGCATTACAAGTGTCATTTACTGATTTGTAATAAATTGAAAATGAGTACAGGACAATAATATTGTCCTGTACTCATTTTAAACCTTGGTTTAAGCCTCATCCGAAAGTCCCGTGGCTCTAATTTCTGGTCGGGAGCTCTTGGAACAGTCACTATCTTTTTGAAGACTTGGATATAAACCGGTATCGGGGAAATGAGTTCGGTGCCCTCCGCTTGCGAGCCGAACGCTAATCGACTACAACACGACAAGCATTCTATATAAATGTATAATCATAGATTCCATTGACTACTTTTGGCAGATGTAATATTAAAAGTCTGAAGCGTAGTGCTATGTTCCGAATATGATATCGCATTTGTATTGAAGAATTCTTTCTAATGACGATAAACAAAATACTTACTTGTAAAGTGGGTTGGTTTGCGGGACAATATGAACAATTGTGTTATATTTTATGAATGCGATCGATAAATTTATCTATGAATATTATGAACACCATTTAAATTTTAAGATTATCAAAAGCTAAGATATTCATTTTAACAGTAGGTATTGTCCGATTCACATAAGATGGCGGGGGAATAACCTTTTGATTATCATACGGATGATTCTACTCACTTTTCGGTTATGACAAGCTGCACGTGAAAACGTTTTATTTTTCACTGGATACTCTCTTAAGTATGGTGACAAGTAGGAACGATTACTCTAGTCAGTGTAATTTTAATGTTGTGCATTATTACCTAAAATTTAAACTCGTCCAGGTCAAAAAGGGTTCACAAGACTCCGCCCCGCCAGGTTATTTGGATTTTACTATACTCTTAAACGGTTTTGGCAATACATTTAGATTTATTATTTGGCCTTGTACGATGCCGCACTTTATTTCGAAAATATACATTTCTATTAAATTCGACAGCTCAACTGAATAAGTCCTGTTGACAGAAACGATCGTCTTTGAGCGTTTGTTTTAGCATCTTTTGTTAAACTAAAACTTTGGTATTGTTAATGATGTTTATAACCATTACACTGTCTTAAGTTTAGATGTCATATTAATTATATTAATGTAATACATACTTTGCACCGAATGTTTTCATTTGTTTCAGGTATTAAACCGAAGTCCAACACAGGTAGGGCTTTAATGACATATGGATAATTTGTTATCAAAATTAAAGTAAATACAACAATTAATAAATTCTTTTGCAGAAATAAAATTGACACAAAGATTACAAACTGTAAAATTTGATTTGCAACAGATTCTATGCAACAGTCAGATCGTTATTATATTGCACATTTGCAGGCAATATGAAATCGCTATCATTGATAACCACGAATCAAAGTGTCAACCACATTTCTAAAATGCCAATAACTGTAATTATATCAAATATATAATCACTTGTATTCAGTTATGTTTAAAGTAAAGGTACTGTTCATCTTAATATCATAGGCACTTGAAAATTTATATGATTTCTAATTCACTAGTGCACCGACTTTGTAGAAAAACAGATAGTTAGTGATGTAGGTTCGAGCGTTTTGTTAGTCACAACTTCCACAATTTACATTGTTATAAGGTGTTTACCTTAGTCCTACTTTTATCTTTTGATCATTAAGATACTTTTCTTCTACATTCATCGCAGCTACTGTTGTACCAAGTGGGTGGACAAAGGAGGAATATGGTGTATGTAGAAGAGGTGGCATAGCCTTTGAAACTAAATCCGAATGTAAAAAAGTGATGCCTGATTCATGGACAGAGAGCTCAAAATGTGTATGTAAATATATTTTGTCTTGTCTCCTGTTTAACGTCCCGTAAAGAATGGGGAAACGACACTATCTATCGGAGACGTATCTCAAAATTTTACCTCTGCTATGAAATCATATCAATGCAGAGGAAATTGTCAAATTTAATAAGCCTATTAATACACGTGACCTCAGTTATCCCTCTTATGTAAAACGCTTATGGCGTTAACATTTATTCAGAGCTTTTTGGGCAAAAACAGTTGCTCTCTCTCGCTTCGAGCTCACTGGTCTAACCAACTGATCAACAGCGAACACTCGTATTTATATGCTTACAAAAGAAGGGGCTTTTTAATACCAGGGTTTATTGCGTAACTACTAATATTAACTTGGTCTTGAATGCAGTACTGGGTATCCGTTGTCTGTGCGCAGTTATCGATCATATCATTAAACTAAAAACATGTATTACAGGATACATGTATTAAGGAAACAAGGTGTTGTTTTGGATCTGGAAACGGCAATCTTGGATGTATGCAGTCTGACTGTGACGCGCCTCCAGACGTTTCTATTTGGAGAGCTATAACATGCAAAAGTACGTAACTCTTGTGTGTGGTTTAGCTTACATTGATTGCCAATACATTATATACATTTGAATGTTAGGTAGGCTTGTCAATTGAAAATACAATTTTGAAAAATATGAAAGCAGTATCAAATTTACATGCTACATATAGATAATAATTTCTGCCTATAAGGATAAATAACCTGTATAAATGCATTATTTCTTTTGAAATTCAAATTATAACATCAGGCATATAAAATCACAGATACCAAGGTATGAAACATCAGGATGTTCATTTAATTTAAAATTCTCTAGAACGATAATTAAGATTCTTCAGTTGTATTTACCAAGATAAAAAAGTTATATGTTTTGATGAATATAAAGTTATTTCTGTATACAGATAGTATAATAACAATTATATTAATTCATCTTTCAGCTGTGAATCCATTTAAACCAGGTGCCACCATATCCCCAACTCCAGGTATGTCATAGAAGATAGGTCAATATGATACTCTTAAGCCTGCCAACCGTACCGACCATACTGAGCTGGTCTAAAAATGAATCATATAATACAATTTCACAGTATGGTCAAATAGTCCCCTTAAATTTTAATCCATAAAACTTTGTAGTATTTCCGTACGCGCCGATTATTTTCTACTAAAGTAATTCATGCATTTCGCTGAGCTTCTCAAAAGCTAAGATATCCATTTTACAATGGGTACCCTTAGACAAAAGTGAAAATTTCAAAAACAGCGCATTACTACTTTACGTATTTAAAGCAATTCTATGTTATGTTATGTAGAATTTTTATACAAATATATAAAATGTATGTTTTTCAGTCTGTAATAGCGGCAATGACAAGAAAATGATCCTGTTCGACAATGTCTGCTCAGGTAAAGTAAAATCACGACAACATAATAACCATAAAACATATATTTGTACAAGTCTTAGAGATCCATATATTATTCTTCAGTCTAAATATTGGTTTTAGTGCATCATACTGTCATCCTTTTAATAAAAATAGAACCAAAATTGCAATAGTAATCCCAAGTCAACCACATCAAACGCCTTCTCAAAATCCAAAAACAAAAGAATACCATCTGTATTTCCCTTTTTACAACAATCAAATAAATATAATAATATTATTGCATTTTCTTCAATAACATTATTTATAATTATTCATCTATTATCCGTTGGAGTCATTTTGCAAAAGCAAAAGCTATTATTCTATGATAAACACAGTGGTCTACAATTCTTAAGTAAACTTCGTTCCACTTTTTGTATTAAGATAATAATTGCAAGTTAATAAATTGGTCAATTTTTTTTTTCAAAGCATTTTGGACAAGGAATTTTATTTTTTTCTCAAAACATTTATGAAATACCCCTGGAATTCCCCCTGGGACCTCCGTGCCCCAGTGGTTAGAGCATTGCGCTTTAAACATACATTCTCTCACTTCTGGTCATTGCAGTTCGAACCCCGCTGGAACCTTAGCTGATTTTGTGAAAAAAATTGCCAGTTTCCTTGCGGAAGGCTCGTTATCACATCCCGGGTACATTGTAACCAGGTTCTGTCCTCCCACCATTAAAAACCATATAGCTAAATAATTGTTGAGTGTGGCGTGAGACATTATTCAAAAATTAAAATTCCATCTAATTCAGGAGACTTATATAATTTCATAAAATTTACAGCTTCACCACGTTCATTAATAGTAATCACAAATTGACCTACTTTGTGTTTCCTTGGTGTATAAATCAATATGATCATTATTATTTTCTTTTTATTTCGAGGCATATAAATTTTCATGAAAATTACACATTTCTCCTAGTATCCTGTTTTGATTTAAAATGCTTTCATTATTTTCTAATTTCAGTTTTTTTTATATTATTATGTGAATGATGAGTTTTCTAAACTAAGGAAGTACTTTGTATTATCCCGTCTTCACAAATCCATTCGGCATTGTACCTAATGTGTATTCCTTTAGATTTTATCGATTTGCTCATCAAAGTTTGTCTGGATTTATATTTTTATTCACATCAAATTCATCATAATGTTATAGTTTTAATAAATTTTATTTCTTCCTTGAAATGGTTGTGTTTTTATTTGCATAATCAATTATAGAGTTTACCTAAACCCCGTGTTTAAAATATTCCCATGAATTAATGTAATTCTCTACTATGTCTAAATATTCTTTATGCTTGTGTTTTCCATATTTTTACAATTGATATTATTTAAAAGTGAAAAATCGCATACCGGTGTGGAAATCACTTATGATCTGTTAATCTAGTTCTATTTATAGTACCGGGAATTCTTCTTATGATTATCTTTCTACCAGGAAAACATAATGATATATTTACATGTTCTCCCATTCACTCTATGTTAATACATATTTTCGTCATACTTGCATTTCGAAAATTGATTCCCCAAGTGACCTGCGTATGTAGGCATTTGCACATACATGAAATGGAACTACTTGTGACAAGTAGGAACGATTACTCTTGTCAGTGCAATATTAATATTGTGATTTAAGAGTCCACCCCGCCAGGTTATATGTATTTTACAAAAACTCTCTATGCTTGGTTCTTTATCTTTCCATAAATCAGATAACTTTAAAGTCTTTATAGCATCGTTTTCTTATTCTGCCCTCGACCTGAAATGTGCGCCGGGGGCATCTATTGTTTGGATTGCCCGTCTGTCTGTTTGAATGTCTATCCGTAATTCCGTCCCGCTTATATATAAAGTGCAAAATCTCAAGTTTAGATTATGATACAGTAAACAAACTTAGACTGTAGGTTCATTTAAGGGTTGCTCACACTTCACTGACATCAAATGTCCCTGGGGGTGGGGTGGGACATTGCAAAACTTTGTTGGGACCGGGGACATTTGTGTTTCACAAATACATTTTAATTAAAGTAAAAATTGTAATCATAAGTGATTATTAAGTTTACTAAATTGGTAGATTAATGATATACAAATGTCTTAAATTTTGTAAATTATTTATTTCTATAAAAAAACTGAGCGCCATAATCTTGTTTGTTACTTGTCTTTAATTAAAATCCTTTTTCATTTAAAGAAATATTACTGTACAACTTTAAATAATTTATGTATATGGTTTTATTATAGTGTTTTATGTGATGAAACCTCTGTTTTAGGAGATCCTTGTCTGTTTTTCAATGGAAGGGAATACTATATGCTGTTGAAAGTTGTGATGATATTTGAAGTGTGCTCCGGATTGTGGAATGAGGCTGGCATTGACAATGAAATGAGCAATGCAAATGTTGCGGACGGCGAACTAATGACGTATTTCAAAACCTGCTTAAATAATGCTCCAGTTAATGTCTTGAAACTTCATAGAGATGATCCCAAACTCAACGATCCAACAATTGGTAAATAAAAAATATCATAATATTCATCCGAAACGAATTTTTCAACTTTTGATTAAAGTCCTGATAAAGAGACGTCTGAATAACTTCATATCCTAATTAAGATTATTACAGCGATTTTTCTAATGTAACGTAGTATGAATATATCCTTGTATAACAAGAGATATATGTAATGTGCTTTGAAACATGTCCATCATTTGTTCTTGTAAATGATTACTTTTAATTCTTCTATCACAATTAAACACTTTCCTACATTACACAGGTATCGGGTACAGTTTGAGGGAATCCTTTCAAAATCCAACTGAACGAAAAGATAGACTAGAAAGAATATTGCCAAACATCAATTATTACGCAATAATGCATAAGTCGGGATCTATTTCCAAGAAACAAGCTTTGTATTTGTACGGGGTAAGTTAACTGACAACAGATTACTCCGCATATACATTAACCGATGTGTCTATCTAGATATCTATTTCTTATATCATTGTGTTCGTTTTTTATATAGTTTTATATAGTTATCTATTTACTGATACTTTTTTGTTCATTTCTCTTAAATCTCTTAAATAGTTCCATCGAAGTGTTGCTGATGGCTGTAATATTGTATCTTATAAACGCCAAGTAAAACTTTCACCGTTTTACAAAATTTTGAATTTCTTCACGAAATAGATATGATATCAGGTATCTCATACAAAAGGATACCCAAAGCTTGTATTTTTTATAGAACACTTTGGGTTTTACCTTATTTACAATCATTTTGTTGAATGAAACATATTTAAGATGTAACCACAAGTGCATTCCCAGTGCGTAGTCCTTTCAATAATAAGCGTGAACAAAGTTTTATCTTTGTCCAAATTTCCAATTAGTACAATAAAACAGAACAGTAACCATACACTAGTAAATCAATACAATAACTATAATAATCACTGAACATGCAACATATTTTGGTACAAATGGAAATGTGCAGCGTGGTATAACAAGATGTTAGAAAAGACTGATTTTTAGAAAAGTAAAAAGGATAGAGAGAGAGAGAGAGAGAGAGAGAGAGAGAGAGAGAGAGAGAGAGAGAGAGAGAGAGAGAGAGAGAGAGAGAGAGAGAGAGAGAGAGAGAGAAAGAGAGAGAGAGAGAGAGAGAGAGAGAGAGAGAGAGAGATGGGGAAAATAGAGACAAAAGTTTTATAAGACTCAGCTGCTTTTTAATGGCTTCAGTAATACTCTCAATTTTTATTATATTATTATACCAATTTGAACTTGAGAGAAAATATTTATGTTCTATACTTTTTTCTTTGTCAATTATTATTTCCTACGTCTTGAGCATTATAACTTTGGTAGTATGTTTATAATATTTTAAAAACATCTCTACAAAAACAATATTTAGTATTCTCCTTATCCATGTTGATTTCAGTGCATATGTAAACATATTAAGATCTATCGTTCTCAATCCACCTTCTCCAAAATATTCTTAATCAAAACATCTTTTTTTATTCTATGTACTGTTGAGCCCCATATAAAGGTATAAATAAACTCATTAATTTTCTAAAGACATGGTTACTAGGGTCTGGTATAGAAATTACTAAATGATTCAAAATTGGTAGTATTGGGGTTTTAATGACATTTATACGACCTATAACGGTAAGATTACATTTGGACCATTGTTTTATTAAAATTTTAATGAGTGGAATTTTGTTATCATAATTCAGCTTTACAATATTGTCCAGATCAACATCAAAATTGATACCCAGTTATTTGAAGGTTGTGACCCCCCAGGAAAAATTTCTGTCTGGACATAAAATATCAATGCTGTATTTCTTACTACCAATCCAAATAACGTGTGTTTTTGAAAAATGTATATTCAATCCAGATATTTAAGCAAACCAGTCCAAAACAGACAAAGTTTCATTTAGTGATTTTTCACTTGCATCTAAAATCAATGATGTTTCATCTGCAAACTCTGACAGTTAATGTTCAGTTTGTGTAATTTTAATACCTTTTATGTCAGGGTGAGCAAGTATCTTTATTGCAAGAATCTCAGCACACAAAGTAAATAAATATGGCGACAATGGTTCGCCTGGTCTACAGTCGCGTCCAATTTTGAAAAATTCAGAGATGTTGACCCCCTGTATGAGTGCAGACTTAATATTATTATATATTATTATAAAAGAAACTTTTACCCATCTTATGATTGATTCCTCAAAATTGAAATACTGTAAAACATTTATAAAAAATCTCAAAACACGAAGTCAAATGTCCTTTCGATATCTATTAGTTACGAAAGTCCAGGTATTTCATGTTCCTCTGTATACTGCATTAGATAAATAAGTCTAATATTTCCCCTATGTACCTTCCACTAATAAATCAAGTTTGGTCTAAACTGATAAGTTTATCTAGAACTGTTTTAAATCTATTTGCAATTACAGCAGATCCAAATATTATAAACAGTTTAAGTAGCGAAATAGTTCGCCATTGTTATATAGGGATTTGTACCTTTACAAATATGATATTTTAGGTGTTTTTCCCCAACCAGTCAAAATTAAAAATTCAGAACAACGAAAAGCCCCTCAATCAAAATTCAAGACGGGTCTTAGAATATTTTCATTATATTTTTTCATGCTTCTGCTTCTTAAATAGTAATTTTACCCTCCTCTAGGCTTACTTTTTCGTTAAAAGACAATACAGGGACATTTAAATTCCTAAACTCTTCTTTTAAAGCGTGAACAAAGTTAATTCTACTGTAAAATATCACATTTCAGTGGTTATATCTTTATCCTTTGTCTTAAACAATTGTGAACAATGTGTGAGCTATTTTGGCAAGACAGTTTGTTGTCTGTTTTCATATAATTTTAAAATTAGGCATATTTCAAAAATACATAGAATTCATTCATGATAAATTTTGTCTTATTTTATAAGGTTGTAATGAGGGATTATATAAGAAGTATTAACAGCATCGTTCCTTTCGAGAAGTTTGTTTTCCTTCCATTAAATGTCCGGATAGCAATCGTTAATGCAAACTACCGTGGTGAATGGAGTTCCAAGATTAAAAAAGAATTTAGAAAGGCCGTGCAGAGTGATAAATGGGCCGAGGCCAAAGCGGCGTACATGACACACCCAAATCTCAAGTACTGTGGCAACAAGAAAACCAGTGTTTGCACAAGAATGAAATGGAATGCTAAACAATTTGATACAATGATAACCAAATCTGGTTTGTAAAACTGAATACCTGGAAATTGTCGAGTCAGTTTATTTTCGCGTATTTACAACAGAAAACTTAATCACCGTCTCTTAAATTCGCCTTAAATCACCAGTCTCATGGCTTTCATGTATGTCCATGCTTCATTTATTTACATTTAAGTTTTAGGTCACCGGAGCCAAAAGCTCGGGGTGACATATGCGATCGTCTTTTGTCTGTTATCGTCCGTTGTGTGTTGTTAACATCCAGTGGACCAATTTTAACCAAACTTAACATATAGCATTCCCATGTAAAGTCGCATAAAATTTTCGAATGAAAATGGTCTAGTACTGAGAGACATCTAAGGTTTATAAAACATTGTACATCTTTAAAAAATTCTTCTCATGAACCAATGGTCAGATAACTTTCAAATTTTTGTATGCATGATTGTACAGTCAATATCTACAAAGTTTGCGAATGAAAACGAAACATGTCCATAAACGAACCAGATGGGGAGATTCAATAATATAGGGTACAGTTTTATACGAATGGCTTAATAACTCAAAACTGATTGACTTTTTGTATACATATATATGGGAAAGTTGTCTGGAATTATACATGGATCATTTTGACAAAATTCCAAGGTCAAGGGTTCAAAGGTCAAGGGCACAGACACATAAATACACAGGAAGTATCATTTTTTGTTTGTCAAATTTTAGACATTTTCGACTTCTTTTCAAGAACCAGTGGACTAATTTTAACCAAACTTGACAGGATCTTTTTCTCAGGTGACCGTTAAGGCCCATTTTGACCTCCTGTTCGCTTTCATTTTGAATTCAACCTCTCATCTAAGGGTGAAAACGGCGAAAATTTAACGGGAGCGAAAATGTCTAGGTATAAAGTAAGTAATGAACCACAATGCTTCTGTATAGTTGTTTCAATGTTTTTCAAACCTATATACATGTAGTTATATTTTAATATGTTGAGGTTGTTCTTATTGATACACTTGTTAGATTAATGCTGGTGGACCGTTTGAGTCCCCGAGGGTATACATAAGCCTAATACCTGGTATTTCGATACCAGCTGATCATCTCATACGAAAGTAATATTTGGCACTGATAACAGCATTTAAATTATAATTTTTCAAAAGCTTTTTACAGTGGTTACTCTTAGTCGGATTTGGCTATGCATTTAGATTTTTTTTACCTTGTCTTATACCACTTATCCTTTAGAAAACCTTTTTTGTAAAATTGGAGCTCAACTGATGAAGTCTAAATGACAGAAACGATCGTCTTAAGCATTATAACTTTGGTATTATGTTCATAATAATAATGTAAAATAATATTTTCTTTTTTTTAAATTTACTTGTATCATGTACATAAATATAAACAAACGTTTTCTTTTAACGGAATCCTGCAATTTGAGTGTTTATTTCTCAAATAAGGAACATTTGGTATTCATAAACCAAGTATAATTTCGTACAATAGTCATTAATTACACGTGACATGTATACATTTCCGTTGTCTATAACAAAACACTGTTACATGACAACACCTTCATCATATTATTATCATCTTTGTACAAAATAGAGATGCAATATATTGTATATATGACACGTTTTTGTCAGAACTGAGATAATTTTCGTTTTGTACATGTAAGTTATGGTATGATTTTAACAAAAGTTTTCCTTTACATTTCAGTAAAGATTATAAATAAGACAAACCGGAGAAAACGTTCAACAGGTTCAACAGATACATCAGTGTATGAAGCACTTCATGACATGGGACAGTAAGTTGATATTAAGTATTAAGCAACATGAATGGGGTACTGTCATAAATCGTATGAATATGGAAGTTTGAGAGTTATAATCAACTTCAACTAATTTTCCTAAATTTTGAGTGATAGAGCGGGCTATTTAGGAATGCGACTGCAATGAATACTCTTTGACGGATTTCGGCTATACTTTTAGAGATATTATTTGACCTTGTATTATACCACTTTATCTTTAGAAAATACACATACTTTTCAAATTGGAGCTCAATTGATGAAGTCTAATTTACAGAAACGATATCGTCTTGAGCATTATAACTTTGGTATTATGTTTATAATATTTATATATGAGCTTTTTACAAGACACCCGACCCAACGATGCTATAAAGCGATAGTTTGCATTTCACTATAGCATACATATACTTGTAGAAACAATAGCATCATGGTAATTAGGAGAATCTGGTATTCTGATTAACAATTAGTTGCATTGCGTAACTTAATTATTACTCAATCATGTTGACAAGTCTAATTTACAAGTGTGAGTTTGTCTGTCTCTAATAATCAACATTTACATATTTTCAGAGCAACAACGATTACAGCAATCCAGGGATCATCTGTAGATACGGTAGAAATCGCCAATATGGCCGTTCTTGCGGGTTTTGATCATGTTTCTTACACCGGATATCACGTAGAAGTTTGTGTTAAACCTGCAGCTGGCTTTGTATCTCGATTGGTCCAGTACGCCAGTGTTAACTTACATGAAGCTGACTCACCCACCACAGCCATTGAAGAGTATCGTATTTCTGAATTTTCGCAATATTCCTTGTCATACCCAATATTACTTGACGGAAATGAAGATAAAATGCAATTGTCACCTTGCTATAAAATATCTGATGTAAAGTCACGTGGTTATAGGTATTTTAGATTTGATCCTCTTTTACTTCAGTGTCTGGAGGAAGTAAGTGATTACTATGGTTCATGTGTTAAGATTAAAACAAATTCGGCCTATCGGGTTCGTACAATAAATAATGATAACATGGACGACCGTCACGAGGAGGAAAAATGGCGCTTTACGACTGGTCAAGCAGTAGAGGTGATTCCGAAAGGGGATGCCACGCACGTGAGTTTGAGACGACTGGCGTTGATGTTTATGAACAGTTGTACTCATAATTTGATGCTTAGACGCCTCAAACTCGGCATAGGAAGTCATTCTACTCATATTTATGTTGACATTCGTGGGATGAATGACCCCTCAGATTCTACAGATCTTTGGAGTGTTGACAATGACAAACTTGAAAAATATTTAAAAGAAGTTACCGAGAAAGGTGAGAATTATCACTTTTATATTTTTTCAGGTGGAGTTTTATCTTGGCGATTTGCTTGGATGTATTGTAATATCAGGTTATACTGATACTAATCTAATTTTTTTTGTAAAACACCTCATTCGATTGGATGAAAATGCTAGGTTGATTCTGTATAACCTATTTTCCTATCACGTGAGGAACTACGTCAGTCATTGCTAGGACAACAAGTGCAGTTGTTCTATATATTATCATCAATTGTTTGTGTTGTATATTTTAAATGGCGTTATTAGAATTTAAAATTGAGTTTAAAAGTTTGAATTTTTTTTCACTTTTTAATAAATTATAAGGATTAGCATTAACTTTTGTTGTTGTTCACTGAAAAACCACCAATGTTGAGGCAGAGTACACTTTTGGTATTGCGCTTCGGTTCGCGCAATACAAAGTGTCAATCCTTAATCAATGTTATGAAAATAACGTTTAGATACACAAAAAATATGTCTTATTCCTTCATGTATTGTATTTGATATAGGTGGTCCATTCATCCGACCTACGAACAAAGAAAGAGCATGTAAAGACCCTCCTCTGGGTCCTGACTACTACTATGTCAAATATCCAGATAAGTACGTGCTCAAGTTCACTGCGTCTTTGCAGGTTATTGGGGGTAAAAGTGTAAGTGGCATGGTGACTTTGTTTATATATATATATATATATATATATATATATATATATATATATATATATAATATATATATATATATATATATATATGTATGTGTGTGTGTGTGTGTGTGTGTGTGTGTGTGTGTGTGTGTGTATGTGTGTGTTGTAAAGAGATTATATCTGGAAATAATATGTGAATTGATGAATAATGTGGTCACAAGACATATACAGCTGAAAGTATCGTTTGTTTATATTTTAACGGTGTGGTAGTATTAAGGTATAAGGGTATTAAAGGTAAGTGGATTCCATAGGCTGTGTTGTAGAAGATCAGAGTTAATTTGTTCATTTTGCTTAAGACGTATGTTGTATGTGTCTCTTCCTGTTAAACGTTCAAATTTCATTGGTGTAAAAAAAATATATACTGTAAAAACGCTTTCGAGGTGGTTTACTTCATCGTGTACAGATTAAGTGGATTCATCCGTTCATCTTCAACGATGATGGTCTTTTTGATCATTCTGTCAAAGTTTATGGGGGGGGGTCGTAAACTTATTATGTAGAATATTATATTAGTGAATATCTAAGTAAAATCTAAGCATGAATACATTTCGTAATCTTAATTTTAATTTATCGATTTATTTCAATTGGTAAGTTTAAATACCTATACTTTTTCAGAAATTGCTTTATTGATTATTCTGATCGGTTCTGTAAAAACTCAAAATGTGCCAGAAAACAGGCGGGAAAAAGACTAGCAAAAGAATTATCTGACAAAGCTGGATCTGGTGTATTTCCACTAAGTACTGCGCAACAGAAAGTCGATGCTTGTATGGTCAATACATGTGGCGGCTGTGTTGGAAGTGGTAATATTCATTTTCAAGATTTCCTCTCTCTCTCTGTGTGTGTGTGTGTGTGTGTGTGTGTGTGTGTGTGTGTGTGTGTGTGTGTGTGTGTGTGTTTGTGTGTGTATGTATGTGTGTGTGTGTCTGTCTGTAAAATAGGTTTGATCAGCTGATTGCATGGCATCAATATTTTTAATGTTTAATTTTGTTACGTATTTCAGGGGACAAGTGGAAAGAGAAAACAAAGAATTGTCTGGATCTGATCAACTCCTTTACAAAAGTAGCAACAGAGCCATTCCCCGAGATGAAAGATAACGCGGCATTTTACAACACGGATAATGCGGATTCACATGTACATTCTCTAGCATGCCATGACGGAAGTGTGTGCATAGAAAATATACCGCTACAGTCAAGTCTTAGTACGAATTTCTTATTAGATTTTTTAAATGTTACATATTTAACAGTTTAGAAGGAATATTTTAAGACAGTGCCAAAATTATTCATACATATCACATTTTTCAATTATCGTGAGATGTGTTGAAGTTCCGTTTTAGAACTTACATTGAGAGAGAGAGAGAGAGAGAGAGAGAGAGAGAGAGAGAGAGAGAGAGAGAGAGAGAGAGAGAGAGAGAGAGAGAGAGAGAGAGAGAGGAGAGACAGAGAGAGAGAGACAGAGAGAGAGAGAGAGAGAGAGAGAGAGAGACAGAGAGAGAGAGAGAGAGACAGAGAGAGAGAGAGAGGAGAGAGAGAGAGAGAGAGAGAGAGAGAGAGAGAGAGAGAGAGAGAGAGAGAGAGAGATATGGAGATGACGATGGTCTGCTTTCACATGACATTTAAATACCATTATAGATATTAATAGTTTTACCAAGATAAATTGTTTATCGACATGAAATTCGTGGATAGCAGAATTTTAATTTACAACAAACACAATGATTTTATCTTGTCGATCGTCAGCTTTCTACAATAACCACCTTTTGCCTGCATATGGTGTTTGCGTCTCTTATGTGATCCAGTGTGTCAGCGAGTGTTGAAATATTTCCATATACAGAGACAAACTACTGATAAGTTGATGTAACAAGGATATCAAAAATCGTGTTTAATGTCAACTATTCAAGAATATGACAGTCGGTATTGACAAAATGTCGAGAATTTGACAGTCAGTATTGACAGAATTGTCGAGAATTTGAAGTCGGTATTGACAGAATTGTCGTGAATATGACCGTCGCTATTGACAGAATTGTCGAGAATATGACAGTCGGTATTGACAGAATTGTCGAGAATATGACAGTTGGTATTGAATAATTGTCTCGAATATGACAGTCGATATTGACAGAATTGTCGAGAATATGACAGTCGATATTGACAGAATTGTCGAGAATTTGACAGTTTGCATTTGGATCTTGTTTGCAATTACAATGTTTCACTGAGTGGAATGTTGAACTGCTGTTCGATAGCGGTCATTGAATCGTGTTTACCGATTGTGCCGAAGATTCATACCTCGCTTATTTCATTTGAATTTGACTGTGGAGTCACAGAAGGCGTGACAACTCAACAGGAGTGCTTACTCCTACTGATTTCAGCATATTTTTATGTTGTCACTTGAACCTCCTTACGATTAATACTTTGGTATCTTTGTTGTACATGCCTATGCTAATGGTGATTAATTATTTACAGTTAAAGCAGTAAACAGTAAATTCAAACCAAGTCCTACCATGAGCAATGAAGAACTTATATTTGATCCTGGCAGTAATCCCACACCCATTCTGTATGTTCTCGAACAAGAGATGGCAATGAAAGTGAAAGGCAATGTAACAGTTTATATCGAAAAAGATACAGATCTGTCCGGATTTTACCAACTGATTAAGGTAAATTAGAGTAAGATTATAAGTAAAATTATTTTACTATTCTATAAAAACAAGATGCATGAAGTTTTTATGCGAGGAGAAAAAAAATGCTTTGTGCCCCTTCCCTTAGGATTTTTACTGTAAAAAGGTGCAAGTTGTTGATGAAATAGCAGATATGTTCAAAACCCATGCTGTTATCAAGTAAATTTTATACAAAAATGACAATTGCTGAGTACGGAAGCCGACACGTGCCATATGCAGTATTAAAAATATGTCGTTATAGCAACTTATTATGTTGTTATAACGACATATTAATTATCTTGTTATAACAAGGTATTATGTCGTAATAACAAAATATTATGTCGTTATCACAAGATATTATGTCGTTATAACGAGATATAAATTATTTTGTTATAACAAGATATTTTGTCGTAATAACAAACTATTATGTCGTAATAACAAGATAATTATCTTGTTATAACAAGATATTATGTCGTTTATAACAAAATAATAATATGTCGTAATAACAAAATATTATGTCGTAATAACAAGATATTTATGTTGTTATAACGAGATATGAATTATTTTGTTTATAACAAGATATTATGTCGTAATAACAAGATATTATGTCGTAATAACAAGATATTATGTTGTTATAACGAGATATGAAATATCTTGTTATAACAAGATATTGTGTCGTAATAACAAGATATTATGTCGTAATAACAAGATATTAAGTTGTTATAACGAGATATGAAATATGTTGTTATAACAAGATATTATGTCGTTATAACAATATATTATGTCGTAATAACAAGATATTATGTTGTTATAACGACATATGAATTATCTTGTTATAACAAGATATTATGTCGTTATAACAAGATATTATGTCGTAATAACAAGATATTATGTTTTGTTATAACGACATATGAATTATCTTGTTTATAACAAGATATTATGTCGTAATAACAAGATATTATGTTGTAATAACAAAATATTATGTCGTTATAACGACATATGAATTATCTTGTTATAACAAGATATTATGTTGTTATAACGAGATATGAAATATACGGAAGCGTATTAGGACCACAAGTTGTCTTATAATTGTTAGTTGTTAAGGTTTGATTTGCATTGTTTTTCACATCGTTGTTTTTAATAAGGCATAACATTGCATTAATATCTGTGTGTTACAAGACATTATTCATGTCACATTTTATCATTATTGTTCAATGTTGTTACTATTGCAACCTAAAAATACGTTTTATTAAAATTGATAAGATTAAGAGTATGTTCTGTAAAAAATTGTTTTAAATTGTCCGTTATCAATCTAATCTCTCACTGCTGCCGTTTTCCGATATATCGCAATCCGCTATGGGGTCACGTGCGAGTGACCTCTCGTAAGTAAAATGCGACTTACAAAATTAAATGACAAAGAGATGTAATTTATTTTAATAAAAAGGAAACCGTCAGTCCGCAAAAGTCCATCGGAATATATTTGGTGATTCGAATCTACCCAACGTTATGAAAATAATTCTGTACTTTCGGATTTTGTGTTGTTTAAAATGTTAAAAATATTTACATCTCTTTGCCATTAGATCGCTTACAAGATTGTGTAAGTTCGCTTTGTCTGTTTTTCATGGGTCGAAAATGACAAATTTACGAGGTCATCCGCGCGTGACCCCATAGCGGATTGCGTTAGATCCTGTACGCGACATATCAGAAAACAGGAGCGATTAGAGATCGGTTTATAATTAGATTGGTCCGTTATAAGACATTTTCTGCTTGATATGTGTCATATTTCTAATATTAACGCTCCCAGGCAGTTCATTCTCGCCATCATTCTGTACGCTAGACATGGAAGGAATGGGATATATAAGGCGATGAGTATTGATTCGGGGGGGGGGGGGGGTCTGGCAGAATTTTAAAATTAATATTCTGGACTTGAAAACATTGAAAAGAAATAGTCTGTCCTTTATTAGTAAGTTGATTTATAATCTGACCTTAACTGGTGGTAAAGTTGTGATAAAAATCATTTTTTAAAAAGTTTCGACTCGCTTAGCTCGCCGTATTTCTTTCTACAATTTTGTCGACTGGCTACGCTCATCTTTCTTGATTAATACATAAAGACATTTATATATAATTAAGATCAAAGAAGTTTCGCTGCTGACTTAATCAGTGGTCATCTCTATCCATTTTTTCTGCAAATCCACCACGAGGAAGGAGAAAAACGCCGACAAAACCCAACCCCCACCCCCCAAAAAATTGACTTATACAAATAATCAGTCTTTCCGTTTAATGAATTTGAGATAAAACCAGTCCCTAATTTAATGTCTGGAACCTAGATAATTAACTTTGAACTCTCTGGACTTGTGAAATTTAACATTTCCTAGAGAGTACTAGTATACTCCATGGAACATATGGAAAACTGATTTGTTTTTTTTTTTGGGGGGGGCAGTTACAAAATGCTTCATTGGGCTTCCAAATTGGAAACATTCCAACTTTTATCTGGAGAACATGCACTAGAATCCTCTAGCCGGAGTTGAATTTCACTTCATTTTGGATGTTTGATCCGTCTATCAGAGGGATGGAATATGTTTCCTGAAACAATTTTAGTTTAGATGGATAATCAGTGTGACATATTACATAGACATGGAACGCAACTTTTTCACATACATTTTTTTATATTATCAACATGTCTGGAATCCAGGAAAATGCTTCCCGGAGCTTTCAAAAGTAAAATGCGAATATATTCTACATTTGCACCCTATCCAACTTTAAATCATAAGTCTACGCATTATATAACAGTTTTAACAAGTATAATTTCATGTCTCCAGCCTCAAACCCACTCACCCCGTCTTGAAAAAATTCTAGATCCGCCACTGTTGTATATGTTTATTGCATAATCAAAAGGTATATGAAAATATTTTTTTTTACCGGGAAAAACATTTTCAGAAAAACAAATTTGACTCCCCCCCCCCATTTGATTTGCTTCCAAAGCCACTGTATTAGACAGGTAGACAGGCGTAATTTTGTATCTTGAAGCTGATAAAATGTCTGTTCAGGATTCCAAATTTCTGAAAATTTCTGAAAGATGCGACAGTGTGTCACCTTTTCCGTGGCGAAATCTTGCCTCACTAATCCAATATGCAGTGCCGTATGTATTGTAGATATATATCGGTTTTAAATAGTATAGATATTTGTTTATGTTACACTCTCAACTCCCCCATGACATTTTTTTTATCCGCCACTGCAATATATTACTTTTCTGACTACAAAAGTAAAAAAACTGAAAAATATAAACAATCTGTCTCTGGTCTGCTTTAAAATAAATACGGTATGAAAATATATAATCTGACTCGACAAAATTTGCCAGCGAGTTACAATGGTCTATTTAACCCTTTCAACCCCACAGACCATAAAAAACTAGTCTTTAACAATAAAATGAGCATACCATTCAGATTTTCAGGGGTGAAAGGGTTAAACCATAATACAACTTAAATTAAGACACCATTAAGATATACAGAAATAAATAAATGAAAGTTGTGATATTACACAACAATTTGTTGCAATTTTCTCAAGACAATGCCTTAAAAAAGGAGTATTTCATGAAAAGTTCGAAGTGGTTTATTTTCCATAAAATATAGCTTCTTTAAATTAAGGTTGCGTTAATAATAATATTGAATAAGAATGGTACAATATGAGATGATATTGACAATACAAGATGATAAGTGTCTTGTAACACAATTTATTACCAGATAATAACGCGATGTTATGCCTTATTAAGAACAACGATGTAAAAAACAATTCAAGTAAACCTTAATAACTAACAATTACAAGACAACTCGTGGCCCAAATACGCTTCCGTAATTTCGACATAATATCTTGTTATTACGATATAATATCTTGTTATAACAAGATAATTCATATCTTGTTATAACAACATAATATCTTGTTATTACGACATAATATCTTGTTATTACGACATATTATTTTGTTATAACAAAATAATATCTTGTTATAACAAGATAATTCATATCTTGTTATAACAAAATAATATCTTGTTATTACGACATAATATCTTGTTATTACGACATAATATCTTGTTATAACAAGATAATTGATATCTTGTTATAACAACTTAATATCTTGTTATTACGACATAATATCTTGTTATTACGACATATTATTTTGTTATAACGACATAATATCTTGTTATAACAAGCTAATTCATATCTTGTTATAACAAGATAATATCTTGTTATTGCGACATAATATCTTGTTATTACGACATAATATCTTGTTATAAACAAGATAATTCATATCTCGTTATAACAACATAATATCTTGTTATTACGACATAATATCTTGTTATTACGACATACTATTTTGTTAGAACGACATAATATCTTGTTATAACAAGATAATTCATATCTCGTTATAACAACATAATATAACGACATAATATCTTGTTATAACAAGATAATACATATCTCGTTATAACGACATATTAAGTCGTTTTAACAAGATATATGTCGTTATAACAAAATATTTTTATTACTACATGTGGCACGTATCGGCTTCCGTAGCTGAGCATTTCAAACAGTGTTGAAGAATGTTCATCAGAATACATTCCAACTCTGGATTTGGGAAATTTACTTTCTACAACAGCAAAGGTTAATGCAATCTGAAACATAAATGTCTGGATTTAAAGTACATTAAAAACAAAATATGAAAATAAGAAAGATATCAAAAAGTTTTATATAAAAATGTCATGACTAAATATTTATTCAGTAAAATACTTATGGCATATCGATTGGAATGAATTTTGTGCTTTATAATTATAAGAGTTATAAATCTCAAAATTATTTTTGTTCATCAGAAACTTTTGGTTAGAAATATCCAATTACATATAATTGCATTAACTTTTGATATTTAATGGGGCATTTTGGCTGTGTTTTCCAAAAAATGACCCCATTTATTTCGATTTTTACTACTTATATGGATGTACAATAAAACTAAGAGATATACCCAGGCATCTTTTGTTATTGTAAATCAATCTAAGTAGTATAAAAGAAAGATTTTTTTTTGGGGGGGGGGGGAACACAGCTAATACCGATTTAAGTTTTACTAGTAAAATACACTTTCGAAATATCGAAAAACACGACGAAAATATATGTATCATATGCTTCTCCCAAGTGTATTTCTTTTAAATTCTTTGTTTGTGTTCTTTCATTCGTTCGTCTGTCTGTTTTATATCATTAGGACTTTGGTATAGGTTACATGAAATATGTCTCGTAAATAAAAATTTTCACAAAAATAAAATTTGCAAGCTGGTACTGCAAACATTTACATTTAAAAAACGAGTTTTATATAGAGTATAAAGAAGGAAATGACAAACGCTATTTTGAAAAAAATAAAAAAAGCAAATTTCGCTTCTCCTGTAAAGCTAATAAATCGACATTGATGAAATATGTTTTAACAACAAATTTCACAACTTATTTAGAACTTTTGTGTAAGAGCATGGACTGTGTGATTTGGGTTTAAAGTTAAAAACAATGTTGATCATTTTCCAGATTCTGCTGATTTACAACACAGAGGTAAACTTTGTTAATTTTCACGTGCTTAGCAACGTTAAGGAAAAGGATATAATTCAAAACATCCAGAACAAAATAGAAAGATGGTCAACTTCTGTGTGTCCAGAAAGAAGTCGAGTACTGGTTGCACCATACACAGTACAGGTTGTATCTGAGGCCCGCCGGAAACGTAGTGTAGAACGAAGTGTGGACAGGAACAAAGTCACATTTGAAAGGAAAAACTGGGAAATCAACTGGTTGATGTCTATGACGTAGATGAAGGGATGACGTTTCTTTGTAGATAATCCGAGACAACACTATTGGTTTTGTTGTCTAAATCTTGAACCAAAACTTTTGCCATTTTTTACTTTATATAAGTTATATACGCTTTATATAACTGATTATTACTACTTCCATCATAATTACAATGCTTGAAATATTTACATACAATTTCAGATTTTACAAATTTTAAATGAGTTTGAATCATCATCCTATTATCCCGTTTCACTTCGATGCTTGGTTGAAAAGGAAATTTTGAAAATGAACAAATTTACCAAACATATTGTATGCATTGACCTTGTATATAAATGTTCTATTGCAGTAAAGTTTTTCTTAATGATTGTAAAATCAATTTTGTGTATTTAATACTGCAAGCCAATGACTTCTGTAACCAATTTAAGAAACGTAAAACAAACAAGAAAAACAATAAGAAATAAACAAATCCAAGAATATAACACGAAAAGTCATTTTCGTTGTTGATAATGAGTTGCACAATCCCAGAACTTGCAAAACACGTCATTTAGTATTACTTCTGCCACCTACATCTTGACTCGTTATATCAAATATGCTTGCCCATGGAGCTTCATTAACAACACCTAGTAATTACTCGTAATACCAGTTGCGAGTTATGATGAATGAGCATTTCGTGTGTTAAATCTTTAAAGTAATGCATATCATTTTCAAACAATTTCACTTCATTACAAAGTTTATATCAAGCCAACTATCCCAGAATAATTATGGATGATTAAACTAGCAATATAATACATGGATCTACGTTTCTAGTAATCGTGATGATTATCAAAGCGATTCCGGTAGGCTGATTGCAATTGTATATCCGGAATCAGTTTAAAAAACCAATAGAATCAACACAATTCTGTTAAGAGTTTGCAGGTTTATTTTTTCAAGTAACCGATCGGAAGAATCGACGGGGTAATCATTTAATACATAATATAGAGATACAATCTTATTTTCAATTTCATCCATTGATACTTCATCATTTTTACTTCAACCAGGTAACTGGATTTTTTCATGAAGCGATGTCTAGGAGAAAACTAGTCTAGTTATAAAATTCGTATTGGCTTCACAATAATGTCTACCAAATTTGAAAGAAAACTGATAATTGATTAATGAGATTTTAAAGATGCACTTAGATTTTAACCCATTTGGAAGCCTATAACTCCTAGCCATAGCCATTCTTTTGCAAATTTGAAACCCCTTCTCCCAAAAACCTAACTCCCTGCCAAATTTGGTTGAAATCTGTCCAATAGTTCTTTAGAAGAAGTCATTTATATGGAAATGATATCGAACAGAAGACCGATAATGATGGGCATTGAACCAAGTAAAAATAGAAAAGGTAACCATGGATATTTGAAACTCCAAGTTCATTGGAAAACGAAAGATTGGATATAATAACAGTCTAAATATAAAGACTTATTGCAAATGGGAAACGGGATGGGACCAGGTGTCTGGAATACTCACATGGCCCTCACTAAAATGATAAATATCAAGTCTTGCAACTCAATGTTACATTCTCTGCCACAGAAAGCATTAGTTGGAAATAAAATAGCAAATCAGACCGAAACTTATAAGAATATCCACTAATTGAAAAAAAATAGCCATATTTGTATTTCAAATCAATTCGCAAGCATAGATACATTGTTGCTTGATATGACTAAAATTGGATCCCAAAATTAAAATTAATCTAGACTCTGTTTTTGTAGTACCTAAATACGAACCCAACTCTTTGTGCTTCAATGCAAAATATCTACTTAATGAATAAGCATAAATACGATCTCACAGAGACAAAGATGAATCAAATGTTTTATTTTCTACAGCTTCTACCAACAATAATGATCACGAGGTCATTCTATATGGAAAATTAATTGCATTTAGTCTATATCAGTATATGAAGCCGGTGTATGTTTCAATGAAATGTCAAATCATTTCCCAAACGAAAAAACCAACAGCAGAGAAGAAAGTAGAATTATATTTTATTTCAAAATGCTACACAGCTTTGTTTTTTTTTTTTATTGTAGATTTATATATTCTACTAGAAATTAATCTTACTATTCTTCAAAATCAATTTACAATAATACAGTCATTATAACATTGAAATTTTCCTGTCGTAGTTTTTACACCAAAAGTTGATATCACAGTGAAAAAGAAAAACAATTTGTGAAATATATAAGAACTTCTGTTGAGCTTCAGCACACAGAACATAAATAGGGTATAATTATGTACAATATTAGGAATGATTGTTTTTATCACATTGTAATAACAAAATAAAGATCTTTTAAGAATTTTCATCAAGATGTGTTACGAGCCAATACAAACAGGACTCATTGACACAACACATATCACATGGTCTGCTCACTTTTTAGTGTTTCTTTATTTCTGTTTCAGTGTTATTCATTGTTTGATGTAGTGTTTTTTTTACATCATTTAGAAGAATTCTGTATTTCCCATAATTCATCTGAACATTGTCCTCACACCATGCCAGGCTTAGCATACATAGGTAAATGGTAGTAGTTGTAACTTAGGAAACTAAGTAACCGTGTTTCTACCGCACGTTTGGCACCACCAGAACCATAAACCTCTAATAACTGTTTCTTCTGCGACTCATTCATCTAATGAAAGTGAAAAAGAGAGTTCATGACATTAAGTTATTTATAGAGACAAGATTAAAACATGAATAACTTTCTTTCCTGGTGCATTTTTTTACACCAGCTACCAATTTTCAGATAACTATGATTACCATTTTTAACTGTTAAATTGGTGGAGAGAAACTCCAGTTACAATGTTCAAAGTCATGGCCACCAACCATCTCTAAGAAATGGAAAACTGTCCACATAATCAATTTACATTAAAAGGCTGTTAAAGACTACTGTCTAGGGGCAAGAGATGTTGTGTTTTTATTTCATCATTATGTCTTAATTGGTTTAAATTTCACTGGGAACTTGTCACTTATGACATGTCATTAACTTTGGTTGAAGTATGGGAAGTGTCACAAAGTTTAACCTGTGTTTGGGACTGATACCAATGCTTTTACATGCCTGCAGTGACACAGGACTTCAGTTTTAAGCACTTAGCAAAGGAACAGTCAATACCATTTTTAAGTTATTGGAATGGCTCAGTCCTAGGAATCAAACCCAGGACCTCGGACTTGTGAGTCAAATGATCTACCATTAGAACTATGGAAACAAGAGATATTGTGAAAATCTAACATATATTTATAGACGACTCAAAACATGGTATTAAAGCATTAGTTCCATTAAAAGGTGTTATATACTACATAAAAGTAAATGTCGGTTACGTACTAGATAAAAGCACGCCATAATCGTAAAACATATACAACAAAATGAGCATATCCTTATATTTAATTCAGATTTCAGTCTCACTACTGAAAGAATTTGGATATACCTATATAATAATAATAAAAAAAATAAATTAAAGTTAATAATAATTAAATGTATACATATATAATGATAATTAAAACAGATATAGAAATAGTTTGTTAATGTATCATATTTGACAAAAATGTACAAAATTCTGAATCTGAGGCAATAACGGAATCTACTTACAGGAACATCTTCATCCACAACTTGTCTAACCTTCTCTTCCACTGACTCAAGACCTGGACCCTGTGACAAAATATAATGCAACTGTTATAATTCATATACTACAGAGAAACATAATGCCATTCAGTTTATGGAGAAAATCAATAGGTAAATAAATTATCACAGAAAATTGTCACTGGAATAAACATTACACATATCTATAAACATTTCAAATATCTACAAACATTTCAAAAATCTACATGCATTTTAAATCTCTACATACATTTGGGTCCACTAACATATTTCTTCTTTATTTGCTCATATTGATTGAACCTTGTATATACCATAAGTTTCAATCTAAGTCTTGGAATAAAGATTGATCTTGTGAAAAATATTATCTAAATGATGTGTGGTTCACTGAAGTAATAGAGCCCTCAGTCAGCAGCATGCTCAACTCATGGTCATGATTTCGAGTCCAGCTGCATTTGTATCAAATTTAAGATGTTAAGAATATTAAGATAAACGTACAGGGCAGGTAATGAGAAGTTCCCTCACTTCATCTCTAAAGTCAGAAAACCTGTCATGATACAAAGCAAGGGTCCATGTTTCCAGGAAGTATCTGAAAAAATAAATAATACTTTGAATAATATATAGCAATTTAAAATTAAAATCACCATTTCTATAAATATATCAACTGTCCCCAAACCCTTCTATATATTAGCTGTTAGCAAAATCTGATATCCCTTTTCAAAACATTCAGCTGTTATATTTTGTCCCAATACCATCTGGAATTTGAACAGCCAATAACGACAATCAATAATTCAACAACACTTGCTTTATTGCTAAAAATTATGTGTTTTAGACCAAACCTGAACAATTGTCTTATTCACTTCTGATGCCAGAATCCCTCATTATCAATGTTATGTCTGAGTCAAAAACACAAATAAATAATAACTACATCTTACAAAGAGATGGTAAATATTTCATGCAATTATTAGATACACTTCAGGGATACAAGTAAACCTAGCTTCAGAGAAAATTTTCCTAAAAATCACAGTGCATATTGTTTTGATAAAATGAACAAATGAATACTAAATATTTAACTTCCAATCAAACCCTAAGGATTCTAGAACTGCTTGACCTTGACATACAAATTAACTATTTCAAGGTGGGCAACACTGAACTAATAGTAATAATACAAATATTAGCATTGAGTCCGATACCTGTAGAAGTCCTTAATTAGCCCTTCATTAAATCTGGAGACCATGTTGTTCAGTGACCTCTCATGTAATCCATACAGGAAAACAAAGTTGCTGCTTGGGAAAGGCTAAAATTGAAGTATAGAATAGTATAAAAATCCGATCAAGCATTAGCATGGAATTAATGGAAAAGAAAATTGTTATATATATATATATATATCTGTGTGTGTGTGTGTGTGTGTGTGTGTGTGTGTGTGTCTAATATAGAAATGTCAATGGATCCTTATGTAATTTCTTCCTCTCACAATATAAGGCAAAATACGATTTATTCTAAAAGCTCAATGAATTATTCACTACACAATACTGTAATACAGAGATGTGATTCCAAAAAGGTGATAAAGGAGAAAAATGACTCATTTGTAGGTGTTTAATGGAGGAAAGAAAGATTTAACATTGCAGGAAAATTTTGAAAAAGGTTGAATTCATCCAGCTGGAGGAAAATTCTCATCCCTGATAATATTGACACATTTCTTTTAATATTTCATATAAAAACACATTTTTGTTTTTCAAAAACTATCATAAAGTCATTTCCTATTTAATACCAAAATATTTTCCCTATTAACCATTAAAGATTCTGTGATTGTTTTGTTTTCAATTTCCATTGCTACATTTTATAGTACTGATATGTTTTGCATGATATAAACTTTTAATGTCTCTTTTCAATATTTGTAAATAGGGAATGACGACATAAAGAAATTAATTTTCTGTTAAAATTGCTGAATCTTGAACATGTTGAAAACAGGAAATCTAACATGAGCAAATACACAATAAAACTCAGATATTTTGAGTTCAATGGCGTAAGTTTTATCAACATGGATATTCCACGAATGTTTTGAAAAGATCAAAATCATCATAAAATAATTAATTTCATTTAAATAATGAAAAGTTTAATTTTTTTTTAAATTACGCAAAATAAATCCACATAATCAATAAAAATAGTAGAATTCTGAGTAACTTACAGTTTTAGATAAGCATGTAATGGTCTCTACGTTGTTGTATTGGTTGATGTGGATTCTGAAGTATTCAGGATCACCCCCAACTTTTCCTGTTGTGTACTCCTTTCCCTGTAACATAAATAATCAGTAGATAATTGTAAAAGACTTGATATATTATTTCATAGCATGGGTGTTATGTAATGACATTTTGGCTGTAACTGGTACAATCTGTGGTAAGTAAAAAAACTTGTAAGATACAAAGCAATATGACAACAAAACAAACAAACAAACAAATAACTCTAATGTATTGAATGTCTTAGTGAACAGTGATCATAAAACTGTCTTTACCATGGTTACAAATTACAAACAAAACAGGTTCATCCTTGTAAACAAGGCAGGACTTATATAACATCTGAAGCACAGGATGTGCTAAAGCCTTAGTCACAACCTGACGCACGGGTTTTCAAATCGTGCGTCCTCTTTGTTTTTCACTGTAGATGAGAGTCGTAGAGGTCATTGGGGCAGAAAAAAAGTAGCAGTCAATTTGTGAGTTTGGATTAAGAACGATGTATGTTATTGGGAAATGGCTGAGTTTGTCAGACATGCTCAACATCCACTGTACATGTTTACGGTCAGTCTGTGTGCTCGAAATTCCGCAACATGTCTATGCGAGGCCTGTGCGTTCCATTTTTGCCGTACAGAGTGGATGACAGCATAATCCCCCCTTAACTTTGCAGAGATGAGCTACAAGACAGCATTTATTTAGAGTTTCTAATATATAATGTATGAGTTCTCTAAATTATCAAGCACAGTAGCAAACTTTATATACTATAGTATACTTACATAGTCTGGCTGTTCCATTTGTGTGGTGAGTGGCACATCCAATCCTGGTTTTGCCACATGTAAATAGTGGTAGCCACCTATAATATATACAATAGACACTAGAGATATATGTAAATAGTGGTAGCCACCTACAATATATAGAGATATGTAAAAAGTGGTAGCCACCTACAATATATACAAGACACTAGAGAGATATGTAAATAGTGGTAGCCACCTACAATAAATACAATAGCCACTAGAGAGATATGTAAATAGTGGTAGCCACCTACAATATATAGAGATATCTAAAAAGTTGGAGCCACCTATAATAAATAAAATAGCCACTAGAGAGAGATGTAAATAGTGGTAGCCACCTACAATATATACACCAGATATTAGAAGTATATGTTAACATCATAGTGAGTCTTAGAAATGACATTGGCCACTAGTGAGAGATGTAAATAGTGGTAGCCACCTACAATATATACACCAGATATTAGAAGTATATGTTAACATCATAATGAGTCTTAGAAATGACATTTGGCCTAAAATACATGTATTTAACAAATATGCTGATCAGATCTGAAATGTGCGTATTAAGCCACATGAGCCTGAAATTCTGTCTGTATGTTGATAAATTAGTCATTTATACCCAGCCACCTGTAATAACATGGGTAAAGGGTTTCTCCCTCCTAGCTTTCAGGCTTCTGCGATTCTTTGACTAAATCTATGTACCTTTCTTCTTGGTAATATCAGCACAAAATAAACACATTATGACTTCACATTATAAAAAGATATTTCAACGTTCTTTATTTGTGTATACACTAAACTGAAATCTGTTTAATTTATTTATCTTCATACTGAGAATACAGTAAATTTTAAAATTCTCCTTCTATTTTTTGTATTTTGCAATGATCATTTTCATATCATTTAATCAATTTAAACATTCCACTTCAAAGAATGTTTCTAATATCTATGGGCTAAATTGTTACTGTAGGATCAATAGTCTAGGAAATTATATACATATGTACTTTAATGGCTATTATCAGCATTGACATCATTATGTTCTCTCTTTTTTTCCCCATTGCAAATTTTACATCACAATGAAATTTCCTTGGAATAAAATTAGTGTTCTTTTTATCAATACAAACATGGTAATATGATATATTATTTATAAGTATGTTTAATTCATTTCTTTTACAGTGTTTACCTGAGGATATTTAGCATTTTTTTGTAACATCAAAGCTGGTTTCATTACTAATTCTAAAACATAACAACACTCTCAGAACCAATATGATTTTATGTAAATATCCTTATTGTAAAGGAGGTTCAGGGAATTATAGAGGACAAAACCCTCATATATGCAGAGAAGGTCACATTTTTTCCTACTTCTGACTACATCCCAGTACCCGTACTACTAATAGTAAAAAGAATCTGCTCACATCTAGAATTTTCATGTGGCATGAAAAAAATGTTAGAACTACAGCAACTTCAATCTGATGCTTCGCCAGTAACTTTCCAGAGGTAGCGTTCTAAATATTTGATGTCACAAATAAACTTTGATGTCATTTTGCTGGAAAGGTGTTGCCCTAATAAGATCGGACAGACTCTGCATTTTTAAAACAGGAGCTGCATTTGCTTTCAAAGCATCACCATAGTTCATATTACTATATTTAGCTTCATATGACATATAAAACTGCTAATGAATGCCTTCACCTTCTCTATAGGTATTAGCTACATCTTAATACTTTTTATATTTCAATTTCCAGTATAGGCTTAATATTTTTGTAAAATTTCAACATAAAATTAAATGTGACAGTGAATATATGTACACAACTGTGTCTTAAGATAAATAGTTTACTAAACCCAACAGACTTATTACAGCACAATATACAAATAAGCTATTTACAATCTATTTCATCAAAATAAGGCCCAGTGGCATCAAGAAAGTAGCTGGAAAACTGTTACCCATGCCACCCAGGTGGAGGACAATAACTATGAACAAGCTCCATGATGAAAAGTGACAATATTTTGACTATTTCGTTAGTAACCATGAATTAACTGTTTCACTACCCAATAATGAAATGCTGCCCAAAACCCCATTAAATACGGTTTCATCACCCAATAATGAATTGCTGCCCAAAACCCAATCAAATAACAGTTCATCACCCAATAATGAATTGCTGCCCAAAACCCTATCAAATAACAGTTCATCACCCAATAATGAAATGCTGCCCAAAAATCCATGAAATAACGTTTTCATTACACAATAATGAAATGCTGCCCAAAACCCCATGAAATAACGGTTTCTATACCCAATAATGAATTGCTGCCCAAAACCCAATCAAATAACAGTTCATCACCCAATAATGAAATGCTGCCCAAAAACCCATGAAATAACGTTTTCATTACACAATAATGAAATGCTGCCCAAAACCCCATGAAATAACGGTTTCTATACCCAATAATGAAATGCTGCCCAAAACCCAATGAAATAACGGTTTCTTTACCCAATAATGAAATGCTGCCCAAAACCCCATGAAATAACGATTTCTTTACCCAATAATGAAATGCTGCCCAAAACCACAAGAAATAACCGTTTCTTTACCCAATAATGAAATGTTTTCCAAAACTTTATGAAATAACTATACACTATAACCCAATAGCCATATAATGTATGTGTTAAAATCAGGCATGTTAGGTGATATAGTTTATATTTACTGTGTCTTCATTTACATCTTACCTGGTAAAATACTTCCTTGAATTTTAGGATTTCTGTAAATTGGGATGAGATTTAGAGCTTCTTCTGGTGGTGCAGCCTGTTGGTCAAGTGTTGGATCAAACAGCCGTAGTAGCTCTGTGGCCAACTGTAAAATTGAAAAAAAAAAAAAAATACATAAAATGGAAGGTGAATTTAACAGCATGAACAGGGCACTTCACACAACAGAAGAGAAAATGTTTGTATTACATAATAGGGCTGTTGACTACAGCCAAAGATGAAAACCAAGAAACAACTTCAATAATTGACAAAATTATGTAGGCTTATCACAAAACAGGTATAATGGTCCCCTTTTTATTGTACTCTTAATCTTGACTTTGTTTTCACTGTGGTGTACACTATGTAATGTAGATTATCTATGCTTTGTGTATAGTGAAAAGTATGTACACTGTATAGATGTTCAATGTCTACCGGCTACAAATATTTACATTTTCTTCAAGACAACATATATTTTATCCAACTGAAGGTAAATGAAAAAATGTCTCATTCCCAGTATTAAAACTATCACAATTTCTACCTTTTAAAACCTTGACATTTGCATATTAGATGGACAGCATTATTGCCTGATTTGTCCACAGAGAAATATATTTTTGTGAATTCTAAATTCTATGATACACATATAGAAATGCTTCAGCCAATGGAAATTTAATTACACAAACATGAAAGGTGTGTGGCAAGGGCTCTGTGTCATCACTTATCAAAATGTACAAACAATCACTGTAATGTTAGAAAAATATTATAGGAATAGGTCATTCCTGATAAAACTAAATACATGTATTTAAAAAAAAACTTCAGTTCCTAACGGACATATTGTTTACAATACCAGTAATAAATTTGAACACAGGTGAGCAAACAATATATACATGGATGCACATATCAATCTCTCTTAATATTAACTGTACGTCACAATTTACATTTATTAAAAATGTATACATAGAATGAGGGAGTTATTAATGAATACCTTTCTTGCTTTGTTTTATTTCCTTTTCTTGAAAAAAAAATGCCTACCTACCTACCCACACCTGGAAGGCATGGACTGGCAACATCAAACAAACAATTTTTCAACAGTGTCCCTAACCCCACCATGACCAGTATGATATTAATATCTGTAACCTAAACATTTATCAACCCCCCCCCCCCTCACCCAGGGTCCTAAATATCAGAATATAAATATCAGAATAATATGATTACTTGTGACAGCGATATATACAAAGTCTACCATGTTATAGTGCTGCTTGTGACTACAACTATCCATCAACCAACCAGAGCACGGTATTTTATATCATATGCAGAATATTCTACAACAATTTGATAATTTTACAGCATATTGCACAACTTTTACCAATTCTAAGTGTCCTCTTTTAATCTCTCATTTAACACAGCTACACTATAACTGACAAATCCCCGGACACAATGTACAGGGCAATCTGAAGATTAATTGTTTAGGAGGATAAATATAGAATGTTTATCATCCCAAAGCTTCCCTACTGATCCATAGTGAACACAATAAAATAAACATCCATTGTCTTTACCATAGCCAACAGATCAGGAGATGTAATAACTATAAAAGGAGTACATTATGTCATTGATTGCTATCTGAAATCCATCCTGATTTGTAAAAACAACTAGAGATATACAGATGACATAAAGAAATCCAATGATTGGGAAATGGCAAAGATATAGTCACCTGAGAGACATAATTTGGTAGAACCTGTACATTTAACAATGTCACTACTTGTGAGTAGATCAGTATGAGTAAATACATTTGTTTCTATGGCAATGACAAACCATTTAAGCTCTGGGGTATCTAAAATAATTGTTTTATGAAGGGTGTTTGTGCTGACAACAATAAACATGTGTACAGCAAATGTCACAAATATCTTGATTGATATTTATGAGAGAGAGAGAGAGAGAGAGAGAGAGAGAGAGAGAGAGAGAGAGAGAGAGAGAGAGAGAGAGAGAGAGAGAGAGAGAGAGAGATTGTTTTTTTTAAGTTAATGATAATTTTATTATCAATACTTATAATTAAACTTGGTTTTATAGAACCCAGATGTTTATACTACAAATTCTATCAGCTGTGACACTTACATTTTCATTCACTTAAGTGTGTGGTACATCCTAATGCTGTTTCCATTAGATATCAAACACTGTTAAACTACACTAAATATCAAACAAAGCTAATGCAAAAAAAAATTAATTAATGACCTAGATCTGAAATGTAAACTTTGTCTTTGTACATTTATTATCAATTGATAAGTGATCAACATCAAGTCTCATCTTTGGTTTCCTTTGATTTTAAAACTCCATCTAAAGCAAGTAAGTTTTTACAATGCATTTGGAAAATGAATAAAGATAAAATGCTCTCTAATAACATCAAAGTAATTTGTTACAATGTATATAATGACAGGAATATTTCATAAATGTTTTCAACAACTGACAAACCAAGACCATATCTTTGAAATAATACTGCAATCTTTCAAGAGTTGCTAGATACCTTTAATCTTATTTTGTTAAGTATTAATGAAGTGAAGAATTCTCAACCATGACAATTATGTCACTGATGATTAACATAAAAATTGTTCTCTGATTAAAAGGATTTGTATAAACTCTCCAATATTATGAGCAAGTTTAGCATTCCAAACTTAAATAGCAAGACATCAGTAATAGATAAAAAAGAAATGATAAATGAACAAGCATTCAGAGAATATTGATGAGTCATCATATGTCCCCACCTGCTGAACAATCATTAAGTGATCGCATGCAATTAAAAGAACTTTAACCAACAGATATACATAGACACACCTATATAGTCCTCCAGCAGCTCTGCAAACTTTTTCTATAACGGGATGGAGACTTTCATGCTGCAAAAGGGCTATTAATAACACACTATGATCATGTGACCGACATTGTACAAATTGTGCCAAATGAATTTGGAATCTATCTGCTGCTAAAGCATCTTTTTAGCCATGAAAGATTCCTTCTAAAACCACAATGATCCCCTTCCCTCTTACCAATCTTTCCCTCTTACTAATCCTCCTCTCTTATCAATCCTTCCCTCTTATCAAACCTTCCCTTTTACCAATCCTTCCCTCTTACCAAAACTTCCCTTTTATCAATCCTTTCCTCTTACCAATTCTTCCCTCTTACAAATCCTCCCCTATTTACCAATCTTTCCTTTTCACCAATGTTTCCCTTGTACCAATCCTTACCTCTCACTAATCCTTCCCTTTCTCTAATCCTTCCTCTCTCCAATCCTTCCCTCTCACCAATCATTCCATTTTACCAATGTTTCCCTTTTACCAATTCTTCCCTCTTACCAAACCTTGCCTTTTACTAATCCTTTCCTCTTACCAATTCTTCCCTCTTACCAATCCTCCCCTGCATACTAATATTTCCTTTTTACCTATGTTTCCCTTGTTCCAATCCTCCCCTTTCTCTAATCCTTCCTCTCTCCAATTCTTCCCTTTTACCAATCCTTCCCTCTTACCAAAACTTCCCTTTTACCAATCCTTGACTCTTACCAATCCTTCCCTCTTACCAATTCTCCCCTATTTACCAATCTTTCCTTTTCACCAATGTTTCCTCTCTCCAATCCTTCCCTCTCACGAATCATTCCATTTTACTAATGTTTCCCTTTTACCAATTCTTCCTGCTTACCAACCTTGCCTTTTACTAATTCTTTCCTCTTACCAATTCTTCCCTCTTACCAATCCTCCCCTGCATACTAATCTTTCCTTTTTACCAATGTTTCCCTTGTTCCAATCCCCACTTTCTCTAATCCTTTCTCTCTCCAATTCTTCCCTTTCACCAATCCTTTCATTTTACCGATGTTTCCCTTTTACCAATCCTTGACTCTTACCAAACCTTTCCTTTTACCAATCACTTCCTCTTACCAATTCTTCCCTCTTACCAATCCTCCCCTGCTTACCAATCTTTCCTTTTTACCAATATTTCCCTTGTACCAATCCTCCCCTCTCACTAATCCTCCCCTTTCTCTTATCCTTCCTCTCTATAATCCTTTCCTCTCACCAATCCTTCCATTTTACCAATTGTCCCTTTCACCGATCCTCTCCTCTCACCAATCCTTCCCCCTCTCCAATAATTCCCTCTCACCAATCCTTCCCTTCATGAATATTTCCCTTTTACCAATCTCTCCCTTATACTAATCCTCTCTCTCACCAATTCTTCCCTTTCACCAATCTTTACCTTCTACCAATCCTTTCCCCTCTCTCTCTCTCTCTCTCTCTCTCTCTCTCTCTCTCTCTCTCTCTCTCTCTCTCTCTCTATATATATATATATATATATTATATACATGTATATATACATACACACGCAAGGTAAAACCTGCTTTTGTGACCACCTGTGTATAAAGACCACCTAGTCACAAAGACCATTTTTGTTGCCCCCATAGCATCATTTGTGTATAAATCAACTTCTATATAAAGACCACCTCCCTATAAAGATCAGTTTTCTTGTTTCCCTAAGGAGGTTATTATATACAAGTTTCACTGTATATATATATATATATATATATATATATATATATATATATATATATATATATATATATATATAATACATAATAATAAGACATTACATCTTATTTGCTATCTAAAATTCACATAAATAAATTAAGTGTTTTCTTCTTTCCTTATATGCTATGGGTATTGATGTTTTAATTGATTTTGTAATTAGTAGTGATAAGTATTGATTATTAAGCATCCAAATCGAATATGTAATTACTGATATTGATCTGAGTAAAATCAGAGTAAATATTTTTTGTATAAATAATGAAATTTAACCACTTTAAATTTTAAGTAAACATATCTTTTGTGTTTTGTGATAATTTCGGACTGTAGACGTGCAAAAATTGCCTGTAAATATATGTATGTTTTCATGCTTTTTACACAGATACATATTCCCTGGGGCTACGGGATTATCTATGGACATTATGTGATCTGACAAGTTATTTTGACAGTTACTTGTGATCATACAGTACAACATAAGACTTGTTGTGTGTGCTATTGATACCAGGAACATAATATCAAAACGATCAGTGACTGTGACTTTTGTACAGATGTTTGAGACTATTTTACACCAGGATTTCGATATATACTGGAGAAAATGGAATATTGTACATCAGACGATTACACCACTCAAGGTGTGGAACATTAACTAAGCTCAGTATAATTACCTGTGGACATTTATGACAACACTGTATATAGAGTAAAAGGTATATAGTACTGGTCAAAATATTTGTATAATTCATACATGATAACATTATACCAGCATGCACACACACACGCACCAACACACACACACACACACACACACACACACACACACACACACACACACATGCACGCACCAACACACACACACACACACACACACACACACACACACACACACACACACACACACACACACACACACACACACACACACACACACACACACACACTTTTCCTATAAGCTATAAGTGAACATACATACAATTAACAGTACAGAAGATTTATAAGTTACTTGAGTATAGGATAGCCATATCTTTAACACCTGCAAAACCTTGTTAATATAATACCTTGATCATCAGGATAAAATATAGCCACATCTTAACACCTGAATAAAACGTTGTTAAAATATAATACCTTGATCATCAGGGTTAAAACTTAGTCACATCTGTAACACCTATAAAACCTTGTAAATATAATACCGTGATCATCAGGGTAAAATATAGCCACATCTTCAACACTTGAATAAAACCTTGTAAATATAATACCTTGATCATCAGGGTTAAACATAGTCACATCTTTAACACCTATAAAACCTTGTAAATATAATACCTGATCATCAGGGTTAAACATAGTCACATCTGTAACACCTATAAAACCTTGTAAATATAATACCTTGATACAGGAAAACCATACACCTGTAAAACATTCTAATAGAACACCTTGACTATAGGTATAACATAGCCACATCTTGAAGATATGAAAAAACATAAAAAATAATTTCTATATTAAATAATCTCTATCAATCTTTCAAAATCTACGACAGACAGCAGAAGACAAAATACATTTGGGCATACTTCTAATAACTAGAAAATCTTACCGAGACTTAGCAGTAATGATGACAATTAAAGAGTTGTTAATTCACTTTTATATTTATCAGATAATATTTATGGGTTAATCTGATGCCTGCTTTATTGTATTCCCTTTGCTAACAACTCTGTTCTTAATGGACAGTGAAATGTACATAAAAACAGTAGTAACTGATAAGAGATGTACAAGCATGCTTTAACACTGATATTTTCTATATTGGTGGAACCATTAGAAAATACTATGTATGCAGGTACATCCAGGTCTATAATAAATGTTACATTTTTCTTTCTCTCTAATTGGAATAACTAGTGCAGGATAAGTTGTATAATGTTATGTGATACACTCAGTTACCATGGAGATAAATGTATGATGGAACTATATAAAACCAATGTCAGGATTTTAGGACTAACTTACGGGTCCAAATCCAAAGGAATTCCTAATATATAAGGTAAAGAGAAAAGGAAATCTCTCTCTCTCTCTCTCTCCCTCTCTCATCTTAATTTTGATAACTATCTAATTTCATATAATAAGGTTGGATCTTCCTTTTGTAAAGTCAATGCTCTGCGAGTGACCAATATGGCACGATCATCAATTCTTATTTTGCATGTATATTAGATATCATTTAATCATTCTAGTATTTGTCCCTACCATAGATACAAACAATTTGACATGTGGTTTATAAAATCCGTCATCTGTAAGTTAATGTTAGGAAAAGTGCACAATTAACTGCCAATAAAATAATAAAGATAAAATCAATCAGCTTCAAGTGTCATCTTAAAAAGTAAATGATCAGTTAAAATAGATAAGAGTTTATCAGAATCATATCTCTCAAATCACTGCAACAAAATTATAGTCACTTAATTATAAACTTCTGAGGGACAATTTGTCAATCAATTATATCAGAATTCTACAACAGGTCACTACCCTAACAGTCAGGCATCACGCTCAGTCACTATCAATTTTGTGGCAATTATCTGCCTTTAAATAATCAACAAACAATTAAACAAGAGATACCAGAGGGATCTTGGCACCCACCATGAAATGTTCTATGTCTGATCTATGACAGACTGTTCTTTTGTTTTCTTTTCCCTTATTTTGTCTCAACATTGAATTTGAACTTAAATCCATATATCTGTGAAATACTTTTTTCACAAGAGTATAGCGAAACTGAACTTGAACTGAACATATTACATTTTAAGAGAGAACGGAATTCAATATGGCCAACAGGTGTCCATCTTGGATTTTCATAATCAATTTCGAAAAAATTCCTTCAGTACATTCTGAAAAATACAAACTTCCGTTGTCAAAATCCAAGATGGACACCTGTCAGCCATGTTGGAATCCAGTTTCTCAGAAAATGTCATATGCAGAACTAGAGCTCACAGGGAACCTTCATGTCCAATTTCAAGGAAATCCCTTCAGTCCTTTCTTAGAAATGGCAATAAAAAACTTCCTTTGGTCAAAATCCAAGATGGCCACCTGTTGACCATGTTGGATTTCGATCTCTTTGAAAATGTAATATGCACAGCTATTGATGGTGGGCTAAAAAAGCACTTTTGAAACATTCATTTTGCACTTTTTTATTGCTGTTATCAACGATAAAGATAAAAATCTAACATACCCAGTAATTAGAATGGTCTAAGGACCAAGTTTCAAATTGTACTTGTTAATACAATTAGGAGTTGTATTAGCAGAAACAATAAATAATCAAATGATTCGAATTTCTATAATTATTCTGATATATATGGGAATCACTTAATGGCAGAAATACAAGTGGCATGTACCAATCATAAATGACAATTATTGGTAAAGCTTGATTGATAATAAATATATGTTCCGATTTACTGAATGTCCAGAATTCTGTATTGTTCCAACAGTTACAGAGCTCTGGACAGAAATGTCACTAGGAAACTTGTATCAATTTCAGAAGCTCTAATTTTGACAGCTCCATAATGGTGAGGATGAACACCTGATTTGATGTCAGAAATTCTGTATTTGGACTGCTAGGAATTCTAATTACAGCTCTAAATAAAAATACAACATCAGAAAGTAAACATTATCAGAATTTCTTAATTCATTTGGACATTCAAAGTGTTTTTTTTTTAATAAGAATATTTCATATGGAAGTATGTCTCTTAAAAATCTGTTTAAATTTTATAGCAATAAAGATTTTCTTATGAAAGTTTGCCTTTTTCTGAATAATTTGCATACAACAGGAACTCCTTTGAAAAGATTATAAAGGTATAAATGAACTACAGTACTTGCATTATTGATTGTCAGAAGTATAGTATTCAATTTGTCAAATATATTTTGTATAGATGTAGAAAGCTCATCACAGATGAATATATCACTGCCAAATTTTAAATTTCAGAAACTATATTATCCTAAAAATATATATCAAATATGAGTATCTATTATATTATTTGTCAGAAGTTTTGTATACAATTTGATAAATAAACCCCACAATCACATAGAGAACCCCTCCCACCCCACACCCTCCTTACATGAATATATCACAGAAAAGTTCTAGATTTCATAAACTCAATATTTCACTAACAACCCAAGAGAACTCCTATGATCATGCATTGTTAGTTTAAATGTAACACCTCCGCACACCAATCAGAACGCCAAACTCTTAATGAAGTACAAAATACCTGTATAATCAATGGATAATAACAAACAAGTGTTACGTGAAGTGAAGATATGGGATGCAATTAGACTTTATATGAGAATGGTTCCACAATCATCGTGATGTTGTCTTATTTTGTCCTAAGTATATTTAACTCTAATGGATATTTAAATCAAATTTGGTAAGTTTTTATTTCTCCATTTCTTTGTGTAAGTGTGTTTGTTACAAGCAGAATGAACAACATCTTTTTATTTTGTCTATGATTTTATGTATTTGAAAAGTTCGAAATGGATACAATTTGACCTGGTTTGAAAAAGAGTGTAAGAACATTACTGATATGTTCATTCTCTGAAATAATTGTACAAGTTTGTGAATATAATTTCTTTGTAAAATTTCAAAGTGATTTTATAAAGTCTGACAATGATTTCACAATATTTTGTAATACAAATTCTCTCAAATATTTAAAAGTCTGAAAAAGGTAGAAAAAATAATGAAAAATAAATAAATAAATAAATAATAAATAGAGAGATAGACATAATAAATAAATAAATAAATAAATAAGTAAATAAATAAATAAATAAAGAGATAAATAAATAATTAAATAAATATATCGATAAATAGAATAAATAAATTGATTCATTTAAAACAATACTGTGAAAATTTCATTTTTCAAAACTTCAATTCTGGTTCCAAAAACACTACAAAAATGTTTAAATCTATATATAGAAAGAAAAAAGTTATTTGTTATATATAAAACAGAATATGGTAACATATTTCTCAGAATTCAAACTATGTTCAGCATTAGCTCTTAAGTACATGAATAATCAGTGAAAAAGTAGGTATGGTACATGTACAACCAGTTTAATAGTATGTATGCAGACCACTTGCAGCGGTCAAGTGGTAGAGCGTTTAATTCACAAGTAGAGGTCATCAATTTGATTTCTGGTACCGGATCATACCAAAGACTTTTAAAAATTGTACTGACTGTTTGACAAGTGCTTGACATACGAAGTGAAAGTTGTGGGTCTTTCAGAGGAGCCTTAAATCCGAGGTCCTATGTCACTTTACGTATGGCGCATCAGTTCATAGAAGAGATAAAAAATTATGGAACCTGCACCTAAATCTTGTGACATCTCTGCATAAGTGAGAAATTCTTGGTGGGATGTAAAACAACAACAACAACAACAACAATACATAGTTGTTATGCATGTGGCATACAGCATAGTAATTGTAACATAACACTGATGCCATTTTATTAGTGATAAACGTATGCTGTTGTATCAAAAGGAAATCTAAGACATTATCAAATACATTTAAATTGTACCTGATTGCTTCCTTCCTGAGCTAATGATGTGAAGAGCTATACATTAGTCTAAATGACCAGTAATATTTGCAGACTCTGAAACACACTAAGTGGTTCTCTGTTGTGCCCTTTTCAGTAAAATGTGGACTTCCCATTTTTTCTTTCTCCACATTCATTACAATATACTGGATAAACAGAAGAGCCTATGTATAAATAGGGTATACAGTTTTCTATATACATTATGTACTTAATAATACCGTTGTTAGATTGATATATAACACTTAAAATGAAAGCAACCGATTTACTTGAAGTCAATATTGACAATTCACTAAAACACTGCTGTTGATGAAGTCACCCAGCTTACATCTATAGTTTATCGATAGTTCTGATTGAAATGTTACTGTAGTAAAGGTCACACAATAATTAATTTAAACAAACATATAAAAAAATGTCTTTTGAAAAGCATTCTAGATAAAACTTCTGAGGTTGTTGACATATATATAGTATTCTGTGTTTTATGTATATAACTTGTTTTGGTTTGTTTTTACATCTAACCAAATATGTTTCCCTCATATGAAAATGTCACTAGATAGGTGAAGTGCAAAATATTTTGACTTGTGCTATGGACTGATGTTAGTGCAATGAATGCTACATCTTCAGTCAAACAAAACCTCAATTGTAAGATTCTAGACTTTCATTTTGTATACCAAATGTTTGGCAAAGGATACAGACTTAAGTCATCACATGTCTCACTATCAGGAGAGTCATATTCTAGCCACCTGAAACATTTATTGTGCAAGTTTTGTGTGAAATGTATACTAGGTACTGTACACACATAAGTCAACAGCCACCATTCATTTGTGATTTGTCTCATGGTTTACTCATATTCTTGTTTTACATTGAACCCTGTAACTTTGAAATCCCATTTTATTTGAAATGAATTTGATTCTATGGCCAAATTTCCTATTACCATTATAACCCAGTTACCTTGAAAACCCTGTTAAATTTGAAAGAAAGATTCATTTGCCTTACATTTCAATATATTGGGGTTCGACTATATATATATATATATATATATATATATATATATATATATATATATATATATATATATATATAATATATATATATATATATATATATCACATGCATCCCAAGTGATGACCATAATGTTACACATTAAGGACTAAAAATCCAGAAATGAATTTCAAGAAGCAGTATATATCTTTAGAGAGCAACTTTATGGTTGTAATTTGCAAACCAAATATTTTTACTGGATTTCAATGATGACTGCTGTCTTCAGTTCATAATAAAAGAGTATTGTGTGAGAGCGGGAAGCCTTACAGTCACGGTAGCAGACAAACATAAAATAGATGAAAATGAGAAGAATTACGCATCCTAGCAATATTACAGAGCAAATAACAATGTATAGCTATAAATATCAACAACCCATCATCGCCAGTATCAACCTATAACTTAACAAAAATACAAATTAGACCACTAAACTCAGGATTAATCTGATTTTATCTAAAAGATGCTTTTTTAAATATGTATTAACATGATGTCATGCAGACTTGGATGGTAATTATGTCTTGGAAGCATCATTCCTCCTCAGTTTTAACAAGACTTTCTTATATCTATCACTCAGTGGAGAAATGGTCTCTTCTTATGACAAAGAAACATTCTGAGAGTATTCATGAATCAATGCATGTCCCCTACCAGTGAAACAATTATTAAGTGAAAGATGAGCATTTACATGGTACTAAACTTTGACCAGAACCTGAATTGAAAGGACTGACAGATGTAGACAAAAGGTCACCCTGGTTTTACTGGTAAGAGACTAAAAAGTCTTAAGAATTATGTGTTAAGATTAGGACCTAAACAAAACGCTAGAGTGGGGAATGCTCTACCACAGAGCCACCTTGAGTGGTGTGTAATAAAAATGACAATATATCATTTGTAACTATGATACGGACAGTGCAAAAGTTAAAAATATGAGAGAAAATGTAAAATCAATTTCATTAACCAAAAAGTGGAGTGTAAATTCCATAAACTTTGTGTGTTAGCCATCCACTGCAGGAACAACTTTCTGATAGTAAGCAATACGGCACTACACTGTCACTTTAGTGACGTAATAGTGAACTCATGGCAAGTTGTAAGCAATATTATAAAAACAGTTTTAATCTCTTTATTTACATGTACATCATACCATCACTAACCATCAATAATTCTCTTGCTTTTTATACAAATCATCAATATTCAATCATTCCAACTGAATGATTAATTTCCAACTGAACTCTCTGGAATTGTTTTTTCAATTTCACGCAAAATTAGAATGTGAAAACTTATGCTGGCTCACAGTAGTAAAAATATATATATACCGGTACACACGCAGTGTAAAGTAAAACTGTACTACTTTATTCCCGTTGTCTTTTTGAATGATAGGACATTTTCTCCATGTGTAAAATTCACCCTTGGTATGTATCAAAAAGGTGTTCAATATATAATTTAGAATTTTTCTTCTTTCATTAGCTTCAGCTTTAATGGCAAAAAGGTGAATATTAAAAGGTAGGAAACATTTCCAGGTAAACATTATACAATGTACAAGTACAAAGCCTGTAACAAAATTTTCCTTTTTTTTCCAGATCACTTGTAAAAGATCAGGATCTTTCAACAAAATAACAGCGATTTAACAAACTATTGAAGAACATTGATTTGAAACACGGACATCACAAGTTCCAAGGAAAACAGAATTCTATGTGATAATCAAGCCAAATTTTCATGAATTTAGAATTATAAACAGAAACTGATACATGATGTATAACAGTTCATTAAAGATCCTCAGAAAGAACCAGATTGACAAAAGGCATCAACACATAACATTTGAATTATTCATGGCGTCATTTGTTCAACATGCTTAAAGAGGGAAAAAATTGACATTAAGGAGTCAAACTACAAATAATTGTAAAATGGATAGAACATCTCAAATTTATATATCTTTAGAGGTGATAATTGGTGCAGCAGCCATCATTGGCAACACACTTGTCCTTGTCGCCATCTACAAATATCCCAAACTAAGAACGGTGACAAACTGTTTCATTGCCAGTCTGGCTATAGCCGACTTACTGGTGGGGATTTTTGTGGCACCACTCGCTGCACTAAGTTACCTTGGACTACCACATAATTACATTGGTTGTGTATTTACTAATTCTATTGTTGTAGTGTTTACTCAGATTTCTATCTTTAATTTGGTTGATGTAGCAGTGGAGAGATTCATTGCAATCAAAAATCCATTTTTCTACCAAACTCATTTGACAGTAAATGTTGCTTTAATTATAATAGTTTTGTCCTGGATATTGGCCATAATAATTGGATTTGTACCACTTTTTGGATGGAACCTTGGACCAATGGATGATAATGTTTGTGCCTTTGTAAAAGTGATTGACATGAAGTACATGGTATATTTCAATTTCTTTGGATTTGTCTTGACACCACTCATTATCATGTTTATAATCTATTCATATATCTTTTATACCGTTCGCCAGCAAATGGCCAAAATTTGCGCCCTTGAGATTATGAACCAAACCGACAGTCAACGACAAAGGAAAAGATTTAAACGTGAAGTCAAGGCAGCGAAATCTCTAGCAATTGTTATTGGCATTTTTGCCATATGCTGGCTTCCTCTTCATATTTTAAATACTATAAATCTTCTTTGTAAATTAGATTCCTGTACTTATTCCATTAATATCCTTTTGGCAGCCATATTACTGAGTCATTTCAACTCAGCAGTAAATCCATTCCTGTATGCTATTGGAAACTCTCAATTCCAAACCGCATTTAAAAAGATGTTTCTTAGGAAAAGTTATATTGAAGGAACTGACAATGATTATACAAATGTGAGTAACTTAGCAAACAAGACAAAACCCAAAAAACAAGAGGTCAGAGGTCAAAGCAAGAGTGACAGTGACACACAAGAGGTCACAAATGGATCACAGTCTGCAGAAATCACTACAAACAAAACAGGACAGTCAAAGGGAATATTCTACATCAAATGAAAGGTCAACAAAAACAAAAGTTAGCTACCAATCAAAATATACCTCAAAGAGGGAAAATGACAGATTGTTTGTATTTTATTTTTACTATTTTCTTCTTATTTCTATTTTGAAAAAGCAATTACATGGACCAACTACAATGTTGGTTTTTTTTCAGTTCATTCATATTTTCAATAAAGGTATGCTGAAAATATTTGTACATTTTGAGTTTGACACTGCCATATTTAAACAGGGTTGTCTGATGATGTATCAGTCCCATAAAAATAGCCATCACTAAACAAGGTACAAAACAGGTATTAGATCAACCATTATCTAGAATATTAATTCTGCATCTGGGACCAATTAATTATTGACTCTGTATTAGAAATTTTAAGAACAAGTGATTAATTGTAATGTAAATGAAATAGGTACAGGATATAAGTAGTAAAGTGATGGACATTTGATGATGATACACTTATATAACACCCAACATCTGATGAACAAATACTTAATTACAGAGATAGACCAGGAAATAAGATATAAGAACTAGTAATCTGGAAACTGAAAATATCACGAGTCTTTAGTGTACATGTACCAGTATTTTTGAACACAAATATAGATATCAAAATGCTTGTATAACAATGTTTTTGTTTCTATATTCTAAGTAAATTAATTGTTTTTGGTCTTTATATATTAATCACAGTGGCTCAGATTAAATAATTGATAAAAGGCACTTATGTCAAAATGTCAATTGAAAGGCACAACACATTGAACAATCAATGACTATTGTTTGGGTCCACAACAGAGAGATATGATTCATGCTCAATTTTCTATACTTTTAGAAATTTTCGCTTCAATTTACTGAATCCAAATTCTGATTTGGATTCAATGTACACTTACAAACAAAATCTCTAGAATTACCATAAAATCCTCTGTTAATCTGAACAAAAAAAGTATTCCTATGGGAATCAAGTATTCCTATGGGAATAAGTTTTGAGTTTTTATTTATTGTGAGAAATGTTATGGTATTTTATTTCTATTTATTAGCAAGATAATTAAGTTCATGTACCGTATTCGACCCAGAGCTACAAAATCAGTAAAAAGGGGTGGGCACTTAATGGGACTTATTTTTTATAAGGCACTGTGGTAAAGTTGTCGTAGTTATTACCAAGGACACCTATCAACAAAATTCGTTGCTGGGGGGGGGGGGCACTTATAGGGACATGGATGCTTAATGGCTCAAATACGGTATACTATACATGGATTCACTCATTTGCATTATGTATTATACATTATTTATGTATTTTCAATGAGCTTTTATTCCAGATATATTTGAAACTATTATGTGGAAGTGGGTGTGTCTTGCTTGTGTATTCTTGTCACTGGTGCGTCAAGTTGATACTCAAACCATATTAAAAGTGTTTTTCATAAAATTCTCTTCAGTATTTTTTATCTATTCAATGGAACAAATACCATTTGAAGTGGGGCCATGTTTTTTGAAACACCCTGTACCATCAAATGCACCAGAACTGGATCCCTCAGTTCAGACACGCTGGGTGAAAAAGACCTTTGTCATTCAAGACTATTTGTGAGTTCTCATCATGTATTAAATGGTGGAAGAAAAATTGTTCATCTGATAAATCTTATAAACCTAGTGCCTTTTCAAATTTTGAAAATTAACTAATGAGAGTTAACAATATCAACTCACATAAGTTGTCGATTCCTCATTTATCAAGTGAGCAATTTTTCCTCCGTTAATTTTATGTGACGTGTAATAATATACGAAATTATAATATATAAAACAAGAACTATCTGATCTGTGTGGTTCATAAGTGCATGTTAGGCAAAACATTTGTGTACAGGTAAAACATGAATAATATGAACAAAGCTACACCAACTAAAAATAAATAACAATAAAGGAAGGTAAAAAAAAATGATTTTTTCACCTATGCACCACAGGGATGCAGTTCTTTAAACAATTCAATTAATGATAATTTCTTTAATTAGCAGAAATATTTCATTATGAAACTGGAACAGTCCTATTGGGATGAATATCACCCCTGGCAGCAGATTTTTTTTATGATGTATAGAATGTGTGTATGTTTGTACATGTATGTATGTAATGTTGGAATGGCTGCAGTTAGGATTATGTTTTAAGTCCAAGGGCCATAATACAGATAAGAATTTTTAACAGCAATCCCCTTTCTTCATGCAATGTACATGTGATCTTTCATTGTGCAAATTTTCATTGAAATTAATTCATTAATGTAGGAGTTGCAATGACAAGCTTGCAACTACAGACTGGCGGTCAAACAAATGGACAGGGTTATATCAGTATACCCTCCACACAGACATGTACAACTATGTTGGGGGAAAGGGGGGAGGTATAAAAAAAATGACTATAAAGCTATGGAATTGTATGATGGTGCACCTCTAACTTGTTGATAAATCAATGTTGCAATTTTGTTCTCAGATTTACATGTATACATATACAATGTGATATACAAATGTGCAAACTCAAAATAAAGGACATATTAGAAAATTTCTTAATTTTTCTTGTGATGGAAAAGTACATTGCAATGATCTGAGTAAATGATGTATATTGTTACTCTGAACAACAGATTAATTATGTTAAAGTTGAAAAGTACACTATGATTTAGAGATAATTGATTTATCTCTGGACATATTAAGATCTGAATGGCCTTAATTGCACACTTATTATTGTATTGTACAGATGCCATTTAATTTGAGTTACATAAAAACTGTCAATTCATAGTACCAAGAGTATTTGCCTGTATAATTTTTACTAAGACAAAAGCAAATATTTTTCAATGAAAGCTTTATTGTTAAAAATGTTTAATCTTTCAACAGTAACAGGCAAGGAATGTTTCTGATATGATATTATTTACACCAATTCATTGGGGACAGACCCTTCCAACATATATCTAACACACCACAGACTTTGAAATATCTACCATAACAGTTAGAGTTTGTGACTTAACTAGTCAACAAGGTACATGTAGTTATACTTATGGCTGCCTTCAATCCTTACCATTCAGATTATTTAACATTTATGTCACATTTTAACACACAGCATCAGTTTGATGGCAAATGTCAGACCATTCAATATCATGTCTATTTCCCCCAGGTGAAGCGGAGAGAAATAGGTCTGGCCAATGGGGAACCAGTATCTTGCTAACTCTCTCAATGGTGTATTGTAAATGTTTTATTGTACCAAAAGAAACAAGTGCAACTATGTAAAACTATATAGAATCACCAGGTAGAACAATTCACAATAAATATTTCTTATAAAACAAAATTGAAAGTTTTTACTTCAATCAGCAACCCATTGTCACTTACATTTGATCATTTATTTATTATCCTCAAATGTAAAAATACACAAATGTGTCATGAAATTCATCCTTTCAAAGTTAAAAAAAAGATGCTTTCAATTCTGGTAGTATCTCCTCAGATATCTTATGAACATAATACATAAAGCCAAAGATCAATTGTAAAGTGTATTACATTATTCTGATTAAGGATACTAATTATCAGTTGCAATGAAATGTATTTGGTTGAAACAGACAAGTTTTTGTGTCTCAAGAGAAAACATATGATAGAATAATAGATGAGAGTGTATCATTTAAAACATTTACAAAGTATGCAGCTGATCTATTGATGATCTAATTTACAGTGAAACTGCAGTAAAACCTGCTATTGCAGCCACCTCTACATAATGATTACCTGTTTATAAAGGCCATTTTTTTCAAGTTCCTTGGCTGCATACTTCAACTAACTGAATCTTTGTATAAGGGTCACCTGCACGTAAAGGTCAATGTTTTCTGGTCCCTAAGGTGGCACCTATATACAGGTTTCACTGTATTTAATTTACACAGTTATCAGTATTATGTTTAAATGATGTATGGAGTGCATTAAAAACAATTAAATTGCAAGATGAACAAACGACTCAAAAATCTGGGGCCCATTTTATCAATAAGTCGAAAGTCCTAAGTTGTAAATCTTAAGTTATTTGATCTTTATACAACACTTTGGACTGTTTTATCAACCCTTACTCCAGTCTTAACCCTTTCAAACCTAAGTTTCTAGATGACATGCTCTTTTCTATTGTTTAGACTGGTCCACTGTGGTCTGTAGGGTTGAACAACAAAAAGGTAAAAATGGCAGTGGTAACCAGAGTGTAGTTTAGTAGCCATGTAAAAAGGACTCTGCAAATCACATGTCATCCTTTATTATCTAGGTTAAAAGAACTTAATGAATCACTGGAATTACTCTTTAGTATCCAAGTACAATTTGGTGTTTGTATATTTGTGTTTGTTTGTACATGCGAGCTTATCTAATACCTGGAATTACACAATTCAAACTAAGGTATCATCACACATGTTATAATTTGAATAGGAAGATTCCACTTACATGGATTCCTACTTCTTTGGAGTTGAAGTTTGCATGTGTCCATTGGTCAGCATGATATTTCCGTTGGAATTTAGTGATTGTTCCAGCCCCTCGGATAGCAACATCATTGGTATGGAATGCAGCATCAATGACCAATTTCCCATCATACACCAAACAGGCATCATTAATAGCTGAAAATAATATGATATATATATGAGACTCTAATGAACAAAAACACCAGTGACCTTTGTATGAAAAATAAATCTATATTTACCACTGAATTTAACACCACCTATATATACAAATATAAAGATATACATGTACATATACTAATATCAAATCTATCAGTATAAAGTTCAAACCTCATGGGTCATGTCAAATAGTGTTTCAAAGAGGTTTCATTTTCTATTTAAAGGGACATTAGCGATGGTTTTTTCCAATACTTTTCCCCTTTTTAAATTTTACTACTTAGATTGAAATACAATAACAAAAAGATATTATATATATATATATAGGCATAGGAATTCTTTAATTCCTTTATATTTTATGAAATGTGCTTGAGAAAGCCAGGTTTTCCTGTTATTCAATTGCAGTTGATGAATTCAACATTACTAATTGTGTATGAATACCACACTGAACCTGACCTTATTTACACAAAATATACAGGAATATAATATTTTTTAAGCATATGTATAGTTCTTATTTGTTATTGTACAAAGTACAAGTCATAAAAGAAGAAAAATAAAGAAATAATTTTTTGGGTAAACCCAGTTAATGTTCCTTTAATTGTAAATCAAAAAGAGATCATGTATGTCCAAAAGATCATGTATGTCCAAAAGATCATGTATGTCCAAAAGATCATGTATGTCCAAAAGCAAGTAGACGTTGATGTAACTTCTTACGTACATTACAATACATGTAAATTTAAAACATGAATATCAGATAAAATACCATATTCAAACATTTTATATTCTGGTACTGAGGAATTCAACATCTATACTTGGCAAAAATGATAGTAAAAACTTTCAATTTTTTTTAAATATACATCCAAAGGTGAAAGCTGATTTCCTCCAAAATGCTGTTCCTAAAAATGTTTGTGCATGTATCAATCATAACCAAAATAATTACCACACAACAACCAGTTTTCGTTTGATTCTTTGTTTAAACTTATAAATTTCCAGAGTAAACTTTTATTGAAAACATTAATTTGCATATTTCTGGGACTCAGTCTTTATATATACATTGTATTCCTGACTTTTCACTTGCCACTAACACTAGTTCACCTGTACTTATTAACACTAAACAATTAAGAAATGAATTTCATATTTATTTCAGTCGATATCAGTGTATACAATTATGGAAATTTTGAATGCCATAAAATTTCCCCCTGCATTTATCTTTGTACGTAATTGGGAAGTCCATTACAAAACTTGATATCAACAAGTAATATTTAACAAAGATCGGATTCTAGTACAATCATGTATATAAGACAATATGCCACTGATGAATTAGTATTATACATGATATGTCTCTATTTCAGATTGCAGAAGCTTTAGAGCTATCATTGGGACACAACAACTACACTGTACATAGAATGAAATACTGATAACTTGGACGACTTCACCTTTGATTACCATTGGTATCCCTGTTAATGAACAAACCATTAGATGATATCCTCAGTGTGGGTGGCAAACATGTTTATGAAATGTATATATCCATAACTATTAAACATTCGGAAAATAAACAAAGACCAAAATGACTTGTTCATGTGATTAGTCTACAGTTCTATTTTTAACTTGGCCAGCTTAGACAGTTAAGATAAGCTGAAGTAAAGAATATCACCAGACTTAAGAACGTTCTCAAGTTTTATGGTAATAAATAAAGATCTTACAGTGCAAGCTGAGTCAAACACATTATTGTGCTGATTAAATTACATTAAAAACTCCTGCCGAGAATATAAATACTTGCATCAGTAAAGTATAAACCTATAATGTAGTTCATTTCAAATGATCATTGATTCCATAATTTACCTATACCTGACATGAAAGCTTAACCTGCATCTTGGCATGAATATATATGTGTTCTGTACCTGAACACTCTGAGTACACAGAACACCTTCAGCATGATGAATTTCAATATAATTTTGTCAAATGCTTCAAATGCCCAGGTTTATAATACCATAGAGATCAAAACTATATATACTCCTACCAGAAGTTAAACAGGTCCTGAAACAATGAGGATGTGTATTAATGTCTGGCATCAAATATTTAGTTTTAATTGCGGCTGGTTTAATTATAACAGCAGATATGTAACCAGGCAGATTAATTGTCCTGCATGTTAACCCAATCACCCTAAAGACACATTTTGAAGAGTCTAAGTTATAGATTTTGAGAGAGTCCATTATTGTTCAGGGGTAGACAAATTGTTAATCATGGAAATTAAAATTTGCATATTGCATGTATCATCTTTATTTGTATAATCACATTATTCATGATCTGGGAATTGTATTTCTTGTATTATGTAATCCTTTAAGTGTTGTTTCAATTTTATTACAAGAACTTCATCATATCTAATTTTTATTGTTCTTTAATCATTTATTCAGCCACTGATTGCTTCTAGATATTTATAGTTTTATTTGATCAATTTACGTATATAAATTAAGCATATTTAAATCCCTTAATTCATCTGATGATATACCCTACCTATATTACTGCTTTATTATAAATCCATTTTCAGTTGTTTTATATATCAAGTATTTATAAGCTAGTAAATCACTCTTTGCTTCTGTTTATATTTCATTTACATGTTTATGATGTTGTTGTTGCTTGTTATTCTTTTGGTTTATCAACAGTCCAAAGATATTCCATGTATGCATTCAGTTTACTTCAGTAAAATATTAATTACCATATGTAAGTATTCCATGTCTTACCCTCTATGACCTGTACTTAATCCAGATGACAAAGTGGTCATGTGCATGTGCACATGCATGTACATTCCCTACTTGACAATCAATTTCAGAAGGAAATCTTCAGTAGCACACCATCACCTATTTAGCTGTACACCACAGTTAAGGTACAGGTACAAGATATACAGAATACATACATGTATTACCAGTAATGTGCTAATCTGCAAACTTCCTGAATTCTATGTAATTTGCAGATAAAAAGAAAAGTGTCTGTATTGATGGCATTGACTACAAAATCCGAGGAAGATTTAAATATCCCTGATGTTATCACTGATTTTAACATTAATGGCCTAGTAGCTTTCACAGCCACTCTCATTATCTAAATACCAATTCTTACAAGCAATGCTTTAATTACTGGTAATTTATATGACAATGGGTCAGAACATAATAATAAAGATACCATTAAGGGTGTAATGTCCTGATTTGTTATAGTAAATTACTTCATTACTGTCTCAATTTCAGATATTGATTTTTTTTTAATGAAATAACTTGATAATTTAAATACTTTGCTTTAACTACATTTAAACTTTCAATATTGGATACAGTTCATCATGCTTATAGTTTATCTAAATTTCAAATGCATATATAATACAACCGTTTTTGGGGGTTATTTTTATCATACTTTAGTCAGTGATATACATTAATTTGTATGGTGCATTTTTTTTTTTTCAAAGAAAAATCCCAAAGGGTCATATCAATCATCAAAGTCCTTTAATTCTATTCTTTGTTGCTGACCAGCCCCCATTTTTACAAGTTGATGGAGTTATGTTATGCTAAGTTGTTTATTGGGAACAAGTCAAAGCACACTTTACAGTATGGGGTGCATTTCAGCAACATAAACTCAACTTTAAGATTGAAATTTCCAAATCAGACTTTTATTCGTATATTTTTGCTTTTTAAAATGACGAAAATATAGTAACAATTCGCTGAAAAATATAGGTCTACAAGACTTGTTGAAATATATGCTATAAAAGGTCAGTTCGGCATCCTTTATGAATTTTAAGATATTATAAATTTGCTTTAGAATGATACTTTTTAATTATTTTTTAAAATTATACTCTTGTGATAGAATTGACATTAAAAACGATAGACCGGACTGTTAACAATTCTTGCGCACGATTTAAATATGCACATGAGTTTTAGTCAAGTTTCCCTTACTGTGTATTGGCAAGATCTGTCGGTGAAGATGCACATAGAAGTTGCATCATTTCTTCATTCACTAATCTTAACTAATGAGAAACTAGCGGTGCTGTCTTTGAAGTTGGGAAAATGTTTTACATGTACACATATTGACCTAGAGATTTAAGGCTACTGATAGGAAGTAAAGCGTAAGGGTATAATACTGCCCTGTCGCATAGAAATTTAATGTCGATGAAATGATGTTTATAAGCAACAAGATTTTATAATCATATCGGTGATCTATGTAGTTTGTTGCATAATAAATAAACCATCAGTACTCACGTTAGGCCAAATGTCTAACCCGATATTTAGTTTCTTTTTTGTAAAAAGTAATTTTACTGAATTAAAAAGTATTCAGTATACTGTGTGTATTATACCTCATTAAAGGGAGTAGAAGACAAGTTCTGTAATGTTGCCAGCAAAAAGATATTGGCAAACGTGGTGGGTAGATAGAAATCAGCAATTTTTTTATGAACAGAAGAGAAAGATGCTGATACCTTGAACTGCTTTTCACGAAAATGAATGACAGAATTTGTCAGCTGTCGGCTTCTTTTGAAAGGCCTATAACGCCTCACAGTTATCGAGATCTATGATGTGGATACTTTAATTTCAGGTCACTGGAGTGTTTTTTTTAAGAAGATGTATATATACTAATGCCAAAACACTGCATCATGAATGTGATATTAATGACAATGACATCATCAAATATCTTAGATGAATGGAATTCGATTAAGGAAAGTAGTTCCAGCAGAATTTCCATATTCAACTTACTAAAGTAAAACCTGCCTTATCAACCACTTGTATATAAAGACCACCTGGTCACAAAGACCATTTTTTGCAGTCCCAATTCGTGTACAAATCAACCTCTGTATAAAAACCACCTTCATATAAAGACCGGTATAAAGACCGTTACACATATATGTAATAAATATACAATACTGTCCAAAAACAATTTTAAAAATCGACAATTACTGCCTCTAAGCTACGTAGGTATAATTTGTTCACTGATAATCTGACATTAATTTTAAATTAAGACTTTAAAGTACAAAATACAATTATATAACTGAAACATCACACAATGCTGTTGACAATTCACAAATTATATAATCGTGTCTTGCGTAATCTATTTCATCTGAACGTATTAACAGATTTTGAAATTGATTTTCTAGGAAATGACCCGGAGTAAATCAATTATTTTAATTATGGACATCTGAATTCAATTACTGCTCATGACTTTACAAACCTTAGAATATATTCTAATTATATACATCACCATCAGTCAATAACGGTTTTTGCATGTAGAGCAGTAAATATGCATATTTTTAAGTACCCATAGAATTGTAAATGGATGGAAGTTGGCTACAGTCTGCTATTCAACTACATACAATGCAAATGGATATTGACTTTGGTAATGCAATGTACATCAAACTCATGCCCAGGGGCTAATAGACCCTTTTAGGGACAGGATCCTTTCAATTGGAAATTTTATGTTGCAATCAGTTAAATTTGGTAAAATTTAAAGTACATTGTAACTATGGTAATTTTACTGGTAGAAATACAGATACAGAACTTGTGATTCATTTAACTTTTTAACTAAACTGACAACATGGAGTTCATCTGAAGATATGGAGGTTTTAAATAAGCAGTACTTTCCAGTTGTAAATTTTTCCATTGTCTGTATACCAAAAGTGAGGTACATGTACACGGAGAACATGTTTGGGAAACTTTTGCTCAAGATTGGGAAATATACAACAGATTTTGCATTGGGAATGGGGCCTTTTACAGAACCCACATGTTGATATTAATCCTTGCATGCCCATATATCTTTATCACTTTGTCCAAATAATGTCAGCTGAACAATTTATATCATTGACATTACATTAACAAGACACTGCTTAGTGTTGTATTTCTGTATTGTGAAGCATTGTATTTCAAATGTCAAGTTCAAAGGTCAAGATGCAAATGAAAGTCATACTTAACTAATTCCATCATGTTAAGTTATATCAAGATGAAGATAACAAATTTTCTGACAACAGAACTCAAATCATCAGGTAAACCAAAACGTAATATTTGCATAATTTTACAAGGTATTCGTAAATCAAACTGAAAAATAGCTATCAGTTGAATTGTTTTTTTCTGATCATTGCAACAGTTTTAATCCTAAGTGAATTTTATCAATTATATATGAAATAAATCCGACATTTTATTCCTTTCTATGGTCAAAACTACAGCTTTGTTTACTTTGTAATTCCCTCGGTAAAATACTGGATGATTTAATAGCTAATACAGACCTACAGAATCATTAATGGTTCATGAAATTTTTTCTGACATCAGTTTTAGTTTTGCTTTTTAACCATTAGAACATATTCAAGCAATTTTTGAACAGCTCAAATAACCAGTGAGGTGTAAAATACATGAAGCATTTATACATTACAATAAAACATGAGAACCAAAGAACTATAATGATTAATGCTATACTGTCAGTCATGAAATTAGAAAAATTATGTTTCAGCAAATTTGAAAAGGTTGCTATAGGTTTGCAATATTTCATTGACAATGTGACTGTCAAACATCTGAATCCAGTCACCATAGCTAATGAGGCATACTATACCTTGTACAATAATAATCAAATACCAGTATATTTGTCAATCCAAACATGCTTTTCTCATTTGAGTGTATTTTTATGTCCAGCTAGCTATTTATTGAAAAAATCATAAAAGACTACATTAACAACACACTAAAAGTACTATATTGAATATACTGGGATATTAACAGTCGTAAAGTCATCCAAAGTTCATAATCCAAAACAAATAAAATTATAAAACTCACACTCAACTTAAAGTAAAACATCAAATATACATAATAGTTAAAAAAAAAAAAAATAATAATAATACAGGTGTAAAATTACTGTGACAAAAACAAATACAAATGACAATTTTACCCCTTAAGAATATAAAATTTTGGTTTATATCATGACTTCATATCAGCCATTTGAAAATAAAAATATTTAGTTATTAGATATTATTAACAAAACCATTTACATGTAGGTTACAGTTTTACATAGGAGTCCAAAACCAATGGTCAAGATGATCATTTTTGTCAATAAGATCAGTATAGTTAAGTCATTAGTGTTGACCATTTTGGTCCATTTCTCTACCACTTGAATACGCTAGTGGTTCATGACACTTACCGTAACTAATGTAGTTTTCACATAAAAATGGTTGCTATAACAACATACTGGTATAAGCAACAAATGCAACAAAGCTTTTTCATTAGAATTCTGCAATTGATTTTACATATGTATTTAGGTCATACTTTATAAATAATTGATTGATGTTCTGTAAATTTCTGTGAAATGTAACCACAAAGCAGAAAAGTTACAGACTTTTTAAAGATAATAATGGACAAGTAAATTGGTAGGAAAGAGTTGGGTGGCATCATTTCAGACGGGTTGGTCGGGATATATCGCACAAATCTATTTTTATCTTTTAATGTAGCTTAATCTGACACTCCTTTCTTGAACAATCATATCATCACAAAGAAATAATCCCCAACCATGTTACCTCCTTTTTCTGCCTTCTTGATAGTGCTAACAATTATATATCTTATCACTGTCATTGTCTATCACAAATGAATGAAAATCTATTTGTCCAATAAAACTACCTCATAGTAAAGTAGGTAATTGAATCACAATCATCATCAATACATCAGAGTCATGCTGAGGATGTAACTTTCACAACATGTGATGTTATCATGTGAACACTTGCTGTAACATAAATCACTTAGTTATAATCAAACAATATTGTTTACAGTTGATGAAAAAAGTAAAGAAACTGTCAAATAAATCAAGTTTGAATATCACTGCAGTTTTGTGAACAAGATTTTAAGAAAAATTGGTCAGTGGACAAATGATAAGCTCTACTTTGGGAATATTTTACAGATATCATTTTTACTTACATTTTTGTATATCAAAATGTAAATCATGTCGAAGCATCTTAAGCCCATATCATATAATTTCCAGTTTAAGTATTCTATTGTCTCTGAACTTGACAAATGATAAAAAATTTCTTGGCCAAATTTTACAAATTTCTACAAAAAAAGAGATAAGGATCTAATACATATGTTCAACTTTTCTTTAAAAAAAATTAAAGAAGGCCAGGGCATAGTCAAAAGAATGTTAATAACACTCACTTTCTAAGCCTAAACCAAAACAAGGGAATAAAATTGTCCTGTAGTACATTCACCCGAGGAGCCATCTCTCAGTTAATACTACAATTGTTCAATGTCAAACAGTGAAAAACAACATAGAGACACCACAATCATGACAATATCTCGCTAATAAGATCACATTTTGTCTTTTATGTGCAGGTATTGACACAAGCAAAGCTATATAGTACTCCAGGAATCTGTTGAGGACTAAAAAATATCCTGGATCTGTTATCATCAACTCAAATACGTTGTAACTTCTATGGAACCATGCCTAAATATTACCTCACTTAAGGGCCAAGTATACTCTATACCTGGAAATTTTCGCTCCTTGTTATTTTCGCCCTTGAGCAACATAAAACATATTTGCCCCCTTTTAATTTCGCCCTTTCACTGTTTATAAATATGTCTATTTGTCCGTGAGTAAATCAATCTCTTACAAGGAGTGGTCGGTCCTTGTAGAAAATATGTAGACTTAGTCAGGATACCATAATGACTTGTAATACTTGTTTTCAAAACATGTATTTGTGTTTGGCGGTGTTTTCTGGAAAACAGGTGAACATAAAATAATGAGGGTATTACCAACCCGATTAACTGAGTTATGTTACAGAACCATGGATAAATAAACATATTTTTCTAGTGCATATATTTAATTTCAATATGGTATCAATGAGTTTTTCTTCAATAATGCTCACAGATCCCGTAAATAAATCACACTCTACATGCATATTTCCACGCCCTAACATGCGTGTCCAATCAAGAAGTGATGTACATGTACTGTAGAGCTTGTGCTACCCGATTTGTTTAGACAAAGTGATCAATTAACAAGACCCATTTGATCTATCGTTCTCTGCAAGTGTTACTTCAGTATTAATCAAGTGTGTATACAACCACAGGTATTCTGACTGACTGGGCACAATTACGACTCAAGTGCCACCTCACCATTGTTTAATAATCCACGCCGCATTTATGAATAAACAAGCATACAGTATTTATGGTTTCTTGATTTTAACGTATCAATTAATTAATACTGTTTTCACCAATGGCTGACCGTGGCAGTTTTTAAAATTATAATCAATATATGGGTTAGGCATTCAGTATGATTTTTAATAATGGCAGCCATTTGAGTGGAACAGTTTGACAGCACATGTACTGCACAGCTGAGACGAATAACATCGTCAAAGAACTTGAACAATTACGAAAAAAACTATACATTTTTAATTAAAAAAAGCAACAAGGTACCTGCGATATTATTTTATTTCTTTAGATGGAAAATACCTTCAATTAGAATAAAACTGAAGTAGGTTCCAAACTCGATGATAATGTTAATTTGATCCCAGTTTCATACTTGAATTTTCACAAGATATGTTCGGGAATATGAGCTATGATTTTTTGCCTACCGACTAGGACTCGCCTATAAGTCTGTAGCCCTTTTTGAGATAGAAAATTTACTCCAGAAAATCTGACTTATAGGCGAGTATATACAGTAAAACACGAAAGGACTCCAATCAATCATGGACAACACACTGCCCGTTATTTGCCTTTGTACATTAGTACATAAATTTTCCAACTATGCTTGAAATTTTCGCCTTCACTTAAATTCGCCCTCTTGCGAAAATGTCAAAAATTAAACGGGGGGCAAAAATTTCCAGTAAAACAATAATTCATGTTCATTAAACTCCAACTACATGGCGTAACTGTGAAGTAATATATAGATAAATAATACACATACCTTTGAATGCACTGAAGTCTACTGCTTTCTTGTAGAAGGCAAAGAACGCCTGTCAGAAAAGATTCAACATATGTATTACTTACATGTATACTTTAATTTATTAGGTGTGTGCATATGATAAAACTATGTATAAGTAATTTTCACTTTTAAAACAATCATTTCATAATATATTATAATCATATTTTACCATTCCTAAATTACAATTATTTATTTCATTTATTTACTTGTACTGAAGATCAATACAGAACCAGTATAACTAATTTTCTCCTATTCCAGAGTTTACTAGTCAGGAATAAATTCACAAGATTTCCATTATCAATGGAATAAGCATAAGGATACATAATAAATTGCAACTACAATTCCATTGATAAATAATGACAAAATGTAAGCATGAATCAGTAATTGATAACATTTATGAAAGTTTGTTTAAATGTATGACCCCCCCACCCACCCCAAAATATATTGTGTGAAGCACTGCCTTGGTCTAAGAAAACAATGACAAATAATAACCTTTTAATCAAAATATTTTTCTTGATCTTATTTGTATATACTGAGAATTTATACCTATAAAGAAAAATTTATCTTATAAGAACAAAGATTATATGACTTACCCCACATTCTAGGCTAATTGGTTGATCTGTGGATGTAAAACTGGCAGATTTGATCTCTGTGACATCATCCCCATCATTCCACTGTGCCAATATGTACCCAGAATGCACTTTGACACAACTTTCCTCTAAAGCTTTACGTATAGCACTTTCAATAACTGGACTGTTGAAACAAGTTGACTGGAAAACAAAAAGAACTTCAATTAACATGAACCAGCCATAAGATTATGAAATAGATTTTTTATCAAATTCTATGCAAACCAAATTCTTTCATTCAGTTGATGATGACAAAAGAGAGTCACATTTTGCTTTGTGTAATTATCACTGTTTTAAGCAAATTGTTGTTTTCTTTGAAACGAGACAAAAGGTCTAATAAATTGCATGATATCATAAATGAATTTTTGAAGGGCTACATTACAATTTAAGATGTAATATTGTACATGGCACTTTAGGCAATGTGCAGTGAACTTTAGGTACTTAGGAATCAATAAACAGGGGAGACAACACCATGGCTTACCTGATATGAGGATGGTGGTTCCACTAACTGTATCCTTCCCCCATCAATTCCCATACTCAACAATGTCTGTATACAGCAATACGTATCAAGTGAGCAGCCATACACAATTATTTTTCCTTTTCAAAATAAATAATTTCAGATTATTATCTACTTTTAGTTGTAGTAAGTAATTGGGTATACAACACTTTGTCATAAATTGCAGGTCAATTTTTACTTTTTGCCACCACATCAACGGTCAATGAAATTTTTCATCATTTCAGAAAGTAATTTTAACAACATTTATATCTTACTTTGAGATTTCATAAGGTAATTTTGACTATATTTTTATCTTCCTTTGAGATTTCATAAGGTAATTTTGACTACATTTATATCTTACTTTGAGATTACAGAGGGTAATTATGACTATATCTTACTTTGAGATTTCAGAGGGTAATTATGACTATATCTTACTTTGAGATTTCAGAGGGTAATTATGACTATATCTTACTTTGAGATTTCAGAGGGTAATTATGACTATATCTTACTTTGAGATTTCAGAGGGTAATTTTGACTATATCTTACTTTGAGATTTCAAGGGTAATTATGACTTTATCTTACTTTCAGATTTCAGAGGGTAATTTTGACTTTATCTTACTTTGAGATTTCAGTAGGTAATTTTGACTTTATCTTACTTTGAGATTTCAGTAGGTAATTTTGACTATATCTTACTTTGAGATTTCAGAAGGTAATTTTGACTATATCTTACTTTGAGATTTCAGTAGGTAATTTTGACTTTATCTTACTTTGAGATTTCAGTAGGTAATTTTGACTATATCTTCGAGATTTCAGTAGGTAATTTTGACTATATCTTACTTTGAGATTTCAGAAGGTAATTTTGACTATATCTTACTTTGAGATTTCAGAAGGTAATTTTGACTATATCTTACTTTGAGATTTCAGAAGGTAATTTTGACTATATCTTACTTTGAGATTTCAGAAGGTAATTTTCAATCCAATACAAAGATACTGCTGCATCATATTCATCATTGACAAGGAACAAATTCTTGGGTGGTGCTTTCATATATCTTCTGTCAGGGGAGTTTGGAAGTTCTACATTTGTTACACCTGACTCAATGTCAGCTTCTGTAGGTGCAGGTACTTGATACTGTTGTCCCATACTTAACATCAGATGATCATAAGGTACAATGGTATTGCCATTTACAATCACAATTTTTTTCTTTCTGTCTATTGAAGTCATTTTTCCGTACACAATATTTATCCAGGTTCTCAACGATGCTTTGGCATAGCTCTCCTGATTGTAACAGTAGCTACTACCCAGCATCTGGTCACGCAATTCGTCAGGTGCCATTTCTCCCGGTAAACCATGTGGAGACACTAATGTCAGATTATTAAATCTCAGATGTGGACTGAAAATGGAAATGAGCTTTGGTAGAAAATATGAAAGGAGAGAACTGACAAAAATGAGGAGAAACTTATATATGATAAATGCTGTCAAATAGTTTCCAACTGTCAAGACAAATTACAAAAAGAAAACTCATCTTAAAAACTATTTCATACTCTTTGAACATCTACCTGAACAACACAAAATGTATATGAAGTTATAACTATTCCAGTCTTAACATAGATCTCTACATAAAATATATACAAATCAAATGTATCTCAGCTGTCTGCTGAGGTCTAGTGGTAGTGCAGCAGTCTCACAAGCAAATGATTTCTGGTTTGAATCTGGGTCGGACCAGTTCAGACATGAGATTTTTTTTAGAACATATAGCGACTGGTCCTTTCATCAAGTGCTTGACATATGAATTCATAAGTTAGAGACTGAAGCTCCAAGACTTAGCAAGTGTATAGACGTGAAAGAACTCTCACTGCATTGACATAAAACTGACAACTAGTTCAGAATTAAAGACAGACCATATATAACAACTGACATTTCAATAACAATGAAGAAGTCTTGTTCAGATGTGAAACATTAGAACAAAGTGATTGCATCTTAGAATTAGTTTTCACTTACAATCAAGACATCATCAATACATCATTGTGGACATTTGGAAATATTGAAATAATACTTAGTATGTGGTATCATAATAGAATGCAAAGCATTTGAACATAAGTAAAATGTCAAAAGATATATTGGGGAAATAAAAAAGTTCAGAATTAATAAAACAAAAAATGAAATTACCAGTAAGCTAAAGCTTCTAGGAATGACACTCCAGTGTCTGATGCTCCAACTACCACAATTCTAGCATTGACAGTAACCTGTAGAAATAGAATTACAAAATGTTGTAGATGTAATATAAATTATAATGTACATTTAGTGTACATGCAGTTACAATAATACAAGTAATATAAAGTGCAAATGTTGTAATATAATCAATTAAGGTAAGATAAGACTAGGAAAGACAGATGGAGCAACTGGTCAAGGACTGATATGCCTGGAGGACACAGGTGTTAGTGGCCCATGTCCTGCCTGGGACTGCAAGCAGAAGTGAAATCAGGCCAGGAAATTGTCACTTTTCATATACAGTTCTCTCCCATTATACCGCCATCTTTTGTTTTCCTTAATTTTGTCAATGTGACGGTTTGGCATTATATCAAGGTTTATCATTTTCGAGGTGTAGCTATTTTCAAGTCTATAATTCTGCAGTAAATAATACCATATTTACAACTGCAAATGCAATTTTCAAAGTACAGGAAAAATTAAAATCAGTACTGCCTGAACTCAAATAAAGTGATTCTAAAACTTTATCTTTACATATGTGATCAAATATAATAATATTCAAAATGATCTAATTTAACATGCAGTCCAATGTTTTCTTTTTACCTTAGGTTCCATGACCAGTTTGCGGTTGATGTGATTTAGAGCGTAGGGTTCCTGCTTCTTCAAAACTCTCTCTGATGGAGCATTTATTCCGAGTTGTTCTGTTGGATACACAATTTGTCTGCGGGCTCTGACAGGAACCATATCATTCATTGCACTTAACAATGAATGTCTATCTACAACCTGTAAGTATAATCAGAATTTGATAGACAAGCTTGTTAATTAGACACGCCCAATAATTGTAAACAAAACATGGGTGCCTTATTTGCTACCATCAAAATTTTATATTTGCTGCAATAGTTGGGCTTCTTTACTACTTTTTACTTTTTTACTTTTCAGTACAATTGAAATTCAAGATTTGTTGAAAAATAAGTGAAATTTCCCCAGACAATGATCTCTTGGATAAAACTAAATGGAGTCCTCCAGCACATTGGTATATTAATATCTTTGGAGATATGTCTCAATATTGTGATAATGAAAAAACCCCTGAATTGATAAATTTTGTGAATTACTGAAATAATATGGTAGTCTAAGTTACCTCTTTAGAAACATAGGACGGGTACAGTGGGTAGTACAAACATGTCTTGTGGCCTTGTCGGAATATTTCCTGAAATTTGAAAAAAAAAGTTGTTTATATATGTTTTAAGTAGATAACTGAATGTTGCTCAAAATTAGCATGAAAGGGCATCAATATGTGATTTTTGTACAAAATATGCAAAATACTATAAAGAAGTAAAATTGCTTAGTAAATGACATAAAATACTGTGATTAATTTAAAATTCTTGAGGGGTAATAAATTTTTTGGAAATAGATATCTTTGATAAATAAAAAATGAGTTGTAGAGGATTCTGAAATAGAATTTGAAGTCATCAAAGTTCCATGTACAAAGTTTTAACAGTGTAGTTAATTCCTGTTTGATTACAATAATGAAGTCCTGCCCATGGGACCAATCCCTAATAGATATTGTCATGTTAGTTAAAATCTAAAATGCAATCAATGTAAAACGCTTAAAGACAAAAAAAAAAACAACAACAAAAAACATTGATGATGTTAAATATCTAACCTTGATGAAGAACTTTGAAAGGTGATTGAATATTGGATTGAGAGCAAAATGGTGGAGATGGCCATGTTCCTCTCTCTTGTGATGGTTGTAGTAAATAAAATCTTCAATGTTGTAGTGAGATCTGATGTATTCTATATCCTGTAACAAAGCAGAAATAATTAGGATCCATATCTTAACAACAACATTGTCAAAAACTTACACAATTTAGATTTTTATCCCAAGAAAATTCAAAATTGTCATAAAACGGGACCAAACTGTCATGGAAGACATTAGAGATTGTCTGTCAAAAGATATTATTCTTTAAAATCATGTCTTTGATAATTCCTTCAACACATTCAAGCAAAACCAGCTTTCAGAGACCACTTTCCTTGAATCATAATTTTTTCTTGGCAGTTGGAGTGATTTCTCAAGACAGGTTTCACTATATGTTTTTATCTAAGTTATAAAGAGACATTAAAATACATCGAAAGTTCCATTTATGCAATTTATTTATCCTATGTTCTTGCATATAACTTTTGTAGACTTACATTTTATTAAATGTCAAATTTATATATAAATATAATATATATATATATATATATATATATAAAAAACAAGAAAAAGTTGAGAACATCCAAATTTGAAAGAGAGTGATACAAAAATGACACTTACCTCTTCCCTGCGGATCACTGCTACACCGACAACTTGATTCTGACACTCTGCAATAAATGCCTGTATTTCTGTGCCATCCTGTGAAATGATTTATTAATTTTACATATTTCTATTTCTTTTTTTAAATTTTTTATGTTTTAAGAAAACATGATTTTTTTTGTTAAAATGACATGAAACATCAATACATCTACAACACATGTTTAAAAACTACTCCAACCCAAAAGAGTAAACTTTCTACATTTTAAATACAACATATATAAAATACAACCCCATGACAAAATGTGTAATATGATATACAGACATTTCATACTGGCTATATGTAGACTTAAAATACAACACATCAAGAAAAAAAAATATCTATAGTTGATCTGTAAGCTGATGTACAGACAACACAATATCAAAAAATCTAATTTTAGTACATGCAGCTTAACCTTCAGGCTAGCAGAAACACAATAAAACTATAATTCTAAAGTAAAATCAATGTAAATACAAGTTTCCTTGCTGAAATGTATTACTTCTCACAGAAAAGTTTGTTAATTTTGTCAAATATAGTATATCATCCAATATTTCCAAACAACCAGCCACCCTGCTCATGCTGCTAGTATATATAAAGTATAAAGCAAACTTGGTGTACTAAGTTACTGCTATGCTCAAGCTTACAGTTGACATTTAAACTGACCCATGCATTAATAAGCAACTTGACATGTGTATGTCATTAACTCATTTACCCCTATGGACACACTTGGACTGGTCTAAGTCATTGGTTTACAGAAAAGTCCATTGTTTCTCTGGGGGGTTGATAAGTTAAGCAATGACATCTTATTTTATGTCAGTATATGTCACAGACTACTAGACAATGACACAGAACATTTCAGATTAGTATAACTCACAATATGATGCACTTTGATTATATACAAAACATGTTTAAATGATGTTACATTAACATTTCAAAACATTAAAAATTATTTTGATGTCAAAATTCAATGAAGCAAATTAGTTCATCATTTTTATGTATTTATCATACAGAAAAACCTATCTATCATAACATTAAATCAAGTCTGATCACAGTGGTTAGGTACCTTAACATGTGGTATTTGTTATGACACATGTAGATGTCAACAATCACCAACATATTCACTTGTCCGGCAGGAAAAGTAGTCTTTAAGTCTACTTGTCTGAATAAAAATGTCACTTGTCCTGCAGGGAAAGTATTCAACAAATCTACTTGTCTGAATAAAATGTCACTTGTCCTGCAGGGTAAATATTCAACAAATCTACTTGTCTAAAATAAAATGTCACTTGTCCTGCAGGGTAAATACTCAACAAATCTACTTGTCTAAAATAAAATGTCACTTGTCCTGCAGGGTAAGTATTCAACAAATCTACTTGTCTGAATAAAATGTCACTTGTCCTGCATGGCAAGTGGTAAGGAAATCTACTTGTCTGAATAAAAATGAATCATGTCCTGCAGAGTTAAAGACATAGTATCTACGAAAATGGTTATTTTTTTTAGTCGGCAATTTTGCGGAAATATCGAAGATATGACTGAATAATGATCTTCCCGTCGACACAGAGTTAATTAGCGTAATTTCGGATAAATCTGATTTGTTGTCGTCGTCTGAATAAAAACTCATCACGTTATGCAGAGAAACAATCCCAGAAGCACTTCAATGACCTACTTGTCTGATATCAATAAAAATGAATGCTGAGGTCCTGCAGAGTTGAAGGTTTTCAGATCCTACATTTGACGGTCCTTGAGGCTTATCCATCGATCATGCTCCTTTCCAATATTTATCTTGGTCTTGTTGTATTTCGCCAGAACTTCTTTCCGATTTCTTTTTCTAGAATCTGTCAATTTAAAGGTCGGCCACGATTTGTGCAGAGTTGGACGCCATGCTTTTTCACTATCAACAATGGAAACTTGCGCTGCGCAAATACAACGCTAAATATGAATATGGCGGGCTTGCAAAGAGTTAAGTCGTCTTCAAAAATCTAAAAAAAAACTTGGAAAGTTGTGAAATACAAAAAAACTAACTTCTATGTGTTTTAATTCAACAATTTTTCGTTTTTTATCTCCAAATATTAACATATTTGACCCAAACAATTGAGATTGAAATATTTGAGGAAATCGTAGATACTATGTCTTTTAAGGTCTTCAAATCTACTTGTCTGAATAAAAATGAATCACGTCCTGCAGAGTTAAGGTCTTCAAATCTACTTGTCTGAATGCAAATATCACTTGCCTGAACACTAAATGTATTAAATATAGTTGTTTAATATCAGATTTTAATCATTCTGAAAAATTCTGAGTCACTACACTTGATGTGAGTTATGACTCTAAGAATGAATTATTACAAAACAAAGTGGTACAGGACGACCGGATAAGTGTGATTATTTAACTCTGACATGTATATTTCACTACAGCTATTCAGGGACATGGGTATGATCATACTTCAGAGAAATATTTTCCTCTTGTATTATTTACAAGACAAAAAGATTTTACAAGAAGTGAAATCTGACAGCTACATGGATACTGCTATAGACAGGTTTTACTGAAGACCAAATAATAAATGTTATTTTGTACATCCATTTCCAAATAATGTGTGTTTAGAAACTTACCAAAGTCTGATTAATTAAACATAAAAAAATAAAAGCAGTAATAGGTATTATAGATAAATAAATATTAATTCCTAAACTTTTTTCTAGTATTAAAACGGAAAGTCTAAATGAATATAGGTATGGTAAAAACAGTGTAAAGATTATGATCAGAATGGTTTAAATGTGCAGGTGGCTAATCCTAAAATATGTTTGATACTTGTGCATAAACAAATTTCAACTTCACTATAAATATCATGACTTCAGAATATTTGTAATACATTGAACTATATAAAAACTCATAAAACAAAATCAACTGAATACAAAATGTATGCCAAGATAAAAAAGTACTGGGTAAGCAAATTTTAATATCACTTAATAGATCAAGCCTATGGATAGAAGATGGTGTAAATCAGATTTTATATTTAATATAAACAGTTGTATAACGTACCTCATCTCGTCGAGCTTTATTGTACTGTTTCAGGTCTTGCAACAGGTTTTCATTCAAATCAATAGATTTCACGAGCTTCTCAACTCCAGGATAATCTTTAGTGCAGGCAGGTCGAACCCGGAAGTCCCTAAAAAAAAACCAAAAACAGAACAATAAGTGGGTTACAAGATTTTAGTACAACAGTTCACTTACAGAATATTCAAACTGTGTGGTAAATAAAATACAGTGAAACTTGTATATAACGACCTTCTTAGGGACACAAGAAAACCGGTCTTTATAGGGAGATGGTCTTTATATAGAAAGTCTTTGTGACCAGGTAGTCTTTATACACAGGTGGTCTCTAAAGCAGGGTTTTACTGTAATTTTAATTATTCAAAGAGAAAATAATATTTACTACCCAAAACTTCTGGTGTTTAAGTAAAGTGGAAAATATTAATGAATCACTAAAGAAAGGCATTATTTGATAATGAGAGCATGCTACACATTCTTACTTGAAAAGACCAGCTCTGTAGAACACATACAGTTCTTGTGACAGTACACTTGGACATCTTGGTGTCACACGCTGAAAACAAGAAAATCAAATGTTCAAAATCATCCTAGTCCACAGTATATTTGTTCATACTACATGTATTACTATTACGATAAGCAGTACTATAACATAACGTTGACCTGACATACACGATACACTGTGCATAAGTCCATCATTCTAAGAAAAAAAGACTTGAAATGTTTCTTAATACATGTACATGTATTTTGTATTTTAATCACATATATATTATGATTCCAGAGATATACATTACAAATATTATAATACAAATAATCTTTTATCTTTTGGTTCTTTATTTTAAGGGTGCCCTTTCAGCATGCATTGTTCACATATTTTTTTTAAAACATTCTACATATATTATCATTTTTTTATCATAAAATGTTACCATTTACTGCAAAATCTCAATTCAGTGCAATGTTATAAGAAAAGCATCCATGGCATCACTAACTAAGATGCACAGGGATGACAAGGAACTATTTAAACTTGACACACGACCATCTGTCAAAGAGCACCTTTCAGAATGGACAGAACATATTTCATTTAAGATATAACATTCTTACAAAAATACATTTATATAGTACTGGAATATATGTAACTGTTATGAAAATATGAAATGTAATTACCATATCAGATCATCAGACAAAGAATTTTGTCATTCAGGAAGTTATGAGGTATTGGAGATGATAATTTTCAATTCAACATTCAAAATGTTTCTACAGATAAACCAAGATATATGAGAATCACGAAGATTAAAAATGATAATTAATTGAGGTCTAACGTACCATAAATCCTTGCAATAGAGGAAACTCCGGAACAAGATGTGGGACGGTAATAATAGAAAAGTCCAAGTTAGGGAAAAGTGAAAAACACTTGCTGAGAAAATCTGAAGATCTGAAAAAAAGTTTGAAAATAATTACATATGTGAACATTAAAAACATTTTTCAGTTATTAGATGTAAATGGCTGACTTTGATATTGAATACCATCCTCCAAACTTTGTAGTAAAATCAATCAACAATCAAAGCGTGTAAGTATCAAGTTTCAGCACTGTATCTTTTTTTCTCATTATAATATTTTCAATTGTGTGAATTTTATGTATGATAACATTAGCTTTAAATTTACCTACAATTTTACTAATAATTTATTTCATCTGAGTTTTATCTTAACAAATGTACAATGGCCATTTTTTTCATAAGAGGCAAGTGTGAATTGATGTAAATGACTTTGGCCATCATAAAAAAATTATTCGTTTGATTTGACATGACCAGAAGTAGGTTGGTAGGTAAGGCAAATAATTTTTTAAAATTCCCTGGTATCAATTTTCACATAAAACATGTTTAAATTGGACAAATTTTCAATTTTTTTTATAAGAAAAAAAAAATAAGAAGCTCAAAACTGCTTAAAGAAACTGTGGTTGAGGCTTTTAAGCCAATAAGGTGAGTCAGCCAGGTCATAGCAAACAAACTGGCCTTACCTCATTTCATATCTCTCATCGATACAGAACAGTTGAATACTGAAGGCATTTTGTCCTCCTTTGTAGGTTGGCATAAATCTTTTCTGTTGTATCATGGGAGAAATTGGCTGGGGAGTTCCAAGTCTAGATGATACAGACTGCAAATAAAAGATGAATGTGGTTAAAATCAAATTACAAAAGATTGGAGTGTAGAGTTCAGAGAGCTTTCTTAATTTACGTTGACAGCAACAAGATAAACACATCTTCATAATACACTTCTCTCAATTTTTAAATGGCAAATATCTAAGTCAAATTATACAAAATATTAAAGTTACCTCCTCCTTCACAGAGCTTTTTCTGCTAGAAGATTTGGAAGCCTCCCTTTCTTCTGCTTCAGTTATGGCATCTTCCATTTGTCCACCATCACTGAGCAACGATACATTACTCATGGGTGCATCACTCAATTTGCTCTGAACTTTAGGTTCATCACCCGAGACACTGCCAGCTACAAACCAACAGAAATTCAATAACTATTTGTTTGAACGAGATATAGTAAATGTCAAATTATACAACATACAGCATATTAAAAAAAAACCAATTTGGCCACACTATTAAAATGGCTTATATTCAACCATCCAAAAAATATAGCAGTATGTGTTTGACGGCTGGAAAATCTAGATCTGTTTCTAACATTAGCCCGGAAACATTTCTAATGTTAACATTCATCAGTTTTGTTTAAAATAACTTTTTGACAGGCCGGTAATGCAAAGGTTTTAAGTTTATATATTTCATCTACTCATAATTATTTCTTGACGTGTGATAATAGCTGTGTAAACACAAGACGTGTTGATTTTTCCCTACTCTCACAGAAGTGTGACACTTGTAAGCTGATCCCTGTCTGACTTCTATATTTTGTTCATACATTATGTCACTAGATATTTGAATTATCTCCCTTTGCAGTCAAAGTATGAAGTAAACAAGCTACCACTGGCTAACAGTTTTACTCACACCTGGTCTGGCGATATGTTCCAGGAATTTAACATGTTAAAATGACCATTTGTAACGGAGAATCAACGTGGATGGCGGTATGCGTGTTTTGGCATTATAACAAAGGAATAATATTATATATATAATTAACAATGAACTATAGACAATATTAACCTCTGGAACTTCTACCACTGGACTGCTGACTTCCTGATTTCTTTTCTTCTTTTTTCTCATCAGGTGATGTCTCTATGTCAGTAGCTGTCTGTTCAGCGTCCACCTTGCTTGTTGATCCTGCTGACCTGTTTGATGCTTTTGAAGATGGTCTGGCATCATCTGCTGAAACAGAGTACAAACTTTAGATATCCCTGAAATCTTATCAGTAGAGATACAAAGCATGTCAAGATTCAATTCAAATGTATTACATTCTATTTTTACATGTTTTAAGGTTAGTTGAATTATTTGATCTGAGATATGCTGAATAAAATATTATCGTCTGAAAACAGGTTCAAATAAGTTTCAAGTTGCAAACTTCCTTGAAAACAAGATTTAATAATGTTTTCTCTTTCATTTCACATCACTTTACACAATATCTGTTGATCACTTTCACATGACAAGCACCAAGTTTTTGTAACACTTACCTGTTACAGGTGGTGATGCTGGTGGTGTTGGTGGTGGTGTCAGAACGTCAGATGGATCAGGTTTACGGAGTCCATGAAAAGGACCAAGTTCGAAGCAATTGTTGAGCAAATCTAAATTCACATCATCGCTAATGCTCATGAATCCTATAGCTGTACCTTCCACCTGTAAAAACAATTACTCATCAATTAATGATATGCAATCCTCATTTCCCCATGTTGTGGAAATTAATAAATTTTAATAAGTAAAAACTGATTAAATTTTCAGTGACTTGCAAATACTTTAAAATAAGTAAATTTGATTTTGAAACAACAGTTTACAAGGTTTAGACCCATAAGAACCAATCTAAATGTATATTTCATATGCAAGATACGAATTGATTTTCATATTTTAAGAAATTCAGCCAATTAAGAGTAAAGTAAACAAGCTGTCTTTTCTGACAACAATTAAAGGAATCACTCAAATTTTACCTCAGCTACTAAGCAATGCATGTGATCATCTTGTGCTTCTATCAGTTCAGCCAAGAAAAAGTCTCCATATGTCATTTTCAGCATGTCACTCTGACGATTGAAGATTGGTGTCAGGTCATCATGATCCTCAACCCTTTAACATTAAAAAAGTAAAAAAAATTAAATTAAACTGACAAGAAATAATATAAAACGCTACAATGGATAAGGCGTTTTATGCTACTTTGGTTATTAACAAACCCTGGTGATAGAGATTAAGTCTTAACTATCAAAATCTTTCAAATTAAAGAGAGAATATTGAAAGATATTTTAACCTAGATCTTATACATGTTATACCTGTTACACTTAAAAACAAACTGCAATTAAAAGAATTAAGAGAAAATACATCCCAAGTTTCCCAAAGGGCTTTAATGAACTTCAATAAATTACAGGTAAAGAGTGCTGGCAATAGCTCAATCAGGTAACATAAACACACACTGCTGAAAACTATATGTTATCAGTCTCTGTATGTATGGATAAATCCATGTTTATCTAAATAATTTGTGATCATACCTTGCCTTTCTGATATGTAACACAGGGACATGGTCATGTCGATGACAGGCAAATAACGCCCCATAAGATCCACCACCACCTTCCTTTTTGTCCATCTGCTTGAAAATTTCATCTAGTGCAGGATCTGTAAAAATTACCAATTTGATCACATTAATCATCCATAATTGTTCTAGTTTATAACAGAGATATATTTTTGATATTATTTTATCATAATAATGTTTTCACAGCCAAGTATCTGCCTTTATCATTAGTATAGGGAGAGAAAATATAATACTAATATTAAGTTTTAAAAGATGGAAAGCACAAAATTATACAATATAATCTGCAGATAAATATTTTTGTTTTTGATTTATTTATGGAGTATCCACAAGCTAACAGACTAAGTAAAGAAAATGTTATGGTTTCTAAACTGCACTTTTTTGTTACAATCTAATACATGTAATACCAATACTAATACATGTTCTATTGTAATTCAAATATGCAGGTATAAATTTGATCTATCCATTATTCCTTTTTTATTATTTGAGCCAATATGGATAAAACAAAATTAATCCATGTGCGACTTTCATTTGAAAACATTATTCAGTATCAGTATTGGAAACTAGTTTCTGTATCAATAATTCTTTTTTTAAAAAATTACCAGATACATTTGGATTTTGCTATTACCTGGATAGGTTCCCATAGGAACAACAAGGAACAGGAAATGTAGATCTGGTACAGCATTGAAAGCTGTCCTGATAATTTCCCTCGCACATCCATGAGCATATTCTTTTTTAGCCACAAAGTAATGCATGTACAATGTATTTAAGGCAGAAGATTTGGGTGCATTGTAATTCTCACTCAACCACTCTTCCCAGGTAGCTGGATCAACATTTGGAATGTTTGGATAATCAAAGAAGGCAGCATGACCGAGAATTTCATCCTTATCATTGCAAAGTGTAACGGCTAGTACAGCTTTTTCTCTAGAAAATAAAAAACAGACAATATTTAAAACCACACATACATATTTACAAATCAATAATATGAATAAATCAGAACATCATCTCATCAACCCTACCCTCTTCTGTAAAACAATGACTTTGACCAGTCCAAATGTGTCTTTAAGGGTAAATGGGTTCAATGGATTTCTTTTATTGTTTTACTTCTTACCAATTGCTTTTCACTGATATTGAGATGTTGCCAACAAATTTCGACCTGAGCTAAATACTTATACAATGCAGTAAACGTTTTATAAAGTACCAAGTCTGCTGTGACACAGGACCTTGGTTTCATGTCTCATTTAAAAAATTTGTATCTTACAATTCTTAAGCAAAACCCTTATCAAAAGAACAGTCTTTGAGAAGTCTTAAGATGTAGCAGGGTATCAGAAATCAAAGGAAGGACATCCAACTTGCAAGACAAATGCCCTGATAACTGACTGATCAAGCCACAGCAATGATATTGAAATGAAATAAAACAGAATTTGAATATATGTAATGCTTTAATGTCCAATATGAGCAAAATATTAAAAAAAGACAAAACGTTGTTGCCATATCTTAGAGTTGAAAAAATGTAATACAGACACAAAAAATATGTGTCCATTTTATTGCAAAACCAGTAAACATGTCTTGTTGACATAACAATAACAATTTTTAATTTCACATACCAGTATACAAATGTATGCACTTGGTTGTAAAAGGGAACTTTTACTTCGTTCTGATGATACATCAATAATGTTCAAAGCCAAGTTGGTTTAAAATGTTGTTAGGAAATTTAATTAATTACACTACAACTACAAGCCATATTTATGTACTTCTACTTTATTTAACTACAAGTATAAATACATGTGTTAATTTGTTCCCTGGGCAGTATATTTCTGCGAAAACATCGACCACTCATAGCTAATCTGTGAGAAATGTAATCAACAAAAAAAAAAAAAAAAAACTACAATGTAACAACTGACAGAAGAATTAACAATATTTTATGCAATACTCACATTATGTTGACAACATTGACTCTACCAAATAAGTTGGTTGTGGATTCTTGTACCAGCTTTAGTATGTGTGGTGCATCAAGGGACTCAGTTCTCCTGGCATTCACCACCTCTGGTGGTCCATCAGCTGGAGCAATAGTTGTTGCCATGGTTATGTCAGGAATTAAGTCAACTGTATCTGGAAAGAGAGAATTTTTATCAACATATGTATAACAGTAACGCATTTGTGTGTAATTGGAGTACAGGGCACCTTTATTTTGACATTTTTTCTTTCATGATGCACATTTTGATTATGTTGCCAAAAATGGTAAAATACTCCATTATGCAAAGTTATCTACAATGTTTAGGCCCTATAGCTGTTTGTACTAAGTTAATTACTTTGTAATCTGCCCGATTTATTAATAGGGGGAAAGAAACAATGTAGCAAAATTTGTTACTCACTAAGTCACTGCCAAATCAAGATTTACTGTTTGAACTGCGAGATCAGGAAACAGGCATTATGACTATGAGTGATACATGCCTAACACAGATGCTATATTGAAACCGACAATTTGGACAATTTCTTTGATTTAATGCAATCTCTGACATTCAAAGTGTAAAACTGGTATTATGCGAGATTTTGGTAATTGCAGCAGATGGTTTAAAATGACAGCAGTAGATGAAATGGAAAGTTTGAATGACAACGCTTCTCTTGAAATCCTGAACCGGAATTCAGTTTTATAAAGTTCCGGAGTAAACAAATAATTGGACGAGTTTCATATTTCTTTGTAGAAAATAATATCATAAGTATTATTTCTATGATAGTGAATACATTTTAATTGACAGGTATTTAAAAAAGAAATAAAAACATAACTATGACTGGTCATTACGTGACCAAGGTAAATGCTTTGTTTACAGCAGATGGTAACAAATAAACTACTTCTGTGCCATATTTTTCATTTCATTCGCTCAGGTAAGTGTGGCTAAAAATAATATTTGTGATTTTTTGGGGAACTTGTGAATAAAATTTATTCATTTACTTACAAATATTTGAAATTTTATCACTGTAAACAATTAATTCTAAAATATGTAAAAATATGGTACCATGAGTAATGGTACACTTGCAGCAAAAAACGTCAGGCGTGTTGTTTTTACCACGAGCATTGGTCCAGCCACTCTAGATTTTACTAAATTATTACTTGGTATGTTGGTGCAATTTGTCACTTTTTTCATTATGTGCTTTACTGATATGTATCCACCATGTGTTAAGAACATAAATCTGAATGGTATTAAATTCATCCTGAACATAGCAGTAATCACTTTAACACATGTGAAGTAGGAAAAATCTATGTTACCTTCAATTTACCGCTATAAACCCTAAATAGATTAGCCTTTCCTCAACTTAACTAAAATTTTGCCGCCATCTTGGAGCAGGTTGCTAGGCAATAACAAGCTTGCCTATATAAATCTGCCTAAACAATTATACAAAAAAAATGTTATACCATAAATGTAATGCATTTTTCATTAATCATTTAAAATATATGAAAAAAATAAAAGTTATTTTGTATAAGCAATTAAACACCTTCATTTACTGCGATTTATAAAATGTTAGCGCAGATAATTTTCACTTCCGGTACCTCTACAACTGTACTTCCGGTGTTGAATAAAATCGTTTTTTGTTCGACAAAACGAGTTAGCTGAGGAATTACAAACTTTGAAATAGAAATGGAGGTTGACGATGAAGGGAAGAGGAAAATGCCCAAAGTTGCAAAGGTTGTTATTCAAAGGATTTGTGACCCAATTTGTAAAACTTAAAATGAACCAAAAATGCTTTGATTATAAACTTTATTTTCAAATTATTTTTGGCCATTCGGCAATTTAAAAAAATAAAAATAATATGAAATAAGGTAATCCCTTTGGGGATTCTGTCGCGGCCGTTGTAATATAATTTAAGAATAAATAATAATTCATAGGTAAACCTATGGAGAGGGCGAAAGCATTCATCAAGTTTTACATGTTTAGTTAATCCCTTTGGCGGGGGCAATACAACAGAATCCCCAAAGAGTTTGATGTTAAGTGTTTTTATCACATACGTGTCCTGGTCATTCACTCATTGTTCTGAATAAAATATTGAGTGGCTGACCGTTTCCTTGACGTTAAAACTTAAATAGAATCTTATGTGTTATTTATTACTCATGAAATAAATGCAACATTATGTTTTATGCTATCTATTTTACTCTATCCCAGTGTATCTATCACTTCGTGCAGTTCACATTATCCGGATAATGGATGCACTTCGTGATCGGGTTCAATGTACAACCCTAGTCGTTATGGCCTAGTCTCAGTCTGCAAAACATTTGTTGGTATGGTACTTTATTACCTTCTCAGCAATGCGCTTTAAGTTATGACTTTGCAATTACGACATTTTGTTTGTGTCTCGAGCAACTTCCCGATGTGAGCAGAATTTTTACGATTAGTAGTACGGGTCCCCGGATGTAGTAGGAATAAAAATGTGAGGTTCTCTACCCTCTATAATTATGGCTTAATTTTGAATAAATTTCCCAAACAAGACCGAACTAGATGCTATAAATAATACATAGGTAAACCTATGGAGAGGGCGAAGGCATTCATCAACAGTTTTTAATGTTCAGTTAATCCCTTTGGGGATTCCGTCGTATTGCCCCCCGCCGGGGGGGCAACACGACAGAATCACCAAAGGGATTAACATTCAGTGTTTTTATCATGTAAATCACTAAATGTCCCGGTCATTCACTCATTGTTTTAAATAAAATATTGAGTGGCTGGCTGTTCCCTTGGTGCTAAAACTAAAATGAAATGTGGTATTTATTAGTCATGAATTAAATGCACAAACATGTTTTTATACTATATATTTTTCTCTATCCCAGCGTATCCATCATTTCGTGTAGTTCACATTACCAGAATAATGGAGGCGCTTTGTGATCGGGTTCGATGTACAACCCTAGTCGTTATGGCTTAGTCTCGATCTACAAAAACGTTTCTTAGTGTGGTAGTTTATTACTTCGTTTGCAATGCACTTTTAAGTAATGACTTTGCATTTTCCGACATTTTGTTTATGTCACGCGCAAATTCCCGATGTGAGCAAAATTTTTACCATTAGTAGTACGGGTCCCCGGATGTAGTAGGAATAAAAAATGTGAGCTTCTCTACATATATGAGGGCTTCGCCCTCTATTACTGAAACAAGACCGACCCGATTTGGTAATTGTGGTGTGTTTCGGTCTTGTTTCAGGGATTTATTTGTTAAATTTAGTCAATAATTATACATAAGTCATGTTACAAAATACATTTTAAATAATTATTTAAACATTTTGTATCCTGCTATGGTCATCAATATGCCTTAGTGCCAATGTGGTGTGTTTCAGTATTGTTTCTGTCTGTTTCAGTAGGGTGTTTCTGTCTTGACTCTTGTTTTGGAAATTTATTTGGAATTAATCCTTTAATACTCATAAATCAGGTTACAAATTAAATTTTTTAAATATTTGACAACATGTACTTTGTTATTATGTTAATAATATTACCGCATTTGTATCTTTCTCTACTAATTTAAGTGTGTTTCGGCCTTGTTTCAGTCCGTTTCGGTAATTCAAGTCTGTTTCGGTAAATCGCCTTACCGTTGTACAGGACGTTTTGATTTTTTGAAAGGTGTTAATCTAGTCCCTGTTTTTTATGTCCCAAAACATGCTACCTATGTGATTTCTAAAGCATTTCTCCACTTATAGACGGGCATTTAAATAACAAACACATACATTTGTATTTTTTGCTTGGTTTTGAATGTCAGACTTGTTTACATCACGTGACCATCTCAACTGGCAAAGAGACTATAGTCTGTTCTATAATTGGTTTTCATAAGCCTGTGAAAAGCGAAGTTAATGTTATCAAACTTAAGAAGGCCAATCATAGATCAGACTTTAGCCTCTGACGTTAATAATCTACTGCTTAAAGTCAGGCAAAACGTATGTGTCTATCAGAATAAACATGTGAAGCAAAATGTCTTGAGATTTGTTTAAGGCTAAACAGTGTACATGTGCAGCTTCAGACATTATTCTGTTACTTTTCAACATTGTGTGCACACTCCACATGTCTATCGATACACATGAATAATTATAACTTATTGTAACAGTCATTGTTTATATGTTTTAATTCTAATAATTCCAACTTTTTTTTACATTTTCTCTTTTATCTGTTATTTTTCAATTATTTCTCTATGTTTAATAGGTGAAAAACAAAATGCCAGCTCCGGTTCAGATAACAGCTGAACAATTGTTACGAGAGGCAAAAGAGAGAGAGCTTGAACTTGTTCCACCAGTAAGTATAGATAGGTATACATGTATATATATATCAACCTGTTCAAGATTAGTTTTAAACATGTTTTATTTCCATTTATCCCAAAGTTAAAATCTTCTCAAACCATCATGAGTGAAATATTTTTAAGTTTAAACACACCATAACCTAGAGGAATTTAATATGATCTTTTTTAACTTCAGTTGAAATACTTGATTTCACTTTTGTGTAATCAAATTGCTCTATTAAGATAACAGACAGATTGCCTTTACTAAGGTTATTTATTTACCAGTTTACATTTCCTTGATATTATTTAATTTATCATACTTTAAATACTGTACATGTATGCAATGTATCTTTAATCCATGTTGGCAAAAATGTAATTTGATTCTTTATTTTTTTTTTTATTTCAGCCACCAAAACAGAAAATATCTGATCCTGATGAGCTGGCAGATTATAAGAGAAGAAAACGAAAGGTGATTCATCTGCTTTTGAATCCTCTTACTATTCTTTATGATATATATATATATATAGATATATATATATAGATATATATATATATAAAAATGTGTGTGCTTATTTTCTAGAAAAGTGTTTATCAGATATATATCACGTTTGAAAAAATAATAAATTCTCAGAAACTGTATAAATATAAACAAAGAAATGGACACAGATACACATTAAAAAACACACATGCAGGGTTTTCCCTGACGTAAAAATTCTGCGTATTTACGCGTAAAAATCCTAAATGACGCCTAAAATAAGATCTGTTGTGTCCTAGTGGACGCGTTAAATACTTGATGTCTTTCGATATCGTTTGGGTAAATAAACCAAGCGTGCAACCTATTTCTACCAGTTTGCTTCTTTTTTATGTCCATTTTTAGGTCACCTGACCGAAATGTCATGGTGACCTATAGTGATCACTCTTCGTCCGTTGTCGTCCGTCGTGCGTTAACTTTTGAACATTTTCATCTTCTATTCAAAAACCAGTGGGCCAATTTCATCAAAACTTGGTAGGAAGTAATCCCCATGGAAAGCTCCTTCAAGTTTGTGAATATAAAGGGTCAGACTCCTAAAGGGGCCCCATAAGGGGTCAAAAAGTGGTAAAATTAGGAAAATCTTTAAAAATCTTCTTCTCAAGAACTAACAAGAACTAACAATGGGAATGACTTCATATTTGATATTTAGCATCTTTAGGGGGATGTTTACAAAGTTTGTGAAATAAAAAATTATCTGATGAAAAAACGGCCCCACTAGGGGGCGCTGAAATCGGGCAATAAATTTAAAGTTGTCAGATTTCACACCAAATTTTATGTAGAAAGCATCCCCCAGGAAAGGCAATCAAAGTTTGTGTAGAAATAAAAAGTTCTGATCCTTTGGGGGCCAATAAGGGGGTAAAAAGGGCCAAATATTGAAATCTTCTTTAATGGACTTCTTCTCAAGAATCACAAGGCCAATTTCAACCTAAGTTGGCAGGAAGCATCTTCATGTGAAGACTGGGAGCGCTAAAATCAGCCAAAAATTCAAAATGTCTGATTTCAACCAAATTTGGTAGAAAGCATTCCCAATAGTGAAGGCAATCAAAGTTTGTATAGAAAAAAAAAAAGGTTTAGGGGTCAAAGTTCAAGTTAGAATTACAGGAGGATCATCATGTGTCAATACAAATAAATTTATGTTGTTAGACATTATTCAAACACAATTTTGCAGTCCCTAAAGAGTCTTGCATGATTCCCTTTCTTAAAGTTGGCCTTAACATGTCAATCACTTAATTTAAGCGATTGTTACTCTTTTACTCAGGTGACCGTTAAGGCCCTTTGGGCCTCTTGTTAATTCTTATGTTCTAGTGCAATTCTACAAGGAAACAAAGAAACTGAATTCATTTTTAATAAAACAGGGAAATCTTTACCTCTAATATGCATCTCTAGAATCAACAAGACAACATCGTTCACCTTTTATGGGTACTTCCGGAAGTATAAATTAAAGAAGGGATACCAAACCCGACTTTCATGTGAATTATGCAAATTAAAAAATAATAATGAAAGTACTAATGATAGTTATATCAAATGATTTATTTACACAAATGTTTATGTAAATCTTACATATTATAAAGTACTTTAATACTTGAAATGGATAAAAATAGATATAATTTTCAAATAAATAAATTTGAGGCATCAATTAGTAGGCTACATGTATTTAGTAACTTTTCAGTTTTGCATCTATATTTCTCTAAAACATGTAATTGTATTACAATTTATAGATTTTTAATATAAATTTTTCCATATGATTTCAAATTGTAGTTAAAACAACTATATTTTATTTCATTTCTTATAAACCTTTAATCTATAGTACATGTATGTATACAATAATTATATATTGAATTAAGGGAACTCTGAGGGTTCAAGAACAAACCAGGAAATTATGATGGTGTTACAGTTGGTGCTGATGTTTTGTTTCACATATGAGTGCGGGAAAAACTACTCACTCTCTTGACATGATTAAATTATGATCAGAAAAAGAAATGCTCCACATTACTCTTGATATTTTCTCTATAGGGATGTCAGTAATTATCAACAAAAGTGCACATTTGACATTCAGTTTAATTCTGGTCGAATTGAAGTGGACTGCAAATGGACTCCTAAATTACCAAATGGACTCCTAATTTTGTAGTTGTGGGAGTTCATGAACTCCTCATTTGAAAATCCCAGGGAAAACCCTGCACATGTACAGTATCATAGACACACATGTAAATGCAAATATGCAGACACACACAAGAACATTTTATCTTGTTTTTATCTCTACTGTCATATTTTTATGTTGATTTTTAATATAGATGTTTGAAGACAATATCAGAAAAAACAGAAATGTAATGACAAATTGGATTAAATATGCACAATGGGAAGAATCACAAAAAGAAATTCTAAGGTATGATATAATAAAAGCAGCTTTAGAGTATCCATTGAATAAAATGAAAAAATTTGATACCCGGTACTCAGGTAATACAATAAATATATTTCATGATAAATAGGTATGCCCCATGTACTGATGTAAGGTTTTCATGGCAACAAATATCAAAGGGCAATAACTCTTGAACATAATTTTTTTTTTATTTTGATTTACTTGTGAAAACACCAATCTCTGAGATAATGTAGATGGCATAAAGCATAAAATACCATACTAACATATTTGTTGTAATTTTTTTATGATTACTTGAGAATAACCAATACAAAATATTTAATGAATATCAAATATAAGACTTTTTTCCAACAAAAACTCATTTTTACAATATTTCCATGAAATTACTCTGTCCATTTGCAGAGCTAGATCTGTGTGGGAAAGAGGCTTGGATGTTGACCATAGAAACATAACTGTGTGGCTTAAATATGCAGAGATGGAAATGAGGTAATATACATATTGTGTTAAATACGAAGCAATTTATGGTGTATGTTTTTTGTATTAAATTTGATATTAAAATGTTATGTTTTCTTTGATATAATAAAGACCCACTTTTGCAGAATGTCATATAATTCCCCATTTTCTTTTATTATGATAAAATGTTTCTATTTTCTGAGAATATCATATGTGGCTTTGTTTTTAATGCATCCCCAATTAAGACATATTTTTAAGTCAACATTTTACACTTTTATGCAGGAATAATACAATCTAACACCACTTTGAGGGAGAGATGGCGAAATCTCAATCCTCATGCACACAATTTTGTTTGTCCATGATGAGGCTTGCCGAGTCATGGACTAACAAAATTGTGTGCACGAGGATTGAGATTTGGCTATCCCTCCCTCAAAGTGGTGTTTGACTGTTTTTCTCTCATGTTGAAACAGTATAAAAGAGTGACTGTACCCATGTGGAGACAATAAAAATATTTTAAATGATTAATTTCGCCACTTCTGGAATGAGCTTATCTCACCCTGCAAGGTTAGATAAAATTTTGCCCAACATCTAAGTTCGCGGACAAATCAGTCTCTAGTGAGAGAAGGCTTACTCTTGGATGTTATGTAATTTCCTGGACTTGATTAAATGTTTCCTTGATTAGCAGTTTCCTACATTGTATCCTTGTTTACTGACTATTTACAAATGGAAATTCTGTATTTTTAGAGCTAGACAAATCAATCATGCAAGAAACATATGGGACCGAGCTATAATGGTTCTTCCAAGAGCTAACCAGTTCTGGTATAAGTACACATATATGGAAGAAATGTTGGGGAATATTGCAGGTACTGTATATATTATAATATGTTTAAACTGTTTATATGTTTATTCTGGAGATAACAATAATATAGATACAATTATACTTAAAGCAATCTACTGTGATGTAAATGATAGAAAATATCCTGAACTATACAAGGCTTTATGGTAATATGATGAACTTATTGCAGTGTAGTAAATGACATGTGTAATCTTTGTGACAGGTTATGATAAATACACTGTCAATATGTGACTATGACATAGTTAATGATATGAGATGTCTATATTCCATTTTGTGGGATATTCAATTTCGCTATAACCTGTTGTGTATAGGTTTGTGACGTAGTAATTTGTCGCCTACAAGTTAGGCTTAAGAAACTATAGAGACCTCTGTCAGTCATGTTGTCATCATTTACGCTGTCATCACAGATGATATTTAACATTTAACGAAGATTCCCTACAGCCCAAGGGCTATTGGTGTGTATCCTCAAGTCAAAGTGTAATTCAGCCCTTTCCTTCATGTAGAAGATTTGTACATAGTTTTGTACAAATAATTTGTGTGTGTGTGGTATTTAGTATAACATGTATAATATAATTGTAGCAAACAAACTATAACAAACAATTCTAAACGTTTTTAAAACAGGTTGTCGACAAGTGTTTGAGCGATGGATGGAGTGGGAACCAGAAGAACAAGCGTGGCATTCATACATAAACTTTGAATTGCGATACAAGGAACTAGACAGAGCAAGAATGATTTATGAACGATATATCCTTTTAAAGATATTTATCACAGACTTATAATCTAGGTTCATGTTAGAATCTGGGAAAAACTGAATATTTGATTAGGATTTAAGATTAATATCAATCCTTTAACCAGATATTGTATATGATCAAGTTTTACTGGTAGTAGTTTTAAGTTCCCTATAGAACTTTGAAAGAAAGTTTAGGAGGTTTTATGTGTTTACTCTGTTTCTGTATCCGATAATCATAAGTATTCTTTCTTCACCTTAGCTTTGTCCAACATGTTTCTCAAAATTGAGCTGCTGGATTCTAGTGAGATGTATGGTCATATTAGTTGTTTGTGTTTTACTCTTATATATTTTGCTGCAGTTATTTATAGTATTAATTCATTCTATTTTCATCCTCATTACCCTCTGAAATAAGAGCACAGTGCTTTTAACTATTATGTGTTTTATCTTTAGTTAGCTTGGATTAGAGTTCTACTGGGACTAAGCTGGCTCTGTGGGAAGTTTCCAACTTCACTTGAAGAACTTGCATCGTAAGTGAATTTTTCCAGAAACATCTGTAATAGTCACCGCTATAGAATAAAAATAGTTCGGGTATGACCGTAAACAAAAGTAGAAAAAAGACCAAACCTATTTGTTTGTTGTTGTTGTTGTTACACATTTTTCTTCTAAAAGCATTAAAATAATGAATATGTTTCTATGCTATTAACCTTAACATATTTCACTTGTCTTAGTGCATCCAGAAGTAAAAAACTGGATCAAATATGCTAAGTTTGAAGAGAAGAATAGTTATATCAACAGTGCTAGGAAAATTTATGAGAGAGCCGTGGAGTTTTTTGGTGAGGATAACATGGATGAGAGGCTCATCATTGCTTTTGCTAAATTTGAAGAAGGACAAAAAGAGGTAAAATTTTGAGTCGGAACAAACCCTAAAGCTGGTTTTATTATATCATACCATTGGAAATTATTCATATTTAGGTCACTGGAATAACTCCGTGAACCTAGAAATCTGTATTTAAGACTGTCTACAAGCTTGACCTTTTAATAACATAACAAGGTCTTCATGTTTGACAAAATTCAATGCAATAAGGTGAATAGAGATTATACTTTTCAGTTAAACGTTGTGATTCTTGTCAGTTCAGTGTACATGTATTTGCGTTTAACAACACTCCTTGTGGTTTCATCAGTTTCAGTAGCCAAATACAACTATATTACATTATTTATATTATTAAGATATTCCAAATGATTGCTGTTTAATTATCAAATTAATTGAACAAATTCTGTATGAACACAGATGAAAGCTCAATTTCTTTCGACATCAAGACTTTATTTCACTTTCAGCATGAAAGAGCAAGGGTGATTTACAAATATGCATTAGACCATTTACCTAAAGATGAGTGTCAAGAAATCTACAAGTCTTACACTGTGCATGAAAAGAAGTTTGGCAGCAGAGCAGCTATAGAAGATGTAATTGTCAGCAAGAGGAGGTTCCAATATGAGGAGGTAAGGGTGTCAGAATTATTAGGTAAGGGGAGATTGCAATTTAAGGAGGAAAGGGGAGGTTTCACTATGAAGATGTAGGGGAGGTTTCACTATGAGGAAGAAAGAGGGTTGATATAAGGAGACAGGAGAAAGTTTCAGTATGAGGAGTAAAATAGAGGTTTTATTTAAGGAAGTTAGGTGGCTTCAGTATGATGATCTGAGAAGAGGTTTTAGTATAAGAAAGTAAGGCAAGAGTTTCAGTATGAAGAGGTAAGGATGTTTTAGTAAAAGGAACTTATGCAAAGTTTCAGTATGAGGAGGTAAGGGGGGTTAGTATAAGGAAGAAAGGTTTTAGTATGAAGGTAAGGAACTTAGTATGCAAAGTTTCAGAGGAGTAAGAGGAGGTTTTAGTTTAGGGAAGTAAGTTAGTATCAATTATGAAGAAAGGTTTTAAGTTTTAGTTTAGTGGTGAGGAAGGTAAGGGGTTACAGATTTAGTTAGTAGGTAAGGTGAAGTTTCAGTATGAAGTACAGAAGGTTTTTTCATAGTGAGGAGGTCAAGTATGGAGGAGTTTTTTAGTTTAGTGAGTTAAGGTGAAGTTTCAGTATGAGGAGTTACAGAAGGTTTTAAGGTTTTAGTTTAGTGAGGTAAGGTGAAGTTTCAGTATGAGGAGTTAGAAGTTTTAGTCAGTATGAGGAAGTTTACAGAATGGGAGGTTACAGAAAGTTTTAGTTTAGTAAGGTGAGTTAAGTATGTGAAGTTTTAGTTTAGTGATACATAGGTGAGTTTCAGATGTTACAGAAAGGTTTTAAAGGTTTTAGTTGAGGAGTGAGGTAATTCGTTTAGTGAAGGTGAAGTTTCAGTATGAGGAGTTAGGGAAGGTTTTAGTTTAGTGAGGTAAGGTGAAGTTTCAGTATGAGGAGTTAGGGAAGGTTTTTACAGGAGGTTTTAGTTTAGTGAGGTAAGGTGAAATTTCAGTATTAGGAAGGTTTGAAGTTTCAGTACAGGAGGTTTAGTAGTTTGAGGAGTTAGAGGTTTTAGTTTAAGGTAAGAAATTAGGAGTTTCAGTATGAGGTAAGGTGAAATTTCAGTACAAGGAGTTACAGAAGGTTTTAGTTTAGTGAGGTAAGGTGAAGTTTCAGTATGAGGAGTTACAGAAGGTTTTAGTTTAGTGAGGTAAGGTGAAGTTTCAGTATGAGGAGGTTAGAGGAAATTTCAATACCAGGAATTATTGTGATAGAGTAAATGTAAGTTTGTCATGAAATGAATCACATATCCAAACTGCTGTATATCACATATGAGATATATCAATGAGTGAATCTTGGAATTTCCATAACAATGGTTTATGTGCAAGTTTAAAAGTAGTCAGTGTATCTCAAATATAAAAATCGGTAATTGTGTATCTCACTCTTTTCCCCAATTTTTCATTCTTGAGAGAAAAAGGTCCTGAAAACACTGCTTCAGTACTGTAAACCCTTATGACATATCCTTTATGCCTCCTTTACATTGTTAAGCTTATGATATAGTTCTTAAGCCTTAAGCCTTATATGTAACAGATCATGATATTTGATTTTTAAATATACTTCCTCTAATTAAGAGTCAATGATTACTTTTGTTGGCTACTTTACTCCACATTATTGATATTTTTCTTACAACTCTCATTTACTATAATCTCATTGTTTACAGGAAGTGAAAGCAAATCCTCTGAACTATGATGCATGGTTTGATTATCTGCGTCTTCTTGAGGCTGACGGTAACACAGAACAAGTCAGAGACACATATGAACGTGCTATAGCTAACATTCCTCCATCTAAGGTTTGTACTGTTTAGATTAAATAAAAATAGAATTACAGCACAGTCAATTCCACTTATAAAGAAGTGAAAGGGAGATAGCTTTAACCCTTGTTATAGCCAAATTTCGTTATCAGAATTTATGTAGAATAATGTTAGAATTGCATGGGGAATGAATATATCTTCATTGTAACTGGTATCTCATTTTATGTGGAGTTGACTGTGTTTAAATAATAACAATCATCTAAATTTCTTCAAATATGTTCAACCATTTACAGATGAAACATATCTTTATGCTTGAATAATATATGACCATGCACAATGTATGCATTTTTGATGAGTTAATTTGAATAAAGAACTCAAAGTTGTAGCATGAATAATGCTAATTAGAAAGAGAAATTCAAAACAAAATACAGATATAATAATTATGCAAGAAGAATTAAGCAAGGGAAAAGGGAGAAAATAGAAACTTAGGCCTTTCTAGCCTAGATGTTAAAGTATTACATTTTCAGCTATGACATCACTCACCTCTTGTCCCCAATCGTTTGGTCTTTGTTCATATTTAAATAGTATATGCAAATGAAGTTTTTTCCCCAGTACAAACTACAGATTGTACTAGGGGGATATTTCTCTATCAAAAATTTGCTGCTAATTTGTAAATGAAGAATTGTGGAGTATGGTCAAAATTACTATAGTAACAGCTATCATCTGTTTTACAGGAAAAACGTCATTGGAGGCGCTATATTTATCTGTGGATCAATTATGCACTGTATGAAGAGTTAGAGACGGAGGACATGGAAAGAACTCGTGATGTTTACAAAGCTTGTTTAGACATTATACCTCATAAACATTTTACGTTTGCAAAAATGTGGCTTTTATTTGCTCAGTTTGAAATTAGGCAGAACAATTTACAGGGAGCAAGAAAAGTTTTAGTAAGTACATTATTGCACAGTTTTCAAATACTTCAAAGGACAAAATTGTAGATCCAAGTGGTAGTGGCAAATGTAAGGATTTGAAAGCATATGTAAATTGAGATGTGCATGTTGGACATTTGTGTCAGTTTGATTGATGCTATAGGTGGAACTGTGAAATTGTTGTAACACTTAATATTGAAGGATTTGTGACTTATACAAGAGTTTGGATGTTCAGTGGCAATTAAAGATTTCAACAGACAAACAACTAAAATTTTAATAGCATTTTGTCTTTATGGGAAAGTTTTAAAAATTGTAATGGTGAAGACCTGATATGTCATCAGTTTTCCCAATTCAAGACAGCTGGTAATTCTCGAAATTCCAGGAAAAACTGTGACATTATAAGAAATACAGGAAATTATTGTCCTAGCTAGGATTTTAATGTTTTCTTTATTGTTTTACTTTTAGGGAACTGCTATAGGAAAATGCTCTAAAAACAAGCTATTTAGAGGTTACATTGAGCTGGAACTGCAGTTGAGAGAGTTTGAAAGGTGTAGAATTTTGTATGAAAAATTTCTTGAATTTGGACCAGAAAATTGTACAACGTGGATGAAGGTAACTATCTTGACACTTTAAAGTATGCTGTAACAAGAAACAGTGACTCACTTTGTGGTGCAGTCTGTAGGTTATACAGTCAGAACACACCACAACACTTGTGAACAAAGTGAACAAATCTTTAAGATAAACAATTAATATTGTATAAATATTACATTCATGAGAAGGTGATATTGCATATTTTCTTCCCGAGGAAGCATTGTTGACCGAGGCAAAGCCGAGAACAACAATGCTTTCCGAGGGGTGAAAATATGCAATATCACCCTCTCATGAATGTAATATTTATTATACCGAGTGTCATATTCTTTTGCTTTAACTTATTACCATAGATGTTTTACATCTCAACTATTATCCAGCAAGCTAAAAAATACAAATGTTTTGGCTACGATGAAAAGCTCTCAATGGAACAAACCATATGCGTATAACGTTGGCGTATGTGACATTTTTTGGAATGTCACCCTGGCTTACTGGGACGAACCGTACACTCAAAACGTTGGCGCATGTGACATTTTTTGGAATGTCACCCTGGCTTACTGGGACGAACCGTACACTCATAACGTTGGGGCATGTGACATTTTTTGGAATGTTCCCTGGCTTACTGGGTTGACGAACCGTACCCATTAAGACGTGGTTGTCGACATCTTTTCTTTATCTTTGTTAACTGAGCGGGTGACATTGACAATTTTCACATTTCTCTCAACCAGTCAGATAACAAGATTTTAACAGAATGTATAATAAAAAGCAGTTGGACAGTTTTGCGGCTTATCATAAAGCTTTCTACTGTCAAGCATTCTATTGAAATGACAGAAGTACATGTATTTTCATTGACTGACAGATACCACATAGCATACACAATTTGTTTGCTTATTAGGTCTCCTCTGACTGAGGTGATCTATTGCTATGTCTTATGCAACTGAGGTGACCTGTTGATTATGTCCCATATCACTGAGGTGAGCTATTGAATGGGTCCCCTGTCACTGAGGTGACCTGCTCTTTAGGTCCCCAGTGATGAAGGTGACCTATTGTTCAGGTCCCATGTCACTGAGGTAACCTATCAAATGGGTCCCTTGTAACTGAAGTGACCTGTTGCTTAGGTTCCCTATGACTGACTTGACCTATTCCTTAGGTCATGTGTCACTAAGGTAGCCTATTGATTGGGTCCCCTTTATCTAAGTTGACCTATTTCTTAGGTTCCATGTCACTGAAGTGACCTATTGAATGGGTCCCCTGTAACTGATATTACCTGTTGCCTAGGTCCTGTGTCACTAAGATGACCTATTGTGTCACTAAGATCAATTGCTTAGGTCTATTTATTGTTTCCTATGGACCCCCTGAAACTGAGATGACCTATTGATGGTCCCCCAGTTTTGCTTTGCTCAGCTGCCCCTATTTATTGTTTTGTGGATGAGATGAGATTGAGATGTTCAGTTGCTTAGGAACACTGTCATTAAGGTGACCTATTGCTGAAGTCCTGTGTCATTAAGATGATCTACTGCTTACTTCCCCAGTAACTAACTTGACCTATTGCTCAGGTCCCATGTCATCGAGGTGACCTACTGCTTAGGTCCCCTGTAACTGAGATGACCTGTTGCTTAGGTCCCATGTCACTGAGATGACCTGTTGCTTAGATTTCATGTCACTGAGGTGACCTCTTGTGATCCATTGCCATCTGTCCCTTGCAATGTGTAAACTTTTGAACATTTTAAACTTTAATTCAAAACTACTTGGACCAGTATCTTCAAAACTTTATACGTAGCATTTACAGGGTAATGATAACTTAAGTTCTAAATTCAATGACTTTTGGGTTAAGTGGGGCCCCAGGTGACTGATGAGGCCCTCTCAGGTTCCTGTATCTAGTACATGAATTTTGTACCACATCTGCATGTAGTAATAAAGGCTCAAAGTGTTTACTTATCTACATTTTGTAAAGTTAAAAGTGAATTTTTGAACTTTTCAGTATGCTGAATTAGAGACAATATTGGGAGACACAGATCGGGCAGAGGCTGTATTTGAGTTAGCAATTAACCAGCCAAAGCTTGACATGCCAGAAGTGCTTTGGAAAGCTTATATAGATTTTGAAATTGAACAGGAAGAGTATGACAAAACAAGATCATTATACCGCAGGCTATTGGAGAGGACCCAGCATGTCAAGGTATGCGTTCATTCACTTTACAGGTCCCTATTGTAGAATACTAAGGGTATCCAGCATCATTGTGGGAGCACACCTGGTGTGTATACAGGTGTCAAATAGGATTACTAATGATAGGATTACTAATGTAATAAAAGATACTTATTAGGAACAAGCTTGGCAAAGTAAATGTATCATTTCCCTGATAACTTTATGCTGTATTTACTGGTATACGGTATACTCAGCATGTCAGGAAAAAGTACGATGATAAACTGACTAATTTACAGGCGCTGGGATTTTGTTTAGACAAGTTATAATTTGTGTTCAAGGTAATTGCCTAAGATTTATGATGTATTTTCTTTACATTATTTGATTATTTGTCGTTTTTTTTTTGAAGGTTTGGATAAGTTTTGCACAGTTTGAGAAATCCATTGATGTGGAGGACAATTTAAAGAATACTCGAAAAATATATAGGGAATCGAGCAAAGCAATGAAAAGCACAGGAGAAAAAGAGGAACGACTGATGCTGTTAGAGTCATGGCGAGAGTTTGAGGTAATTATTTCTTTTGAAGATTGTTTTATATCCAGACAGGAATCGCCTTGTCAGTGGATGACATCACCAGGTGTAGTACTATAAATCTTAACCCATTCTATGGATCATTATAAATATTATGAGCACCTCTGGTTCGAATCTGGCTAGGGTTATTTCGAATTAAGTGGGAAAGTTTGCAGTTTTCTTGCAGAAGGTCGGTGGTCTTTACCCGGGTAACCGGGGTTTCTCCTCCACCAATAAAAAAACTGGACACCATCATATGACTGAAAGATTGTTGAGTATGGCGTAAAACAAAAAATCAAATCAAATCAAATTAAATGTTATGAGTGGTCATTAATGTGTCATTTTTACTGTCATATTTGTGCACAGTTCTAGAATTTACCTGAATTACCAGTGACCATCACTGTTATTGTCAAAAGGTTGACAAGATATTATTTTTATCGATACTGTTATTATTTTTAATGAAGAATAAAAACTGCATGTAAGGAAAATTACATTTGAATTGAGTCAATAAAAAATATGGTAAAATTTTTTGGATGAAAAATATAGAAAAAAATACATTTAAATGGAAAGCCATTTTATATTTCGTTCTTCTTTACATGAAAAGTGCATAACACACGTAATACATTAGCCTATGACATGTTTCATGAGAACACTGTAACTCTGATTGTAGAAGGAATTAGGAGATACTGAATCACAGGCGGAAGTAGAGAAGCTTATGCCTCAAAAAGTTAAAAAGAGGAGGAAGATACAGACAGAAGATGGGGTAAGATGATATTCTGTCTCTTTGAGGAATCTTTATTGAATTTAATCAATATCTTACATATAAAATAATCATTCCTGTCTATAGAAAACTTTGATTTGACAGAATGAGAATCTCTACTTAGGCAGGTGCTCCTGTTGCCCTAATCAACATAAATTTGTTGATACTAGAAAAGCTGTCCATTATTTTTTCAGTTGACATTTAGTAGTCTTCCTTTCTTGTTGTTGGTCCATTGTTGCAATTAAGATACACCTGCAAGATCTGAATGGAGATATTATTGTTTTGTTATGTTTGTCTGGCCTGACCACAGCCTTCCCCACAACTTATGAACCAGGGCTTTAGATTTAGCAAACTTAAAGCTTAAAGCTGTCATCATAACTTTTAAACAAGTTTGAATTAAAAAAAATATATAATGCTTTTGAAATACCCCCTATTTATTATCCCACAGGCAGACAATTTTTGTTAAATGTTATCAATAGAAATTGGCTTGCAGTTTCTCTATAAAAGGTGAGTCTGCAGAACGACTGTTATTTCATACCTGAAATCCCAAAGCGAAACAATGGACAGATGACATGTAATCAAACATACACTGTACTCAAATCATAAACATTCCTCATTGCAAGTGGTCCTGTAAAACGAGTCGAGTGTTCGAATATTTATTTCTGAGTTGACATTAGCCAATTTGTCCTTAATTCTTTATTTCGAAAGTGAGTACATTCATATCATAACAGGTGGTCTGAGCTCTTGTTTGTTTATAATTTTACAATTTTCTCATTGGGAATTTGGAATTATGTTTTGTTTATAATTTTATGATTTTCTCATGGGGAATTTGGAATTATGTTTGATATTCTCATGTTTAAACCGATTGATTACATGCTTGGGAACTGTATGTTAGCCAGCAAAATGTCCAGATAGAGTAAGTGAACTATGTTGATATCAACATTTATTCTCGATGAGTGAGTTATACTCAAACTTCATTACTTCACACGTTTGTTCAATGTGATTGTAGTTAGACAATGACAACTGATTTAGCAAACTCACCTTTTATATCGGTTGTGGGGGCTTGTATCTATTCAGAAAACTGAACAAATATGGCTACCAATGGAAGTAAAACACTGGGGATGTTTCAAAAACTGTATTATTTGTTTTTTTTATTTAATTAAATTGGTTTAAAAGTTGAGATGACAGCTTTAAGTTTATTTCTACATCTTTGACCAAGGTCTTACTGTAATTATACATCTTGATAAATTGAAAAAGTAATAATAAAATTTGGAATAAAAATGAAATGCCTTAGGGCAGCGCTATCCTGGGTCTGAAAATGTATCGGCCAAATCATTTCCCAACTTCAGTTTTCATTGGCCAATTTCAATTTTCATTGGCCAAAATGAAAAATCCTTGGCCAACTCAAAATACTGACATTTTTGAAAACTAAAAATAGAAAAAGTAAAAGTAGGGTAACACAAAAGACAGGATGATTTGCAGGTATGTTTAATTAGGCGTGACAAGTAACAGTTTACCTATTGTATACACATCAGCGCCAGAGGGGTAAGGCTTAGACTGGGTACTGTCAAAACAACGTGAAATAAACTCAAGGATTAATTGTACTCTGGCAGATCGGAAATGCGTATTTGTAGGGAATTATCATTTTCACAAATCATAAAGAACATTTCAGCTCCAAATTTTCATTCGCCAATGATTTTCACCAGAAGAGAATTTTATTCGCCAATTAAAAGATTCACCAAATGTGAATGTGGCAAATGACAGGGCGAACGCTGCCTTAGGGCCATATTGGAGGAATACTAAACACGTTTCTGCTAGAAATTGTGCACATTGGGAGTATTTTTGTATATTAATTTATACTTTTTATTTGGTATGACTACAGTTTATCAAACATTAAGTTGAATGTTCTTGTTATTTCTATAATTAAATCTAATTTCAGTCTGATGCTGGTTGGGAGGAGTACTACGACTATATTTTCCCTGATGAGGAAGCTGCACAACCCAACCTCAAATTGTTGGCGATGGCCAAAAGGTGGAAACAGGTTCAAAATGATGATGATGAGGATGATGATGAGGAGGAAGCAGCAGAGGATAATACTGAGGAGGCAGATGAAGATAACAATGATGATGATGACGATGATGAAGACGTTGGTGTCAGTGATGATGATGATGATTCAGATTCTAGTGGGTGAAGTAATAGTACTTACATCATAACATTCACATTGATTAATGATCCATCACACACAAACTGCAGTATGCCACAGTCTGGATTACAAGTGATACATGTGACAGACATACATTCTGTAGTTTTAATCCTCCACTGTTGATCTTTAATGATCACTGAAAAATACTTAAGTAATTCACATGAATTATTAAGTGATTAATTGTGTAAACTTAATGGATAGATCTTCACTCATGTCACTCATCAGTCAGCCTTTGTCATTTCATCTTCCTAATCATTCATCATATCATTACAATACATGAAAAAGACGTGAAATAGTAAGTGAGAATTGGATGAGTGAGAGTAGGATTAGTGAGTTGGATGAGTGAGAATAGGATGAGTGAGATGGGGTAAGTGAAGGAAGAACAAATGAGAGAAAGGTAAGAGGGTACTATACTATATAGTATACATGGATGACTGTTATACGTGATGAAAATAAATTCATTTCAATGTACAATTTTGTATTGATATTTTGAAATAAACATTGAAAACTGATATTGATTTTATATATATATATATATATATATAATTTGTCATTTGACAGATTAAACTGGTTGTTTGATATTCATTTTAAATCATTATATGTATGAGGTTTGATTGATAAGGGCTATTCCAGGAAAATGTTTCTTCTGGGGCAAAACCACATCAATATAAAATTAAAAATGTCCCGGCGTGGTTAAAATTGCATTTGAAATTTGGTGGTTGGAGTGTGAATAAAGAAATGGTATGGGGGTGGCATTGAATCTGATCTTGTAATGTGTATTAGCATTTTGTGTTTTATTGGATCTCAGTTGCATTTTTGAATTGTTTTGTTTCTTTTCTTTTTATATTTTCTACATTCTACAGATTGCTTGACATGAAATTGTCATGATATAGAGTTAACTTTATTATGCACATTAATCTTTTGTGTGACAATGATGAAATTCAAAATGTAAAATCGACAAACATAACACATGCATTATAGTCAGTTTTGATACCATGTATAACATGTATAAGATGTAAATTGTGTAGTTATCAAAGAATATCACTATTTTTAATACATACATTGTCTTGACAACTGTATTGCAACAAAAAGCTGAAACTACAGGATTTAATCTAATCCATAATATGAAAAATTGGCTTAATTCTTTATTTAAGTTTGTTGGTTGGGGGTGTAATTTTTATTTGAAATCTATAGGTGGTATCCCCCCACCAGGAGACACTTTTTATCTGGAATAGCCCTTAGTGTTGAGCCTCACATGTAAGGATATGTCTCTTGGCAGATGTTTTCAACATAATCTCCTTCAGTGTCTGTACACTTTGCCAATGATGCTGTAAGAGCATCAATGCCACTTTTAAGAGAAATCCCTTTCTTGACTGTCCAGAATATCCTCCACTACATGTTTAATGTCATCATCTGTCTGAAAATGGGTACTGGAAATGGCCTTAAATAAAAAAGTGATTGTACCATTTTTGATTAATGTCCAAAGTCTTCTTGGTGTTTACTTCAAATATGGAATATGAAAATATCAAATACCACCAAAGTGTAAATCTTCAGGATGTCCAGAATATAGATACAAATCTGGAAAAAATTGGCTAAACACGGACCTCTGGAAATCAAGAAGTGGGATCAGGTACCATTATGGAATAAGCATCCCCTGTTGACTGGTCACACTCGCCATGAGTCCACAGTCAAATTCAAATGAAATAAGCGATGAACGAATCCTCGTCACAGTTGATCAATCGCCAAATGCCCGACATGGCACCTTTTGTCAAACTTTTCCATTATGACATCATAATTAAATGGCCCTTCAAACACTTGTGTGATTATGACATCACAGTCGAATGATGTCAAAAAAGCATGTGGACAGCCATTTGTCAGACACTTGGCCATAGGTCAATTGGTACAGACGTCTCAACAAATGCTATCAAATAGGCAACTCGGCATTTCATTTAGTGAAACAGAGTAATCGCAAACAAGACTATTATACCAACCGTAAAATTTGCAGAACGTTGACATCAAACACTGTTTTCGATATCCCTGTGTCAATAATTTGTCAGTGAGTGGTTTACTTCTGTATATGAAATGTTCATATGTTGAATATACCCGATCATTTGTGAAATATAAACGTCATATGCAGGTGAATGTGGGATATTACTATTGAACTGGAAAATTTACGACAGGAAAGCCGAAAATGTTGCATTTGTTGTATAGCAGAGTTGTTGATTTCCTGTCTCTGTCTATAGTAAGTAAAATGCCTAAGTAAGAAGCTTGTGTGCTTGATTCTGTTGTATATTTAATTTCTAGTTCGTTGGGATATATATCGCATTGACATATATATGGAAATTGTCATTATTAATTGACAAATGTCGTCAATATATATAAACGTCAAATCAAAGTACACCACCAGTTTTTTCTTCTTTTGATTTAGCAGTTTCTGAATGAAGTCTGCTTCTTATGAGTAAAGGGATAGTTCAGTCGATAAAAGGACACAATTGGTTCCCATAGGAATGCAGCCGTTTTGCTGAAAGACCACGTCCTTGAACATTACAAATATATTGTCTATTAGAAATTCCAGCATCGTTTTTATATCAACTTCAGAGTATTTATGTGTAGAATCAGAGTGGTGTTGGACAAAATAAGTATCATGGTGACCAATGACAAGATATTTGAATTTTCGTGTACCACCTTTAGTGAAAATACAGTTGTCGATGATGCAAAAAGTGTCGTTTAATTTTTCATGTGGAACTGTTGTGTAAAGAGTAGAAAAGTAATATGTTTTGCTCCTGTGAATTTGAGAAAATTGTGTACCTTCAAATTTTCTAAAAGTTGTATAGAATTTTTAAGTATCCACATCTGATTTACACCGTTTCTGGAATAAGCAACTGTACACTATTGCTGAAGTTTCTCCTTAACATCTGTCAGTATCTTGGTAAGGAGTAAAGATAAAAGTTTGTTAGAACATATGCTGGATCCTGTTATGTACCACTGCTTATATTTGGTTTTGTGAAGTTTATGTATCCAGTATAAATATGGTAGCTCAAAATCAGTATCTGTTGTAGGTACTTCAAAAGAGCGTGATACAGACATGATTTTGAAGGGTTTCGTCCTTTGAAAGTTGGCTACGTGTGTATGTAGGGTTACCGGAATTCTTATTAAACCATAGTTTTAAATAAACAATTATATATAGTAATGTGCCTTACAAATAAAAACGGAACTGAATTCAAAGTTACAATTAGTTGTATTTGTTAGATTAACCATTTCAAAAATGCTTTGTGCGTATGTTGGTAGAATATTTTTATTTTATTATTATTTGTTATTTATTTAGTTATTATTATTATTATTATTATTTATTTTTTTAATTTTATTTAATTATTCATATTTTTTTTTGAAGAGTGGTCGTTCATCTAAAGTTAATTGTGTTCTGCGTTTGCAAGAGGAAAAGTTGTTGGTATCTAAAGACAGTCGTGAACTAGTGAAAATATCCTACTCAATTAGAATATTGTGATCCATTAATTTATGTATATAAACCTATCAATGACATCACTGGGGAGGGGTATTAGTTCATCCACATCGTACATCAAATTACGTAAGACACACATTCACTACGTTCAACTGAAGATAAATAAGTTAAATAGTGAAAGAAAAGAAGAAAGTAAATAATTTGGAATGGCGCACGCTAGCACTTTACAGAATAGGAATAATATTTGGTTTTCTAATGACAGGATATGTATCCTGTATGTTCTAACATACTATTTAAACGACCATTAATATCATGATAAGATTAGTTTTCTTTGGTAAGATATTTATTTACCGTGTTAAAACATACCTCAATACCTATCGGACAACATGTTGGCTGTAGTATTTACTTCACTAGTTTTATAAAACACATTCCTTTCCTTATTAGTTCCATGGCGGTGAAACCGGAGGGGACTGTAGTGTTCGTCGTTGTCTGTCACTCTGTCTGTCTGTCTGTCCGGATCGTTTCCGGACGATTACTTGAGTGAGGGATGTCATATCTGACTGAAACTTGATATTATGTTAGCTTATGAGGAAATAATCGAAAATGGGGTTGTTTTGGGGGTCAAAAGAGCAACTACGAAGGTCATTGTTAGTTAGGGATGTCATATTTGAATGAAACTTGATATTATGTTAGGTACATATCAAGTCTAAAAATTGAGTACCAACGTCATTAATATTGTTTTTAAAATATCATTATCATTTAACACTGGTAACTTTAGGTAAAAGAATGCTCATTAAAATAAAACATTTGGTAAAATAGACATTTATAACACTTATTTTTCTCAATGGTTCAATAAGCATTGTGTGCAATTTGATACAAACGTACTTCATCAATAGATCTATTATGGAAATATATGTTTGGTCATTAGTTCAAATATCCAGGTCAATGTTGCAACCATGGTATTGGCTGCTTCAAAATTGTGATGACGGCAGGGGCGAGTGTTGCATGTAACACTGACTGAAAGCTTGTTTTACAACATATCAACTTTGTACCATATTTCACTCGTTCTGTATCACACATTTCAAAGATGATAACGTTATAATTGACATGTATTTAAGTTATGTGTTCTGTCTACAAACCCTTAGTAACACGGAATTCACACCGTTTGCCATTGTTTGATAGCCATATTTGAGTAAGATATTTTACTTATAGAGGTATTAGCTGTGTTTACCGAAAAAAATTATATATTTAGATTTTTTCTACTTTTACTACTTGTACTTGATGCACAATAACAAATAAGAGCTATACATACTATATTATATTCCTATATATTTTGTGAAAATAAGGTCAGGTCCAGTGTGGTATGCATATACAAATAGTAAGGTTGAATTTAATCAATTTGCAAGTGAATAATTGCCAAACTGGGTTTTTCAAGTAATTTTCACATAATGTTTAGGAATTTAAGAATTTTTATGCCTGTGTATATCTCTTTTTCGTTATCGTATATCAATCTAAGTACATGTAAAAAGGGGGGGTTGAAGAAAACAAAACACAGCTGCTAAGTCTGTTTGATATGTGACTTCAGTTTTTATTATACTTGAGCAAAATATTCGACTTAGTTTTTTTTTTAGAAATGCAATAATTTGTTTCTCATCAGATTTCAATTTTAAAACTGCAGACGAAGTTTATTTGACGTAATTTTTATTTTTTTTTCTCGAGAAATACAGCCCAGGTCTTTCTGCAAGCCGTATGCAATCACACGGAACGAATTGTGTCCCTGTATTGGCTTACCCGTTCCTTTACTCAAATAAAGAAAACTTTATTCAGAAGTTTATGACAAATAAAAAGCTAGCTGTGACCTTTAATTTGACATTTAGATATACTGACGACATTTTTTCAATTAATTCTGACAATTTTCACAGTTATATGAATGCGAATATAAGTCACATACGCCTCCTACTTGGATATTTTACTAACTATAGACTCACAAACTCACAGATTAACAACAAACGTGATGATTTCGGCTTTCCTATCGTCAACTGTCATATCTTTAAACTAATAGTATCCATTTTTGCTTGCTGTTTAAATCTCTCAGATGATCCGACATGCCGGGTTGTGTTCATCATATGAACATTTCATATACAGAAGCAAACTACATACTGATAAGCTTTTATCAAATCGATATCAGTAACCGTATTTAATTTCAACATTTCTCCAATTTTACGGTCGATACAATATTCTTGTGTAACTGAAATATTGAGTTATCTGTTCGATAGAAGTTGTTAAATCATGGATACCGATTTTGACGAGGATTTATTTCTCGACTAGTTTCATTTGAATCTGACTGGACTCGCGTCGGATGACCGGTTGAGAAAGAATGCCCACTCCTACATGACACTTGATCCCACCTCTGGATTTTCTGTGGAGGTCTGTATTTAGTGGGCACTAGGTTTGTCTCCCGAGCGTCTTGGCAATTGGTGCTTTGTTATTTGTAGCTTCATATATAATTTTTTTAAAAGCATTATTAAGTCCTAGCTTAGAAGCAGTATTTTGAAGTCACCTCAGCCAAAGGCTCTTTTCCCCATTATAATCATATGGTAAATCTGGTTGCTCCCGTGTAGTTTTCTATCATGTTACGTTTTCACTTTGAATATCTATATAAGGATCCCAAATTTACCTTCATACAAAATGTAAAAAACAATCATCATATTAAACAGTGCACATGTATTAATTAAAAGCTATAGATCTAGTAAATTGATTTTAGATACATACATTAGATGTTACTTCTTACATATTATTTACATGTATTCTAAATTAAACAACATATTTTAAAACCACATCAAAAGTGTTAAAGATTAATCCAATCCTCTCAGGCTTCCTAGTTACTTTAGAACATTGACTGATTCGTTCGGGGAACACGATATTCAAATACACGGTACGCCGTTTATAAATATTTTGTATTGGAGTCAAATCTATAAAATCAATTGGCCAATAGCAGCTCAAAAGTAAAGAGGTATTTGGTGTGTCACAAACCAGGAAGAACCCGTGTTATATATTATATAAATATTAACATTAGTTTTGCAGATCTAAACAGACCACATGATTTTATTTCGTGTCAGCTTTGTTTTCTTATTTGTTGGAATACATGTTATTAGCGTTTCAGGTTGGGACTGCTGGACAAACTGGGCAAACTGGGGCATTTGGGGAAACTGGGGCAGTTGGGAAAACTGGGGAAACTGGGGCAGTTGGGAAGCATGGTCGCCGTGTAACAAACCATGTGGAGGTGGAACACATAGTCAGACCAGATACAGAAACAAAATCTGCTCTGGTCAGAAACAATTGGATTCCAGAACAAGGGAATGTAATGGACATTGTTTCAATGGTGGTACTTACATCAGTGGTTGTAAATGTACGGCTGCTTTTTATGGTCAATGCTGTTCTAAACGTAAGTATTTAAGATGTTTTTTTGTTATTTATTACTTTTGCTTGCGGTATATAAACAAATGTGCGACAAGCATTCAGCCATTCAGATTGTGGGTATTCCAGTAATATTACTCCTGCTTAAAAGTGGCAGAATTCATTTACTTTCAAGAGGCCTCTTTTAATTTATGTATTCTAATTTTCAATGTGATCTACATCTGCCAGTAAATCGGCATTGTACTATAGTAACACACTTGTGTACTAATATGTTTTCTTTGTTTCAATGATAACCCAGAAGGAGTCATTATTAACACGTATCAACATCTGATTTATCTTCTTCTTTGTTCATTTATTTCAATGCTGTGCTACTTGTACGTAGCCATCAGTTATAGATCAAGCACCAACATTTGAACTAAGCGACGGTCTTATGCCAATGTACAGGAAGTTTTTGTAAAAAGTTATACTATTACAGTGACAAGAGATTAATCTTTTAAGTTCTATCCGAAAAATCCGTAATTATCAACACGTATGCCGAGCACTTGGCGAAGGAGAATCCACAATTACTGTCTTTAATTAGCGTTAGGTTGATCCCGAATCGAAGCCGAAACATTTGGAAACATCCCATACTTTAAATAATTTTTTATAATTATCTTGGAGGCATAATGAACTAAAAGATTACAAAGTAAATGGAAGGAATGTATGAATGAATGAATATATATTGTTACAAAAAGTAAATGATATATCTTTTATTTTCAAATTAAAGCCCCATTATCACAGACACTTGTTTTCATCAATGGGGATCGAGAATTATGTATTGTACACAATGTGTATTTCACGACCTGCCATCGATAGACGTATGTACCAAAGGAGGTATTGGTATCAGCCAGTTAAAACAAAATTGACACCCTAACTTGGGGTAAACAGGCGATCATGGGATATTAACTTGTTTTAATAAAACCCATAGTAAATTCATAATAGAAAAAATTCATTTAATTAGACTGTTTGTTAAATTGTATTCTTTGATCTAGCAACACTTAAAACAATGTATTTTGTTTTCAATATAATCAAACAACTGAAACGGCTACTAGTATTATGAACGAATATTGTCATTTATTCAAGTGAAATAATGCGCCACAAACCCTAAAATTGGCTTATATATTTTGTTACAAAAAGTAAACAATATTTCTTTTATTTTCGAATTAAGGGTGTGTGTAATTAAATCTTTAGAAAATTCATTTAGACGCATATATTCCAGGTAATTTTAGATAATTGGACTGTTTCTTACATCATCCTTTGATAAGCTACACATAAACACAATGTAATAAGGTAGTACAAGTAGGATCTTTTAAAATTAATTAAAATCATTTGATGCAGTTTTAATACAGTAGGCGTTCAGGAACATACTATTTCAATGTACGGTATGTTACACCATTTATCTTATTTTGCAAGGGAATCAAAGCTATAAAATATTCATCGTCCAATAACAGCAAAAATTTAAATGGTGTCGGAGCGTCACTTTGCGATGTAATATAACAAGTTTAACATAAGCAGAACTAAAACGGTGGCATTTTATTCCGTGTCAGCTTTGTTTTGTCTCAGTAATTACTTACATAGTATTTATAGGATTTTGCCGGAAGCTTTTGAATAAAAAAACTATGTGTGGTTTTAAAGACCAATCTGCAATGCCAATAAAAAAAAACGGTTAGGGGCCTCCGTGGCCGAGTGGTTAGAGCATTGCGCTTTAAATCACAAGGCCTCTCACCTCTGGTTCGAATCCCGCTATGGGCATTTCGAATTAAGTTGGAAAGTTTGCCAGTTTTCTTGCGGAAAATCGGTGGTGTTTACCCGGGTAACCGGGGTTTCTCCTCCACCAATAAAAACTGGACGCCATCATATGACTGAAAGATTGTTGAATATGGCGTAAAACAGAAAATCAAACAAATCAAATCACGATTACGTTCCAAATGGTTTGGTAAATACGCAGGTATTGTGTTATTATGTCCCCAAAACGAAGTTTTTCTTCTTCTTCGTGATGAAGTTGTCCGCACGTTTTCTCTGAAACTAATCGAACGATTCTAATAAACTTCATATGATGACAGGTTAGGGTGTGCAGATGTGCACTGCGTATATGACGTCATAAAAAATAGCGTCTATGGCAAACCGTTTCTTCTAAATTGTCAAAACTTTTCCGCACGTTTTCCCTAAAAGTACTGAACGGACTGTAATAAAACTTCATATGATTATAGATTTGGGTGTGCAGATGTGCACAATGTATATTGTGACGTCAAAAAAAGATGGCGTCTATGGCAAAACGAGGCTTCTGACTGAAATTTCAACGTTGTCCGATTTTGATGAAATTTGAAATTTATGGGTATTAAGGGATTGCAATTTTTATGATATGAGTTTCGCTGTCGTCTATGGCAAACCAAGACTTCTGATTGGTTGAAATTTCAAAATTGTCCTGTTTTGATGAAATTTTGAATTTATGGGTATTAAGGGATTGTGATTTCAATGATATGGGATTCGTTGCTGTCTATGGCAAACCGAGGCTTCTGAATGCTGATTTTAAACATAGTCCGATTTGGATGAAAATTTGAATTAATGGGTATCAAGGGACTGCAATTTCAATGATATGGGTTTTGTTGCTGTCTGTAGTAAAGTGAGGCTTCTGATTGGTCAAAAGTTTAGTTATATTTGACCAACTGGTTCTTGAAAAGGAGTCTAAAACGTTTACAACAAAGACGCACGACAACAAACATAAGACAATCGGAATAGCGGACAACCTTTAACTTTTGACCCGTTTCGGTTTTCGATTACGTGTTGTCTGTAATGTGTATTTGATCTATCGGTTTGTGATATCAGGCGTTTCGACTTTTAAAGCAAATTTAAACGGCAATATTTGAAATTGACCAATTATATTCTTTATTCATCAGAAGCAATACAGCTTATAGATGTACAATATACATGTATCATAAGTCATGAGTAATACGATATACGAGAAAGCTGGACATTTCAACATAAAACGATATTCATCCTCAATATCATACCTATACGCTGGACAAATTCGTTTTTTTTTTAAAGTTATTCTTTAAAACGACCAGTATCAATTGTCAAACAATGAGACGAAAGACGTAAACGACTGATAATTTTCTTAAATATCGGTTTACACAAATATATTTTGTAAAATCAACATATCAATAAAATTTCTACAGAACACTAAGGTGATGAGTTTAACTCATTGTCCTGGACATCCTAAGGTTTATACTTTGGTATCTTACATATTTTATATACAATAATTTGTTTGTAAACATCTGTAAGGCGTTGCTTAACTAATAATAGTGAACATTTTTCATCTTAATAATTGCATTTCAGCCATATATCATTTTAAAAAGTATTACTAACAATAATAAAGTTATTGCAAAGTTTGTGAGTCCAATCAAATGCTCAAGACGATCGTTTCTGTCAATAAGATTTTATCAGTTGAAGTCAAATTTAATATGGGTATGTTTCCGAAAGAAAAAGTGGTATCATACAAGGCCAAATTATAAATCTAAATGTGTTGGCAAATCCGTCTAAAAGTACCCACTGTAAAATAAATATCTTAGCATTTGAGAGTTTAAATGGTGTTATCTGAGGCAATCTCAGAACAAATATTTTGGATATATCTTATCCATTTCTTACAATTTGGCTTCTTTTCAATTTATTCATAGTAAAAATCAAAATACAGTTATCTGAATGTATAAATATCAACCAGTATTTAATTAAACTTAGTTTTCTCGTACACATAAGTGGCAATCTACCTTATTCGGCATACATCATGACGTTTGGAGTTGATTTTTAACTCCTAAAATATTTTTACAAAAGTCTAAATGATTCTTTAAAAATCTGAGGCAGCATGTGAACCCCAGAATTCACATCCATAATAAGCAATGCTAGCTTAACTAGCGAAGTGATTGTCCTATTCCTGAAGAAAATATCTTCACAGCATAAAATCAATGGGCGATAAATGGCGATAACGCATGGGCCTACGCTGATTATATAAATTTTGACGCTACACTCCACCCTACATTAATCACCATGAGAAGTAATACTTTGGTATCTGTGATTTTTATACAGAAACGCCAATTAACATCTAACCTATACTTAGATAATGATCGAGAAACACGAACAAATACCTTGTCACACGGGATATCATCTAGAGACCACGAGGATGGTTTTTCAATACGACATGATATTATTTTTGTTGTTTTAGTTATAAAAAAAGAATGCTTTCTTTTTATGTTAGTGTTCTTATATTTGTTGTCGGTTACGATAGAGTCGGTGGTTCTTGTTCATGGAGCACCAATAACAATTCCTTTTTGCTTTGGACATATTTGAAAGTGCATTCGGAATTGCAACATGACAGTTTAGTACATACAACACCACTGTACAATACTAAAATAAGCATTTTAATTTTATCTCAATAAGTAATGAAAAATGCAATTCTTGCCATTGTGATGCCAAGGCAAACTGTCACAATTGCAGTCTGGGGCTTCAAACGAAAGAAAAAAGCAAAATCGATTAGTACATTGTAATCCGTTAATGTATACACACTTGTTACAACAATTCCGTATAGAAAGTAAAAGGCTTTGGCATCAATGACAACTGTTTTTACCAAAAGTGGTACCCAAAAATTTAAATACCGAGTCATTGGTTATCATTATACTTACTAGTATTATGTCCAACTTCTTTCTTTTTCTACAACAAAGTGCACTAAAGAAGTTATAAAAAGATGCTAGAATTTCTAATATACTTTATACATGTATATTGTTTTTGGAATCCAGGTCTTTCTGCGGTCAGTCGGTATTCGCATATAAACCAATAGTGCCCCTTTACCGGTCAACACGTTTCTTTATTCATATGACCAGACTTCATGCAGAAGCTTCTTAATTAGAAGACAATGCCAGCGTTGATCTTTAATTTGACATTTAGAGACATCGACGACGTTTTGTCAATTGATAATGACAATTTTCATACCTAAATGAATATGATATATCCCAGCGAACTACACATAAAAGACACAACAAAATATAACACATGCGCTTTCTACTTTGACATTTGACAAACTATAGACACAGACAGAAAATTAAAAATGAAAGTAAACAACAGACATGATGATTTCGTCTTTCCTATAGTAAACTTTCCATATTAAGTAGTAATACCTCACTTTCGCCTGCGTTTAGTTTTTATATCTTCCAAAATGCCAGGGTATGTTCAGCTTTGAAGTCTCTGGAATTTTAAATAGATCTTTCAAATTTCAATGTCACATTCCCTTCCTACTGATCGTTCTAATTGACGAGTATTTAGAGTACATATGTTATATTTCAAACTTTACTACCATAAGTCATTATAGTGACTTTGCAACAATCTTGCCGACGAGTTAGCAAAAATAATTTTCTGAAACTTTTATCTTTTAGTTTAGGACATAGTCAAAATATAAATTAGCTCTATTTAAAAAAAAAGATTTCATACAACCTTAATATAGTGACTTCGTCGTTTTACCAATCTGGTTGACAAATTGTCGGACATGATTTTTTCTGAAAATTAGAGTTTTTCAAATCATCAGTTTGATTGATGGACATAAAAAGATTGTGAAAACGCTGTGTCTCAGTTCAAGACACGCTTTGGATATTCTACATATAATGTGCGTACATACCACGTCTCATCACATTATTATTAATAACCTTTCTGATATATAAGTCGAAAATTCGAGAAAAGAATACAAAATTTAGAACTAATAAGGACTTGAGATACATGATTACATTCATGAAATACAGCTCGTATATCAAATTCAAATACTCATCAGTTCATCGGTTTATTACTGTCCTAAACTGATATCATCTTAAACATGAAATATCTTTAAAAGGATCCTACATATATATTGTCACAAAAAGTAAATGATATATCTTTTATTTTCAAACTAAAGCCCCATTATCAAAGGAACTTGATTTCATCAATGGGGACCGAGAATTACGTATTGTACACCATACGTACTTCCCGACCTCCCATCGATAGACGTGAGATGTCTACGAGATGTGCCGAAATTAGCAATTAGTGCCAGCCAGTTAAAACAAAATTGACAAGAGCGATCATGGGGCATTAAACCTGTTTTTTTTTTATAAAAACTATAATAAATTCATTTTAGACATTTTCATTGACTGTTTTTTTTACATTTTATTCATAATTGATTTAGCTACACATAAACACTATAGAATTAAACAACAGATACGGGTACTAGTATTATGAACGAACCTTGTCATTTATTCAAATAGAAAATGAAGAAAAGTGCTTCGTATTTGGCTAAAATAAAACATGGCGGATGAAACTGGGGTGAAGATGGGTCGATAATTACTTGCGTATTCTTAGTTTAACATAAACAAACCAAGTGACGCTAACTCTCTAATTAGATCATGGATCTTTATCATGTTTATGGTATTATTTCAAATAATACTATTCTATGTCCTGGAATGGGCATTATGAATTCGAATAATGTAATTTAAGTGAAAAAAATGACACAAATGATCATGAAGACAAAACATGGGGGTCACTGAGAATGTGAAAACAATTAACTATTATTGATCTCCTCGTACATTTACAAATATTAGTAAAAAGACAATAAAATAAGTGTGGTGTACAAAGGAAATCTTTTGCAAGAGAATCAAAGCTATAAGATATTCATCGACCGATAACAGAAAAACTTTATAGGGTATCGGAGCATCACCTTGAGATATAGTATAACAAGTTTAACATTAGCAAAACTAAAACGGTGACATGATTTTATTTCGTGTCAGTTTTGTTTTCCCATTTGTGGGGTGCTATATTTTACGCGGGATACATGGTGATGGCGAGCGGGGGTGTATGGGTAACTGCGAAAGCTGGGCAAACTGGAGACATTGGGGATCATGGTCGTCGTGTAGTAAATCATGTGGAGGTGGAACACATACTCAGAGCAGATTCCGTAACCAAATATACACTGCAAACATGCAATACGATTCCAGAACAAATGAGTGCAATAAGAATTGTTTAAATAGTGGCACCTACATCAGTGGTTGTAAATGTTCAGCCGCTTTTTACGACGAATGCTGTTCAAACCGTTAGTATTAGAATACTTATGTAAGACGTTTTTACTATTCATTACTTTTATTTTTGGTATATGAACAAATATATAGTGTCTATTCAGTCGTTCGGAATGCATGTACACAAGTTATATAACCTATGCTTACAAATGTGTAAAATTCCAATCTATTTTAAAGGTGCAACAGATTTTCAGTTCAGTAATAAATTATGTAGAGTATTTTGCCGGAATCTTTTGAATAATAAAAAAAGCTAGGTGTGGTTTTAAAGCGAACATGCTGTCGATTTGATAAAAATGTATCCCACCATTAAACCAAGACTTTGGTTAAAAAGGCTAAAAAGATATATTGCTGTAGAAAACATAACATACAATGCACATGTAGCCTAGAATGAATGAAATACGTTCGACGATTGATATTCCTGTCATCCACGTAAGAATACAAATTCTTACTCGCCCATTATTCACATTTGATTTCTTTTCACAAATTACGAAATTATATTTTTTTCAACCCGGATGTTTTAAAACATTTTATTTGTACAAAACGTCGAATATTTGAAACTTTGAATGCAAACAACATATCCATTTTGACAGCCTTTGATTTGACATCGACAACGTTTTGTCAATTTTCATACTTAATTGAATGTGATATATTCCAGCAAACTAGAATTAGAAATAAAAGACACAACAAAATCTCCCACATACGCTTCGTACATTTTACTTACTATAGACACAGACGGTAACAACCAAGCTATACGACAAAAATGATGATTTTGGCTTTCCTATTGTCAACTTTAGACATTAAAAGAGGTAATTACCTTTTTCGCCTGCATATGGTGTTTATATCTCGCCAGGTGATCCGATATGACAGGGCGTGTTCAACATATGACATTTTATACATTGAGGCAAACTACTAAAATCTAACTAGATATCAGGAATCGCGTTTAATGTCAACATTTTGCCAATTTTACGGCTTGTACAGATACTTCGGTTCGATAGAGCTTGTTGAATCGTCTTTACCGATTATGACTAGGATTCAATCCTCAATTATTTCATCTGTGGACTCACAGCTGGGGTGATCGGTCGACAAGGGATGCTTGCTCCTCCATGGCACCTGATTCCACCTCTGTATTTTCAGAGATCTGTATGTGTCCAATTTTCACCTGATTTGTATACTCATATCCATATCTCCGTATATATATATATATATATATATATATATATATATATATATATATATATATATATATATATATACAGTAAAACCTGTATATAGAGGCCACCAAAGGTACCAGAAAATATTGGCCTTTATGTGCAGGTGACTCTTATACACAGATTCAATTCAGTTGAAGTACGCAGTCAAGGGACTTGAAAAAACTGGCCTTTATAGACAGGTAATCCTTATACAGAGGTGGCTGCTATAGCAGGTTTTACTGTATATATATATATATATATATATGTGTGTGTGTGTGTGTGTGTGTGTGTGTGTGTGTGTGTGTGTGTGTGTGTGTGTAAATATGTATGTGGTATTTGTTCGATACTCTCGTGCCAGGTGGAGTTGGAGGAGTATATGTTAAAACCCTGGCCAATTAAGTGAATATAATGTAAAAATAAATCAACAGATATATCGATTAATTCTGAAGTATTCTAACTTTTCAAATGATTTAAGATAAATGTAAATCATATTTTTTCACCGAGTTTGACAATCTATATTCAAATACAAATATCACTAACCCCAAAACATATATCAAAAGTATATTTGTTTTTAAAATGTTAGTTCACTCTTTTAAGTCTGACATTTTATTACCAAGAAGCTTTCTGTCTCAATATTTTTGTTGGTGAACGGTTGGAAATGTGGTTAAAGCTCATAAGGAAATAATTTTCACTCGCGTGCTTTGCAAAGCAAAAATAATTACCCTGTCTATATGTGTTTTTTTATAAAGCATTTTAATTAATTACGGAGATATGGATATGAGAAGCCTTTAGATTCTGCATGATGTAAATATCTATACCATCAACTATTATAATCGATAATATTCAGTTACGATAAAGTCAAATTATTTAAAGTCTTGTTCATATTAGTTTGTAAATTGATTCAAAGTCTCAATACTAATAATAATACGGCTACGTTCTAAATGGTTTAGTAGATACGCAAGTGTAAGTGTATATGTAGTCGTGTGCTCACTTTCAATTTACAAAAAAACAAAAACAAAACAAAAACAAAAACTAGTTAAAATAAACCTAAAGCTATTGATTTCATAATTCATGTAGTTTTGTTAGATAAAACACAATGTCAAGCTTTTAAATGATTAAGTGCTACCTGACAGGAAAGGAATACACTTGCTTATCATATTAACAAAACTTAAGAACACAAATGACCCATTCGTCTTGAATTTCTGTTGTGTAAAAATACCATTGGTACTCAAAACACAGCGATTTGTTAAACATCATATGTTTTATACGTGATACAGCATTGAATGTTTTATTGTGCCCTCAAGTGTATAATCAAAAACTATAGAAATGACAAAATATTTTGTTTGTTTGTTGTTTAACGTCCCACTCAAGAATCTTTCAGTGTCACGTCAACAAATGCCGGTGAAGGGCTTCAAATTTTGGCCTATGCTCGGCACTTACGGCCATTGAGCAGTGAGGTTTCTTTAACGTCCCGACACCTACTGCGACACAGGACCTCGGTTTTTACTGTCAGATTTTATATAAAACGGTCCCAACATGAAATACAATTGCAAATCCCTAACGGTATGGGACCAGGTGTCCGGAAGGAGTCAGCATCACCTGATAAATTGGTTATTTTTCTGAAATATTATCACTGTGGATATAGAAAACTTTAGGAGTTGTTTTGGCAAAAACCAATAAAATTGTTTAAATTTTTTAAACTCAATAATTCAGTATTTGTGCATTAATAATTGTTTATCAAATTTGGTGTCCTGGTAAAAATATAAATCCGTGAAATCTTGATTTACAAGGATGTCTTGGGTTGTTATTTTCTGACTGCTTATTAAGAATGATTTATAACATTTCGATTTCAGAAAAAGTTGGTATACAAAATTCTCCCTGGGGAGAAGATAACAAACATTTCAGTTACCAGGGTGCTTATATTTTATCACGATTCTCCGTCCAGAAAAATTGTTTTGAACACAACCTCCCTAAAACGCAAGGATTGTGTAAGTTACCAATATTTATCATTTATGATAATTGACATGTTTCGATCATTTTCATTACAAACAAACCGAAAGACAAAAGGTTAATTGTGACATTCAAATTTTCAGCGATGTTTGTAATTTTTATGTTCTTTGCACTAAAACTCCTAAACAGCGCAACGACAAGAATGCTGATTACATCAATGCTAATTTATTAGCAAATTTGATAAGCTTTCAGTGAAACAACACTAGGAACGAATTCATTATTGGCAAGGGACTATATTGTGTATAATGCACAATATAAGGTGCCCCTTCGCCGAGTGCATTGATCATCATGCTCTAAACCAGTCTCCCAACTAAGACAGTACGTGCTCGAGTCGTGCATTGTTCCACATTTCTAATTTTAGGAGATTAGTCAGCTGTCTTACGGCGAGGCGTTGGTCTTTTCTCGGTTTTCCCAAGATACAGAGTTTACTCCGAGTATTACACTCAGTGTTTACACAATTTATTTGGTAGGTGAACACTGAACGCGATACTCTTGTATACACCTGTGCTACCTGTTTATAAAGATATGAAGAACCACACCATATAAAGTTAATCATTACGACTTGTTAAATTAAAAACCACCAGACGGATTCGTATTTACATTCGTTGAATTGTACATTGTATAGAAGTATAAATGATAGGTATGACGTACTTTAAATATCCAGATTTCTTATCAACAAGGATGTCCAACAGTCCAAATACTGGTCATCCTTAGAATCTTTGCTATTCAATCGATGCTTGTTTTCACCAATACAGAGACCCGCCTTCAAATAATAAAGAAATTAAAAATCCTGTTGTAATGCTCTACTTTGTTTACTAGTTCCATATCGAGATGGTTATATAAATCAAGACAAAATAACAATTTCGAGGCGATTTATCAACAACCGATCTAAATCTAGTAATCTTTAAAGTCACATTCCGGGGACGTAATTGTAATTTTCTGGACATTTTGTAATTATCGACATTTTCATTTGAAAACGACTCCTAACCGACGAAAATGAAAATTTTTTAAAAAATTTTCGATTTTTTAATGGAATTATTTCTGGGGATTCCGAAGGAATTCTTAAATTTACCCTGTTGTACGAGTAATATACAGGGTGAGCTTGATTCATCACAAGAGTACTACTCCGGCACAGTCTCAGCATATGTTGTAATCGAATGTACCAGGGCAGGAATTAGTTATTTCAAAGAAGTCGATAAAAAATACATGATTCACTTCAGTTTATGGTTAAATTGCTTGCTTGTTCCAGAGCATTTGATTGGTGTTCCACTTGCCCGAACAAATAGAGCGTCATCACGTGACCGGCAACACCTTACCAGTTATAAATAGATCAATGTGTTCGGTGTCTCCCACGATTAATTAACTAATTAGTTGGAATTGGACTTTTAAAAAAGTTCATGCGAATACCCATTAAGAGAGTACAGAAAAGTTTATTTATGAACATTTCTCCCCGGAATGTGGCTTTAAAGGATTATGGTACTACACATTTCTATTTCTCTGTTTTGATTCGTTAATTGCGGAATTTCCATAAATCTTAGTTTATTTCATTTTAAAATGCTTGACATTTATTCACATTCATGAGATGCCTTATATTTTGCATTTTAAAATTGAGCAATTTCACATAAGGAAAACATCGTGAAGAAAGAAAACAATAACTAATTATCTTTGACAATTTAGTCCAGCACAAAAAAAATTATGAAATGTTTCGTTGTCATTAATTTTGGTGAAATATTCCGTGCAACTCAGATAGGAAATCGGAAAATACCGATCTTTTCTATTTTTTTCTCAAAATCTTGAAAAACAGCAAGGACCATACTTTAAAAGACGATTTTGCATAGCTTAAAACTGTAGTATAATGTCGAGTAACAGAAATATACCTTTGTGACAAAAGATTTTTTATTTTGGATAATTTGAATTAAGGCAATGCCTTGAAAGCGAGCGCAGCTCCATGTTTCACAAATGCGGGAAATAACATTCATTTGAAGTCTATCCAGTCTCACCAGAGCAACACTTGTTCCACAAAATGACATCACAGTTAAATTGTGACGTCAAATATTTAGAACATAGGCACACCGGGCAAATATTTAACCAGAAAACGAAGTCTCCTAAACGTTTGCTTTGAATAGGTTTTGGGAAGAGTGACTAGTGAAATGGAAATCCAAACTACACAGAATCATATTGCACGCCTCTGATTGATCACCTGATTCAAAGAACAGCTGAAAGACTCCTACTGCACACCGCCGTCAAACAGTTGTGCGTTGTAATTTTTCGAGTTAATTGTATATAGACTTTTCTATATCACATTCGTTCATTTTTAGAATTTATAGCATTCCATGTGAAGGGTGTTTATATAGCAGCTATATGTAATCTATTTTGAAAATGTCCGTGGTCGAAAAAACCCGTACAATTATCGTATGATTACAGTTGAGTCTGAAGTCAATAAATTATTGCGTTTTACTTACAAAAGTAGTAAGGCTACCACACCTTGCAGCTGAAGTATTGCTGTCTGACAGTGTCTACAACTGGTGCCGACCTGTCTGGATTTGTTGCGAATTGTCTACGGCACCCGAGACCGCAAAATCGTATGATAAAAACTTGCAAGGCTGATGTGAACTGGGCTTAATTGTCTTTTGATACATTGGTGACAGTCTTTGCGTTTCTTTACCATATTGATTGATTGGAAGAACTTTTAATCGTTCCTTATAAATGGCCATAAATGACCATAAAGTATTTTCACGCATACACCAAACACATAAAAACAAAAAGCAACAAAAAACACTTCAAACAAATGCAAGAACAGCAACCTAAAAGAGAGAAACAACTTTTATTTCAATTAGTATGACTTTTTGGCTATATTCTTCATAATCATAGGCATAGTTCTTCTATTTTACATTTTGGGTATTGCTTGAAAATGATCACCTGTTTCACATATTCCACAGTAATTTAATTTCCGGTGTCATGGAAGCGCACGTGGTTCTGATTTAAAAATCATTAAAAACTCAGTGAACATGAGCGACGCGCCAAACGTGAAGGATATGACTGCGAAATGATTATCCGTTATCCTGTCTTCCCAATAAATTCAAAAGCTACACTGGAGCAAAAGCCAAACAACTTGCTTTTGAGGGGGTCGATAACGAGATGTATTTACCAAACGCACGTATAAAGTGTATTTTGTCATCCTGGTACGCCCTGGGACCTCGTGAAATTCATTATCCCAGGAGCAAGGTTACAGGATGTAGGGCGCAGCCAATGTACTTAATCTTAGAGAATCTTCTCTTATTCTATACATTGTAAAGCAAAATTGAACATAGTTGTAAAAGAGCATAAAACCGTTACTAAATTGAAATTTATCATCTGGGTGATGCCAATTTAACTACACAAATAATATATGATGCACCTTGTGTAAATGGCTTAATAACTCAAAAACATTGACGTTTTGTATACAAAATTATAAGAGAAAGTTGTTAGGAAGTTCAAAAGCAGCTACTTAAAGAGAAAATTGAAGGTTTTTCGTCAAATTTTACACATTTTAACTTCTTTTCTAGAACCAGTGTGATAACCAAACTTGGCAGGAAATGTTCCAATGTGAAGCCGAATAAACGTTTAGAAGACTTTAGGAATAATTATGCTCCCAAATGAAAAGGGTCTAGAACCTGTAGTGGCGGTAAAAGGGGCCAAGTGTTTGTACATCTTAAAACTCATTAACAAGTAATCAGCCTTTTCTCACTGCAATCATGTTTTAATCAAGTGACCGATAAGGCCCCTTTGGGCCTCTTGTCATAATAATAGACAGTGTGTGTGTGTGTGTGTGTGTGTGTGTGTGTGTGTGTGTGTGTGTGTGTGTTTGTGTGTGTGTGTGTGTTTGTGTGTGTGTGTTCTTTTTGTGCAATAAGCACAATATATCGTTTTAATTCCGACAAGATCTGTCTATAGATGTGCAGCATTTCATTGGATGTATCGATATATAATGACATCAAGCGTACCAACTTTTAATTCAAGCTTTGATATCATGATGACCGAGAAAGCAAACCAGTAACTTATCATACCTGGAATCGTCCAGAGGTCGCGGAAATATCTATTTTCAGTATGACATTTAACTATCATTATAGTCATTATTTTGTGTGGTTTGTTATATTAGCTGCCGTTTACGATAGAGTGAGTGGTTCTTGTTCATGGAATAGCTGGGAAATATCAACACCGTGTAGTAAAACATGTGGCGGTGGAACACAGACTAAGACGAGAGGAGAAACCTGCCACAGCATTGACTGTGGATACTCTTGTGTTGATATCATTGTAAAGTCTTCACGAACCGAATCACGAACAATAAAGTGTAACGAGAAGTGTCAGAATGGCGGGATTTACCGTGATGAATGCAAATGTTCGTCAACCTTTTATGGTTCCTGTTGCTCTCTCCGTAAGTATTGAGGTATTGCATATATAATGGTTTATCTCCACAGAGATCATGGTATTTGTAAATTGTTGAATTTTATCAAGTATGTATATATCGACGAAAGAATGTGTGCATGCAGGTTGACAATGGTTAATGACAGAGAAATAAAAATAAACGAATTCAAATACCTGGTGATGCTCTTTAATTATATTAACCCATTCATTCCTAAAGAGACATTTGGACTGGTCTAAGGCATTGATTTATCGAAGAGTCATATCATAGTGCCTATATACAGGAATTGATATCTAAATTATAAAGTGTATTTAGAAGTAAAATGTATTAACATCTTTTTGATACCTTCTGTGTTCAATATTATCTAACGAAACAAGTCATTATTATCCGCCTCTAGACAACATATAAAACTAAATACTAAATTGCAAAAAACCCAGAAATGATAGATTATGTACTCGATGTAATTTAGATTATACTGGAAACTAGTAACAAATACATTAGCTGTGTTTACAAAAACAATATTTCGATTTTTTTCGAATTTTACTCCTTGTACTTGATGTACAATAACAAAAACGAGCTATACACAGACATAAAATATCTTATATTCCTATATATTTTGTGGAAATAAGGTTGGGTCCACTGTGGTATTTATATACAAATTGTAAAGCTTAATTGATCAATTGCATTTTAAAAATGTCAAACCTAGGTTTCTCAAAAAAATTTCACAAAAAATATAGAAATTTAAGAATGCCTGTGTATATCTCTTTTTGCCTTTGTACATTGTATATCAATCTAAGTAGTAAAATAGTAAAAAGTCAAAAATTATTTTTGACAAAAGCGCAGCTAATGTCCCTTTAGATGTACTTTCTTCTATCGTTATCGGCAAAAATACTCCAAATCTTACTACTATAGAAGAGGAAGTGTGTTCAAATTACTTCAGTTATAAAGTGTATTGAATGTGAATATATATATATGATATAAATATATATATATATATATATATATATATATATATATATATATATGTATGTATGTATACATATACATATATATAGTATATATATATATATATATATATAATCAAAGATACATACATGTATATGCATTCTGTTATATTTATGTGCATACATTTGCACTGTTACATTGAACTCTGAAGTATATTTTGATACAAGAATAGATAACTGAATTGTGCATGTTTGTCTCTCTCTTTCTCTCTCAATAGATAGTTTGATATATTTTTGAGATTTTGGTGTATTGCCGGTGTCATGTAGAAAACTTCTCCACAAAGAACCCCCCCCCCCCCGGAAAGTTTTTTACATAGACAAGTTTCCGCCTAAGGGAGAAAGTTTTCTGCATAAAATTCAATCCGCCTTCTCTGTATAGAAAACATCCGTACATGTTCGTTATAGGTGTGATTTTATGTCAGCTATGGATAAATCGTTTTATTTTTTTCAAACTATGATCCAAGATTCTAAATATATGCAGTGCAAAAACAAACAGTGCAATTCACACAATTCTTTGTGGCGGATTATATCAAAATTAAAAGTTTCTTTTAGAACCTGCAATTAGTTTTTGTTTCATTAATTTCTTAATTAACTGATTATTCCTGTCATGATTTAATCTAAAACGTAGATTATCCGAATATATTTCTTCTCATTCATAGTATATTTCGCGGCCAAGTAAAAGCCGAAATCTTAGAAGTACCGACAATGTATAGTTATTTGACTGATTAATTTACTCAGTATGTACAGGTATTGTAACACTCAAAATATGCAAGAACGTCTTTTATAAGTTTGAATGAAATAAGTTCGGATGTCGCTTATAATTTTGTCTCAAAATAAATGAAGACGCTTATAAATTCAAATCGCTAAACATGTGGGCTTTTGTATATTAAGTATATTGTATTTTGAAATAATCAGTGAACAGGTTAATTAATATCTTCCGGATTGAGGAGGAATGTTTTCTATATAGCAACGTTTTCGGGGGAACATTTTCTATAAAAGCCGGAACATTTTCTGTATTAAAAATCCTTCCACGGGGGAATGTTTTCTATATAATATTCCTTCCGGGGAATATTTTCCATGCAGAAAACCTTCCGGGGGAAGTTTTCTATGTAGAAATCTTTCCGGGGAAACTTCTCTATGCGAAAGATTTTCTATATGACACCGGCAATTTACTCGTTTCTGGTTGTACGATAAGCTGCTTGTTTAAGTTGTTGAGCTGTTGTCCTAATTGGTTGATGTGATTAAATAGTAGTGTTGATCGTTGTTTAATCGAGTTGTTAAGTTAGTAGGGGTACTATGTTGGGTAGGAGATACGAAATAGTCATAGGCTGCATCCCAGGAATCAGTGTCGTCGTTGATAACAATATTTTCGTCTAAGGATAGTACATTGTACTTGGCAGAATATGTGTTACAAATCTTCGTATTATGAAAAGAAATCATGGAAAAATGTTGTCAATTTTCCCAAGCTTTGTGACCCATTTACATTTTTTTTAAAATGAATTATTAATGCAGTTAGATATACATTATATCAGCTTTGAAACGCGCCGATTTCACAGGATGTTATAGTATTGATCAATTCGTTATTGATGCATTTATTGAGTCTCACTAACCTCAACCTCTTGTTTGTCTGCCTATATATTATAGACACAGACGGGAAATTGGCAACAAAGCTATACGACAAACGCGACGATTTCGGCGTTCTCATCGCAAATTTTCCGCATTTAAGCAGTAATATCTCACATATGGAGTTTATATTTCACAAATGATCCGATATATCAGCGCGTGTTCAACATATGAACATTTCATATACAGATGTTAACTACTCACTGGCAAATTTTTGTAAACGATTTGACAAGAATTAACTGCTTCTTATTGAAAATTAAGGATGAAAGTAAATTCATTTACTTTTAAAAGTAGAGTAAGGCAACCTTTCTGCCTTAATAAAATGTTTTGTGATGTTTTTAAAAAATACTGATAATGATTGTATCACAGTAAAACACTCTTTTTATTTTCTATCGAATGACACTGATTTGATTACCAAGGTATTACGTTTTTGTAGAAACATTGTAAAAGTCACGCTCTTCTTACTTAGAGTCAGGTAGACTTTTGTACCTTATCACAAAATGTACTTTACGGAGGTGTAAAGCAGAAAATTATATATCACTTTATCAAGAGGTTGTCAATTGAAAATATTTAATAGGTTTTGAAAGTACATTTTTAATTTCAAATGTAAATTTGGGAAACGGCGATTTTTATGACTTTCATCTTAGTCCGTTATTTTGGCGCATCTAAGCCCTTTATTTTGTCAATAATTTGTCAGTAATATTAATTTCATAGATTCAAGATTCTTTATTTCTCTTTAGGTTGACAATTCAACATTGAGAACATATTATAAACATTTTAACATAATCAAAATGGTACACGTGAGTGAACATTGTAAATAACAGAATATAAATAAATAAATATATATATATATATATATATATATATATATATATATATATATATATATACATTACATTTTACATACACACATAGACACATATACACACATATACATATACATATACACACCCATACACATACATACATACACTTGTACACAGTTGACAGTAATTAACCAGGAGGGTTGACCCTTTGTTTATAACATTAATGAATTGCTGTAATTTGTTTAGTGTGCAGAGATTGTTAGTTGAAAATAACTCTTGAAACTTAATAATGTGTAGGTCTAGTATAAAACTTTTTGGAATATATAATTTTTCGTAATTCGCTTAAGGATGTACATTTGCAATATATAGTGAAACTCATCGCCAATATCTATGTTACATAAATTACATTTTCTTTCTCCCCTTGGTATGTTAAACCATCTACCCAATTCAATGGGTAGCTTGTGATTTGTTGTTCTGAATCGAGCTAATGATTTAATTTTTGGATTAGGTAAAAAGGATAAAATATAATTTTGACATTTCAAAATAGAACCTGTGAAAATATTGTACATTGCACCTTTACCAGAGTTCAAACAGTCTGATGACCAAGTTTGCTGAAATTGGTCTATATTTATATTTGTTTTGAAAAATTTTAGCAACCAAGTCTTATTAATCTACCATACTGTGTTTCCCATATATAACTCAAACCATTATTATCAAACACTGTTTTAAGATTTTGAATCCATTTTATGTTTTGCCCAATGCATGACTTTCTATGAATCAATTTATACATTATACACGAAAATTTGGTCCTCTGTTTCCAGTAACGATACTATGCCAGTAATTAAGTAATCTTGTTTTAATTTGTATAGATAATGGAACTCTTCCTAATTCCCCATAAATCATGAATTTTGGTGTACTGGATTTAAGATTTAACAATAGTCTACAAAATTTTAAATGAACCTTTTCAATCATTTCTAAATTACCAAAACCCCCAAACCTCACACCCATAAAGTAAAATTGGTACAATTATTTTATCGAACAAGTTCAGTTGATCAACAATTAGAAAGATTAAGATTTCTAGCCTTCTTTAGTAATGCAAACATGGCATTTTGTAGCTTTAATTGCTAAATATTTCTTGGTTTCAAACAAAGGAACCTGTTTTTGAAAAAAAATATACCAAGGTATTTAAAATGTTTAACAATTTCCAATATTTGATCATTAAATGTAAAATTAAAATTGTTTGATATTCGACCTTTTGAAAAAATCATAACTTTCGTTTTTTCAATATTAACATGCAATTTCCACTGATTACACTAATTGGAGAAACAATTCAGTTGATACAAACAGAGATCTCGCAGATGTCATACTAACGATAATTCAATTTTAATAATTTAATAATTTAATTTTAAATTAATATTGCTCTCTTTTGAAGTTAGTAAATGGCATATCGATAAACATTTTTACTCAGTTACAGCGAACAAGAATTTTAGAAGTTTTGTACAAAACATCTCAGAGACAGTTTTTATCTTTTGTGGATACAAAAAACCTTTGTATTTTCCACAGTTGATTCGGGCCTGCTTACATGCTGATCTCGTTAACATTTCGATCTCTGGTACCTTTTTATGTCTCTTTGGCATCGGGTCTCCTTACGATGGAATAAAGCTTTAACTTCCCTGTTTACCCATGTCTGACTGAACCTGCTGCTGTTCATTTTTTTATTATACTGATGACTCAACTATGTTGTTAAGGTTATCTAACCACATGTACTCCACACAGCTGGTCTGTGTTGTAACTCTCTGTAGATGTGTTTCATTTCTTTTAATTTAACCCACCAAATTATATGGTGGCGGGTAGATTTAACTGGCGGAGAGATAAACCGGTAACAATGTACCAGCGAAGAGACCATCGGCCTACCACAAGTAAAGTAAACTTTCATATAAAATATGCTTAGGTTCCAGCGGGGCTGGGATCTGCGCTTATTGGAGGCGATTGTCTTCAGGGGTAAAGCGTAGTTCTCTAATCACTAGGCCCCCAAATCATTGGGATATTCTATTTCCAAGACGCTCCTCAGCGTTTAGGGCAAAGAGTACATGTAATTGTCCTGAAAACAGTACAATCTGATTAAGAACATTCAAACAATGTTCCACTATATCTTTGTAGTTAGACTATATAGGTTTTGATCCAAGTATTGTAAGTTTTTGTCAGCTAATATTATAAAAAAGAGGTGATAAAAATCGGCAAAACAATAATTTTCTGTGAAATTTTACCGTTTATCAAACGTTATGCAAAGTTTTGTACACAAGTATGTATCTACAATATGCCCTAAATCCATCACTACCAAAACGCAACGACACTATGTTCTGAAACATTTTAATGAAACCGTTCCGATATATTCATTTTAAATATACAAGATCAGAAGTATAGCTTTATCATGTCTGACTAAGATGAACTAAAAACATGTATTCTTTGATGATTTTAATTTTAATAAGGGTTACTATATCCATATCTGATTAGACGTTCATATCATTTTTTGACTTGTCATACATTTAAACTCATCACCCATGTTTCTCTACCAATATGAACGGCCATAAAGTAACAAAACGAGTACTGTCACACATAAACACCAGATCAATCCTACAAAAACAAAAATTAATATAAAAACACTCCAAACTACTACTACAACAACAAAAACAGCAACAACAAGTCTAAAATAAGAAAAGAAAAATCACATCTTGCCTGTTTTTGCTATATTTAGTTTGTTTATCATGATAATTAGTTCTTATACTTTGTATCTAGGTATTGTTTAAGGAGGGTCACCTGTTTCTCTTATCCCGCAATTATTCAATCTTATCCAAAGAGCCAATGATAAAACAACGTTTATATAATTTGAAAATTATAACCAAATCTGTAAAACAATACTTTTTCATAGTGGAGCATTTAACAATCATTTCTGAATAGACCAGGATAACGACCATAATTCGGTTAGTGTGGGTTTTCGTACTGTGGGGTTTTCCTTTTGTACATAAAGCATTGTTATGATATATTTTAATCCCAACATGCGCTGTCCTTATGAATTACATTATATGGACATGTATCGATCTGTGACATCAGACGCTTCAAATCATGGTTTGACATCATAAAGCAAGAAAGCAAACAAGTAACTTATCATACCTACCTGTTATCGTGTTGCGACCACGAGAATTGATGTTATCATAATGACAGTGAATTGTTATCGTAGTTATAGCCATACAAAAATATTATTTTTCTTTTATATGACATTTATTACTTCTGTTGACGGTTACATTGATGGGGGTGAATCTTGTACATTTAGCAGCTGGGAAACGTCAACACCGTGTAGTACAACGTGTGGAGGTGGAACACAGAGTCAAACGAGACAAGAAACCTGCATCACTAAAATCTGTAGAAATATATATGGAGCGTACTTAGAATGTAATAGTAACGGTCAAAAGTCAGTCTCCTTGAGCTCAAGAACAATAAAGTGTAACGAGAAATGTATATAATGGCGGGACTTACAATGATGGATGCATATGTTCGTCAAATTTTTATGGTTCCTGTTGCTCTCTCCGTAAGTATTGTAGTATACCAGATTTTCCATTATTTTCCATTCCAAATATAATTATATTACATCATCATTATATTTTATCATATATGTATTTATGGTTACATGGATGCATGTTTACAATGGTTATTGATAAAAAAATTGGACATAAACGAATTTAATTGCCTGGTGATGCTCTTTAATTATATTAGAATGCTTGCTATTGCCCACAACAGTTCGCGAAAGAACAGACAACAGAATAAAGCACACACGCTTTATAATTAGACATTTTACTTTATATAGACACAGACGGGAAATTAGCAACTAAGCTGTACGACAAACGCGACGATTTCAGCTTTCCCATCGTAAATTTTCCACATTTAAGTAGTAATATCCCTCAGTCACCCGCATATGGAGTTTATATTTCACAAATGATCCGACATGCCAGGACGTGTACAACATATGAAGATTTCATATACAGAGGTAAACTACTCACTGACAAATTATTGACACAGGGATATCGAAAACCGCGTTTAATGTCAACGTTACGCAAATTTTACGGTCGGTATAATAGTCTTGTTTGCGATTACTCTGTTTCATTAGGTGAAATGTTGAGTTGCCTTTTCGTTGGTGGTTGATGAGACGTCTGTACCAATTGTGAAGAGGATACACTCCTCACGTATTTCATTGGACTTGACTGTGGACTCACGGCGGGTGTGACCGGTATACCGGAAATGATGTCTGAAATACAAAATGTATCAAGAAGCAAAGGTGTATTAACATCTTATTGATAATTTTTGTGTTCAATATCATTTAACTAACCCATTATTATCCGCCTATAGACAACACATTACATGTATTTGAACTTTTGCACATAATCTAATAATTGAAAAAGATAGAATTAAAAGAAAAACAGAAGAAAAAGATAATGTACTTTAGATTAATTAGATAATATTAAAAAGAATTCCAGTTAGTACTTAAATAACAAAGACATTTCCAAATGTGCAGCATTAGGTGTCATCATGTGTAATTTTTTTACTATGACGACATTAAAAAGAGTCACAATGTTAGAGCTGAATAGGTTGTATCCAAAATATTTGTCTGAGATTGGCTTGAAAAATATGTGACTGAAACGCAACTATGAAAATAAAAATTTTCACTATTATTAGTTAAGCATTGCAATATCGATATTTACAATTTTTTTTATTTTTGGTTTTGCCAACTTTTTTCCTGGAATTTCCAACTTTTTTCCAGTTTTGCCAACTCTAAGGTTTTTTCCAACTTTTTCTCGGAATTTCCAATTTTTTCCCGTCTTTTCCAACTTTTTTTCTTGTTTTGCCAACTTCCAATATTTTTCTTGGAATTTCCAACTTTTTTTTCTCGTTTTGGCAACTTTAAAATTGGCTTTTCAAACTTTTTTCTTGGCTGTTCCAACTTTTTTATTCGATTTGCCAACATTAAAGTAGGCTTTTCAACTTTTTAGCTTGAAATTTCCAACTTTTTTTCTCATTTTGCCAACTTTAAAGTTGGCTTTAGCAATTTTTTTCCTGGCTTTTCCAACTTTTTTCTTTGAATTTCAAACTTTAAAGTTTGCTTTTTCAACTTTGTACCAGTTAAATTTTAGTCATTCCTATCAAACACAAGTATGTATCTGTATGCAGCACATAAAGAACAATGGAGCATTCAACTTATGTCTGCTGAATTTCTGTTTGTTTTAAGAGTTAATTTGTTTGACAATCGAATATTTTTTAAGAATACAGATGCCACAATTTAGTATTTGCAAGTAAAAACAACCTTTTTCTGCCTTGTAAAATCATAATAAAAATAGTCCGGGGGAGAATACCCCGTTACAATTATTTCATATGTATTATGTTCGCTGAGATAATCTTCTTTTGAGGTGCATAATCAGTGTGATATATTAGCAATTGGAGGCTTAGTTTCATTTCTGGATGCTGATAGAACGATTAAAAGATACGTATTAATTAATTTAATGCACAGTAACTGAGTTTTGAGTCAGTATAAATTTATGTTAATCATTAAACATGTCTAGATTTGCCACTACATTATACTACAATCTTGATCACAAAGGCAAAGAAACTGAAAAAAAAACTGTCCCTAAAAAGATTAGAAATAAATGTTCTGTCTTGTGACGTACTAAAAATAAATAATGACAACATTTGCAGTGCTGTCCCCAAAAAGTCCTCCCCTAAAATTATATAAGACTTTGAGCAATATAAAATTAAAGAATCATATCGAAAAAAAAAAAATTAAAATGCATCCATTTAACAAACTACGGTTTTAAATAATTCATTATGTTCCAAATGTTTAATTTATTAGCTCACCCGGCACGAAGGGCCAAGTGAGCTAGTGCTATAAGCCAAAGGTCCGTCGTCCGTCGTCGTCGTCCGTCGTTCGTTTGTTAACTTTTGCATTCAAACATATCTTCTTCTCAAGAACCAGTCGGCCAATTTTAACCAAACTTGGCATAAAACATCCCCATGTGAAGCCACATAAAGTTTACCTATGAAAAAGGGATAGGACCAATAGGGGCTCTGAAAGTGGCAAAAAAAAAACCAACGCTTGGTACATCTTTTAAAATCTTCTTCTTATAAACCAATGATCAGATGAGTTTCAAATTTTGTGCATCATGCATGATTGTAAAGTCAATATCTACAAAGTTTGCGAACGAAAATGAAATCTGTCCATAAACGAGCCAATGGGGGGCACATGGTATATATGTATTACAAATTGTTCAAAAACACAAAACTGATCGACTTTTTGTATACAAGATATATGAGAAAGTTGTTAGAAATAACCTGAGGATCATTTTGACAAAATTACAAGGTCATGGGGTCAAAGGTCAAGGTCACAGGCACCTAAGTAAATGGAAAATATAAGTTTTTTGTGAACTTTCCAACATTGTTGACTACTTCTCCAGAAGCATTGGACCAATTTGAACCAAACTTGACAGGAAGTATAACAATGTAAAGTTGCATAAAGTTTGCGGGTGAAAAGAAGCTGGGACCAAACATGGCTGCCATGGCTAATATAGAACGAATGAGTCAGCAGATATTTTTGATTTAATACTATATCTCTAAAATTATTAAAACTAGAGAAAAAAACGTTTACCTTAAAATGACAAAATTGTCAGGTAGCCCCCTTATGGGAGATTTTTACCTTTTAAGTGGAATTTTCATGTTTTTGGATGTTTTTAACATTATCTTAAGTATAATAGGTAGAGCAAAAGTGAAAGAAGAGAAAATCTTCAGCATGCAAAGATCTGAAGAAAAGATTGAAAAGTCAATAGGGCAAAAATTGTCAGGTTGATCCTTATAGGAGTTATTTCCCCCTTTTAAGTGGATATTTTCATATTTTGCGCTGTTTTGCCTATTGTTCGGTGATCACCATCATGCATTTGGTTGCTTGGTATATTGTTAGTAAAATACATTTCATTCAGGTGATTTTTAACGTCCAATGAGCCTACTCTTTTACATGTTTAATAGCGATTTATGTTTTCTGCAGTGTTGACCAATTTTGCCAGGTGAGCGACTTAAGACCTCTTGTTTGTATCAATTCTACATTTAACCGAATATATGCACAACTTCTGGTAATATGAGTTACTACCATATCCTCTCAGGGTAGTTTCGATGTAGATGTCTCATCATTTTCCTTTTAACTCAACCATTTTAGTGAAGAATCGCCTTAGAGCTAATCAGTAATTGTTCCGTTTCGTGATATTTTACACAGTATCTTATAATTGAAAATTACATCTTGGAAATTCCAAGAAAAAAGTTAGAAAAGCCAACTTTAAAGTTGGCAAAACGAGAAAAAACTTGGAAATTCCAAGAAAAAAGTTGGAAAAGCCATTTAGGTTAGCAAAACGAGAAAAAGTTGGAAAAGCCAAGAAAAACGTTGGAAATTCAAGAAAAAAAGTTAGAAATCCAACTTTAATGTTGGCAAAACCAGAAAAAAAGTTAAAAGTTGGAAAAGCCAACTTTAAAATTGAGGAATTGCCAAAAGGAAGTTAAAAGTTGGAAAAGCCAACTTAAAAGTTGGAAATTCCAAGAAAAAATTTGGAAAAGCCAACATTAAAGTTGGCAAAACGAGCAATAAAAAGTCAATGTGACCCTGATACGCTTCCGTAATATATATATATATATATATTATATATATATAAATATATATATATATATATATATATATATATATATATATATATATATACAGAAATCATTGTTGTTGTCGATAACAATACTGTCGTCTAAGGATAACTCATCTTTACAGTTTTGAAACGCGCCAGCTTCCAAGGATGTTGTAGTACTAGTCAATTCGTTATTGATATATTTATTTTTAGTCTCTTAGTCTCACTTACCTCAGCATCTTGTAAGCCTACTTGTCTGCAACTGCTTCTTATTGAAAATTAAGGATGAAAGTAACTTTGATAGTTTCTAGAAGGAAACTAACCTTTCTGCACTGATAACATAGTATTTACTGATATTGTATATTGTTTGCCCAATTTTTACCAGCTGTGTCTATATATCCCGGACGTCCTGAAGATTTATACTTTGGTATCTGAGATTTTTATGCTTAATATTAAATTGAAATTTTAAAGTTTGCACATCGCTACAGTAGTGAGATGCGAACATTTAAAGTTTGAATAATATTTTGGTCTCAAATGAGTGGCAATCTGCGTCAAACATTACTTTTAATATCACTCAACTACTTCTCCCTGACCATAATTCTGAGCATTTTATCATGGCATCCAGGTATGTATTTTGTCCAAACCCACATGATTCGAAGTATAAATTCTCTACAATTGGAAACTAAACATATTAGTATATTAACCAAATCCAAGCCTTTCATCAAATTATTCAGATTTTTACATGCACAAACATACAGTAAAAAATAACTGCCTTTATTGTTCTCGATCTCCTACAACGTATCTTTATTTGTCACTTGAAAATTACACATAATTTAATTCCGCTCATTTATTCTGTGATATAAAAATAATTGACCCAGTCGGTTTTATACTGTTTCTGTTGAAAAAAATCCTATGTTAATCTACGTATACATTAACATCTACAGACTCATATACTTCTGTATTCTTTTGATACATTTGATTTTCTGATATAATTCCTATTCAATGTATACCTGTTTTACCTCGGTGTAATTTTAGTTTCTGACCCGCTGACAGACAGACAGATAGATAATAGATAGATAGATAGATAGATAGATAGATAGATAGATAGATAGATAGATAGATAGATACATACATACATACATACATACATACATACATATTCAATATTGATTCAGAAGTCTTGCCTCCTTTATATAATAGCTACAGGTAGACATCCATTAATATTTTTCTGTAAAGTAAATTACAAGTAACTAGAATAGGTTTGAAATTATCAGTTTAGGAATACACATCTCTTACTTCAAATATTTACATAACTTATCAACAAGGAAGTTTATATCATGTTCACTTTAAATCTTTGAGGTCATTCTTGGCGATACTCTTAATGGTTTTTCTTATCAAGAAAAGTCAGTTCCTCAAGATCTGTCCGGAGTGTTAAATTTGCTTAGACATTTACTTTGATCTTAAAATTTCTCCTTAATTTGAATTAAACAAACAACAAACATTTTCATAATGCATGTGACGTTAACCTTCGTTTCGTGTTAAAGCTGGAAGTGTTCAGCTTAATTACAGAAATTATTAGCTCTAAGATCACGAAAAGGTTTCTACCCGATGTAATGTTGAAGAGAACACCCCCTCCTCTCTCTATGTTTTAGTAATAACATGGTGAGATAAACTTGTGTAACTATGGTAACAATTAGGTATTTCTGAATGAGTTAATATCATTTATATAAGGAACTTCCAAAGCGTCGTAGACTAAATTATTTTACACTTTTTTACCTCTGAAGTGAGGTGCACTTTTTCAAATTAGAAATGAGTGCAATATATATATAACGTAAATATTTGTCTTGACTTAATCATTGATGTGGTTAGATCAACGGGATATCAATTTTGAAATATGCCAACTTTTCAGGTTATTTTAGTACCTACCAATTAGTTATATTTATTTTCCAGACCGTCATATTAATACTAAACTAAGTTCCTGTGTCATGTTGGGCGTGGCCTGATAATTAAAACCAACAAATAACAATGTGACATACTGACAATGATAATGATAATATATTTATATTGACAAATATGCCTACAACATTGAAAGAATAAGTTTTATACGCATTGAATAGGCAACAAAATGCATTAAGCCATCAAACAATTTTCTTGAAAATATAAAATGTGAAACATATCGTGCTAAACAATAACAAATGTAAATATGTTACAAAGATAGACAATACAAAAGAAACGGAAAAATATTTATAAGATGATGGATGCGGAAAGGAGCAATGTTTAAAGATATTCAAAGATAAACCGTTCAGGAAAATATGTTTTTTAATTTCTAAGACCAATTATTAATTCCAAAAACTAAAAAAAAATTAATTGTATATTACATCCGCTAAATATAGTAATGATGATAAACACTTGAAATAAATGTTATAGACAGACAGAAAGACACCTACAGCTACATAGATATTTCAAGTCAGCCAAGATTAGTGAATTATATAGGTTCTATATACTAGGTTCTGTATTTTTTCAAAATCTTAGCAACACGAAGCCAGATACCAATTTTAGCTACTTCTAAGATGCAGCTACAAGTAGCTAACTACTAATTTATGGGTACCACAGTATAGACACTGACTAGTAACCAGACCAGGATGGGTTGGACAATGTAAGTTGAGGAATAAATATAACTTGCTTCAAATCTTTACATATCTTATCAACAAAGTTTAAATGACATTATATGTTAGACAAGTGGTCATTCATGTTCAAACTCCTAATGATTTTTCTTATCAGCAAAAGTCAGATCCCCAAGATCTTGAGTTACTGAAACATAAGTCAAAACATTCACTTTGGTCTTAAAGTTTCTCCTTTATCTAAATGGAATACAAACAATAGAAATATATGCATGCTGTACCTCCATTCCGTTGTGTATCAGTAAATATTTAGATAAAATACAGCAACTATAAGCCCGAAGATCATAAAAAAGATAACTAGTAAATTAAATGGAAAGTGGAAACTGTTTATATATATATATATCATGTTATGCTCTTTCAACGATTTTCGATTGTATATTTTTGTAATTGTTATCGTGTAAACTTATGTCTTGACGATAACTTCAGGGGCCTTTTTGGCCGAGTGGTTAGGCATCGCGCTTTAAACTATGAAGTCTCTCACTTCCGATCAATGCAGGTTTGAGCCCAACTGTAACCTAAGCTTATTTTGTGAGGAATTTTTACAGTTTGTCAACTTACTTTCACAATACTGGTTATTTTTTCAAGGGTACATTGTAACCGTTGAAAACGCCGCCATCATATGACAGAAAAATGTTGAGTGTGGCGTAAGAGGACATTAAATAAAAACACGGGAAATAATTTACAATTAACACCGTCGACATAAAGGGATGTAATTTATAAAAAGTTTCTAGTGAGACATAACTTCATGAGTTTATATCGTTGATTTTAGGAACTCCAAAAGCATCTTAGACAGTATTGTTTCCCCATATGCATTCTCGTGTTCCATGTCTTTACATTTTTAATTTTTTTAAAAAGTGTAACGAATAAAATATTCCATTAAATAAAAGATTCCATGATTTAAAAAAATCATTAGAATAAAGTTTTGACTGTTAGTTTTTCAGTTTACATGTTCCTGGTTCATTAGCCATGCCATCTTCATACCAGAGTACCTTTGGTACATCCCAGAAAACTTTATATCTAACATTATAGAATAAAAAACTATTATTGGTTTATGGAGTTATATATACGTTGCCATCACTGACAGCATTTGTTATTGCCAAAAACCGATGGGTTACCAACAACAATTATTGAAACATATTTGTACAATAAACCGTGGTTATAAAGTTTTAGTCGATAGTTGAGAAATTTGGGAAAAAAATACACATTTTATTTTAGTACAGCAACTTCCTGATATATCCTTTGATGTCACGGCGTTACTAAATATACATATCTTTGAGTGAACATCTGAAACCGGGTTCGGTTAGATTCGATGTACCCTATTGACTCTTTGTTATGTAGAAAAGCTTTGTAACGCAGAACAATTCCTATGTACACAACAATTGTTATTTGGTGTGTGCATAAAAATCACACACACACACACACACAACACACACACACACACACACACACACACACCACACACACACACTGTACAAAATACGTTTATTCCAAAACATACATCTGAACAGTTATTTATGAATGACAAGCACACCATTAAACGCATATTAATTACCTTACATTTAGATATCATTTACCAGCATAACTTTAATAAAAATAATTCTATTAACCAACATAACTTTGTTAAACAGTCTGTCTGCTTACACTAATTCTAATTTTGATATTTCAACAGCAAAGTGGACCATAAAAACCTCTGTGTTAATTGTTTGTTTTATAATTGTGGTTTTGCGCCACACTAACCAGTTTCTATTCGGGAAAAGACCATTTGCACTCTGCAACTGACAAACTTGTTCACAAAATCAGCAAAGGTTCCATTGTGGCTCGAAATCGCGCCAGTTAGATGCAAGATCCTCCAAGTGTTAAAGCGCGATTATCTAACTACACGCCCTCTATTTGGAATGGAAAAACAATCAATTTATGATGGCTTTTTATCTATTTGTATCAAAATGTCAATGAATATGAGTTGGAGAGAAATATTACACATTAATATTACAAAAAACAAAAATATGAAACCACCCTTTTTAAGGCTATCATCATATTATGCATATCTTAAAAACAATTATATACATAAGTCATATCAAATTTGAGTTTTATAATCTATCTCCTTTCAAAGAAAACACGTAACGCAGGTAAAATCTTTCTATTACCTTTGTACTATCTTTATGTGGCCTTTTGAATACCACTTGTCTTTAGGAAATACACATAACTTAAATAGGGGGTTGGAGCTCAACTGATGAAGTCTAATTGACAGAAACGATATCGTCTTGAACATTATAACTTTGGTAGTATGATTTATAATATTTATAACCACTAGGATCGTTGCCCACTGCTGGTGGACCGCATTTGAGTCCCGAGGGTAATACATAAACCTAGTACCCTGTATTTCGGTATATAATTCTCATTTTGATGTCATTTTTCTTTGCATATTTGAAGATCGCAACACAAGACGTCCAGGATATATACACAACGATAAATGTGAATGCCTAAATCATTACTCAATGCTGAGTATAAAATTGCTGTTCATGAAATAATGCTTTTGAATCTAGACCTAAAACATCATACAAAATCGAAATGGGTATTTTAAAAACAGATTTATAGGTGTTATTAATATAATCGCAAATTCAAGATATAATCAACTGTTCTGGAAACCTTAATGTTGACTACTCAAGTATACTATTCCTCGATTTTAATAGAAACGTTTTTTGATTCTATAGTATGGGGTTACTTATGCCTTAATATCTTACAATATTTACCACGTTTGGGATCCCATTCATTCGCTGGATAATAACCTTTTACTGTAATTTCACAAAGGCAGGAATTGTCAAAATAATTAAATCGCAAACAGAGGATTTTATGATTTCGAAGGGGACAAGGGTGTTCCAGCTTTCGTCTGTAAATCTTTACTACAGAATATGAGCCAAATTTTAACCTAGAAAATAACAGATGCAAAGGTGATTTAAAATTAATAAAAAATAAATATGATAATCGCACAACTAGCTGACGACGCCACACTTTACCCAAACGCATAAATATATCACTAGCTTTACAACTAGCTGGGAAATTCGGTTTTTTTCTGGACTAAAGTTAAATATAGATAAAACAGAAGGATTGTGGTTAGGGAAAAACAAAGTTAGAAATAAAAAAAACACAGGGGGGGGGTCGGGGGAGGGGCGGGGGGTGGGTGGTGGGAATACATAAGGTGAAAACCAACTAGAGGGAGCTTCAACAAAGGGCGGTGGCACTAATATCTGGACCATTCATCATACGAACCCAATTCGAGCACTCAACGACTTTCATTACGTAAACTGGGAAACAAGATTTTTAGTCTCTTTTTGAATATGCTTTGGTACAAGTAAAGAGGTTTGTAGTAACCCTAATTGGAGTTAAAATAATATCAATTGACAAATAATTAAAGAATTGGGAAGAAAAACTTACCTTTTGTGGCAGAATACCTGTCGTTAAATCTTTAATTATTCCAAAAATAATATATATTTAGTCAATTACAATACTGAAAAGCAATAAGAAAAAATGAAAAAACTGAGTTCATAAGTATATTTATGACCGGACGGGGAAAATGGAAAAGAAAATCAAAAGAAAAACTCCAGGATATATAACGATAAATATGAATGGAGAATTTAGAGAGAGGATGGACAATCACAGATATTGGAATCATACTAGTATTTTTTTAATAGATATGGGGACTGTAGCAAAAATACAACTCAAGCTATTCCTCGAATTTAATAAAACGCGACGATTTGGGCTTTGCCCCATCGTAAATTTTCCACATTTAAGTATAAATTATCTCAACAGTGTACCCGCATATGGAGTTTATATTTCACAAATGATCCGAGTATTATGCCAGCGTGTTCAAAAATATGAACATTTCATTTTAGTTTAGCTTACGCCGACAGTACATATCTGTTGAAAATTTCTGATATCGTATAAATATCCCTGTACAAAGTTTTTATTTGCTGAATCAGATATACTTTTATGCTTTATACTTAACCTTTATGAATGATGAAACAACTTGTGCCACACTTGTCAATTGGTAATCTATTATGCAAAACTGATCATTCAAATCTCGACGAGATAATGATATGGAGTGCCTGCCATTGTGAAGAGTAAAATCAACATAACTCCTTAATGCTATTTAAATTTATCATAAACACAATACAATGTTTCAAGTCACTCCAATCAAATCAAGGATACATGACAGACAATTTGATAAGTTTGAATAGCTCACATAGATTTTTCACCAAGGACGTCAAGTGAATTAATTTTGATATTTTACTGCTAGCCCCTCATTTCAAAATTGTCCCGATAGGGTAATTTCGAATTAAGTGGGAAAGTTTGCCAGTTTTCTTGCGGAAGGTCGGTGGTCTTTACCCGGGTAACAGGGGTTTCTCCTCCACCAATAAAAACTGGACGCTATCATATGACTGAAAAATTGTTGAGTATGGCGTGAAACAAAAAATCAAATCAAAATCAAACCAAACATATAATATTTTGCTTTACAATTTCAATTTTACATTTTTCCTTACTCTTTTTAATTCTTACTTCATAATAAATAAGCAATCATACATATGTTACGTAGATATTTCAAATCAGTCAAAATTAGTGATTTACACACTGAAAGCAAGCCACTAGTTTCTGTATATGTTTCAGAAATCCCCGCTATAGGTCAGGTTCATAGACACATTTTAAATATCAGGATGCATATCCAATAACAATTTTTAAATGGAATATTTGTTAATAGATAAACTTAGTTTTTCTCCATTTAAACCTAGTAGCAACTTCCTGATATATCCTTTGATGTCATGGCGTTACTAAATATACATATCTTTGAGTGAACATCTGAAACCGGGTTCGGTTAGATTCGATGTACCCTATTGACTCTTTGTTATGTAGAAAAGCTTTGTAACGCAGAACAATTCCTATGTACACAACAATTGTTATTTGGTGTGTGCATAAAATCACACACACACACACACACACACACTGTACAAAATACGTTTATTCCAAAACATACATCTGAACAGTTATTTATGAATGACAAGCACACCATTAAACGCATATTAATTACCTTACATTTAGATATCATTTACCAGCATAACTTTAATAAAAATAATTCTATTAACCAACATAACTTTGTTAAACAGTCTGTCTGCTTACACTAATTCTAATTTTGATATTTCAACAGCAAAGTGACCATAAAACCTCTGTGTTAATTGTTTGTTTTATAATTGTGGTTTGCGCCACACTAACCAGTTTCTATTCGGGAAAAGACCATTTGCACTCTGCAACTGACAAACTTGTTCACAAAATCAGCAAAGGTTCCATTGTGGCTCGAAATCGCGCCAGTTAGATGCAAGATCCTCCAAGTGTTAAAGCGCGATTATCTAACTACACGCCCTCTATTTGGAATGGAAAAACATTGATGGCTCTATTTGTTCAAAATGTCAATGAATATGAGTTGGAGAGAAACATTACATAATATTACCAAAAATATGAAACCTCTTTTTAAGGCTAATCATATTATGCATATCTTAAAAACAATTATATACATAAGTCATATCAATTTGTTTATATTATCTCCTTTCAAAGAAAACACGTAACCAGGGAAATCTTTCTATTACCTTTGTACTATCTTTATGTGGCCTTTTTAATACCACTTTGTCTTTAGGAAATACACATAACTTAAATTTGAGCTCAACTGATGAAGTCTAATTGACAGAAACGATATCGTCTTGAACATTATAACTTTGGTAGTATGTTTATAATATTTATAACCACTAGGTCGTTGCCACTGCTGGTGGACCGTTTGAGTCCCCGAGGGTATACATAAACCTAGTACCTGGTATTTCGGTATATAATTCTCATTTTGATGTCATTTTTCTTTGCATATGAAGATCGCACACAAGACGTCCAGGATATATATACGATAAATGTGAATGCCTAAATCATTACTCAATGCTGAGTATAAAATTGCTGTTCATGCTTTTGAATCTAGACTAAAACATCATACAAATCGAAATGGGTATTTAAAAACAGATTTATAGGTTTTAATATAAGGCAAATTCAAGATATAATCAACTGTTCTGGAAACTTTAATGTTGACTACTCAAGTATACTATTCCTCGATTTTAATAGAAACGTTTGATTCTATAGTATGGGGTTTATGCCTTAATATCTTACAATATTTAGTTTGGGATCCCATTCATTCGCTGGATAATAACCTTTTACTGTAATTTGCAGGGAATTGTCAAAATAATAAATCGCAAACAGAGGATTTTATGATTTCGAAGGGACAAGGGTGTCCGCTTTCGTCTGTAATCTTTACTACAGAATATGAAATTTTAACCTAGAAAATAAGATGCAAAGGTGATTTAAAATTAATAAAAAATAAATATGATAATCGCACAACTAGCTGACGACGCCACACTTTACCCAAACGCATAAATATATCACTAGCTTTACAACTAGCTGGGAAATTCGGTTTTTTTCTGGACTAAAGTTAAATATAGATAAAACAGAAGGATTGTGGTTAGGGAAAAACAAAGTTAGAAATAAAATATACTTTCATACGTAAACTGGGAATCAGATTTTAAGTCTTTTTGAATATGCTTTGGTACAAGTAAAGAGGTTTGTAGTAACCCTAATTGGAGTTAAAATAATATCAATTGACAAATAATTAAAGAATTGGGAAGAAAAACTTACCTTTTGTGGCAGAATACCTGTCGTTAAATCTTTAATTATTCCAAAAATAATATATTTAGTCAATTTACAATACTGAAAAGCAATAAGTAAAAATGAAAAACTGATTCATAAGTATATTTAGGACGGGAAAATGGAAAAGAAATCAAAAGAAAAACTTATAAGAGGAGAATTTAGAGAGAGGATGGACAATCACAGATATTGAATCATACTAGTATATAGATATGACTGTAGCAAAAATACAACTAAGCTATAAAACGCGACGATTTTGGCTTTCCCATCGTAAATTTTCCACATTTAAGTATTAATATCTCACAGTTACCCGCATATGGAGTTTATATTTCACAAATGATCCGATATGCCAGGCGTGTTCAAAATATGAACATTTCATTTTAGTTTAGCTTAAAGTACATATCTGTTGAAAATTTCTGATATCGTATAATATCCCTGTACAAGTTTTCATTTGCTGCATATTTTATATCTTAACCTTTATGAATGATGAAACAACTTGTGCACTTGGGTAATCTATTATATCATTCAAATCTCGACGAGATAATAATATGGAGTGCCTGCCATTGTGAAGAGCAAAATCAACATAACTCCTTAATGCTATTTAAATTTATCATAAACACAATACAATGTTTCAAGTCACTCGGATACATGGCAGACAATTTGATAAGTTTGAATAGCTCACACCAAGGAGGTCAAGTGAATTAATTTTGATATTTTACTGCTAGCCCCTCATTTCAAAATTTTCCTAACCACGGTACGATGAAATACACACACCTTATAACGTACCTAAATGTATCTTTTATTTTTTCCAAATATAATAATATTTTGCTTTACAATTTAAATTTTACATTATTCCTTACTCTTTTAATTCTAACTTCATAATAAATAAGCAATCATACATATGTTACGTAGATATTTCAAATCAGTCAAAATTAGTGAATTACACACTGAAAGCAAGCCACTAGTTTCTGTATATGTTTCAGAAATCTCCGCTATAGGTCAGGTTCATAGACACATTTTAAATGTCAGGATGCATATCCAATAACAATTTTTAAATGGAATATTTGTTAATAGATAAACTTAGTTTTTCTCCAGTTAAACCTAGTTTTTCTTAGTTAAACCTAGTTTTTCTCCTGTTAATGTGGGTTACGAGTTAAACCCATTTCTTTTCCAATTAATCCTATTTTTTCTCGTAACCCAAATTAACTGGAGAAAAACTTAGTTTTTCTCGATATACACCTAGTTTTTCTCAGTTAAACCTAGTTTTTCTCCAGTTAAAGTGGGTTACGAGTTCAACCTAATCTTTCTCCAGTTAATCCTAGTTTTTCTCATAATCCATATTAACTGGGGGAAAAACTAGATTTATCTGAGATAAACTAGGATTAATAATACTCATTAATGTGATTGTGGCGCAGTTAAATTTAGTTTTTCTCACTTTAAGTAGGTTTTTCTCGAGAAAAACTAGGTTTAACTCATTTTTGTGATTTTGGCGCAGTTAAACTTGGTTTTTTCTCAGTTAAACCTAGAGAAAAACTGGGTTTAACTGTGAAAAACTAGGTTTAAATCATTAATGAGATTTTGGAGTGCCACACCAGGTTATAATAGAAAATTTACTCCCCGACTGTGCACAAAAAACATTGGGATTGTCAGCTTCGTCGATCTGCCATACATAATTATACACAGTTGTTATTACAGATGGCTACAGTTACATCCATCACTAAATATCTATCTATCTATCCATCCATCTGTCTGTCTGTCTGCCTGTCTGTCTGTCTGTCTGTCTGCCTGTCTGTCTGTCTGTCTGTCTGTCTCTCTCTCCCTCTCTCTCACTCTCTCTCTCTCTCTCTCTCTCTCTCTCTGTCTCTCTCTCTCTCTCTCTCTCTCTCTCTCTCTCTCTCTCTCTCTCTCTCTCTCCCTCATACTCTCTCCTCTCTTCTCTCTCTCTCTATCTCTCTCTATCTCTCTCTCTCTGTCTGTCTATCTGTCTATCTATCTAATCTATTTATCTATCTATCTATCTGTCTATCTATCTATCTATCTATCTATCTATCTATCTATCTTTCTTTCTATCTATCTATCTATCTATCTATCTATCTATCTATCTATCTATCTATCTGTCTATCTATCTATCTATCTATCTATCTAGTTTTCCAGTGCCACTCCACAGTCAAGTTTTTCGTTCCTTACACCACATAACTCGATTTCTCGTATTACACTGTCGTGCAACCATCTTCATTTTTGCTACTCGTCTGTTATAATTAAATGTCTTGGAACAGAAAGTTGACCATATTCCTTTGTTTTTTAATTACTTTATCCAGTGTCCCATTTCTGTCATATTCTTTCAATTCTTAAAGTTGAAATTCATCACGAAAATTTTCGTTTATGTCCAGGCCCCGCTTGTATAAACACCTCAACTCTTGAATTTTCCTCAAATTTAAGATTTTCCTTAAATAATTTGAGATTTTCAGTTTGGTTTGTATAAACGCAAATTGGGGGGAAATATGTAAGAATTTCCTAAACTTTGAGTTTTTCCTCAAAATTTGAGTCATTCCTCAAATCAGTTTGGATAAAATCTTTTCTCCTAGTTTTCTTCAACGGAATTTGAGATTTTCCTCAAATATTTGAGCGAACTTCATAACAACCCCAAATGCTTGAGAAATCCCTCAACATGTAAACAAAACATGGACAATCCCACTTAATGACTTATGGAACGTTTTCATTGAATAATCATAAATATGTGTCAAACATTTATATACTGTGGGATTATGTTTATATATATTTATATTATTGGAATGCATTTAATATCTAATTTAATTAACTAGATAGCTGTTTTTTCCACTGGAAGTCAATCGATGTGCAACCCCCCAACTGTTTCACAACTCTCCATTCACAAAATGTGAAAAATAATATCATTAGAATTATAGTGCCGAAAGATATTGGTGAAAAATAAATTCATACAACATAGATAAAGCCTGTTTTTCAAAATAAAAAGCTGTAGATATATTCATGAGTATAGCAAATTACATGTTTATTAACTAAACTTCGCAGGAATTGTAACTATAGACTCAAAACTATAGCTATTTAATTCTTTTCTACCATTTTTTCTATTTATTTTCTATTCATCAACACTCATTCTCTCCTGCGAAATCCTTCAGGTGTTGCCTTCTAGTATTTAATAAAATTTCACAATCTAATTCAGTCATATTGGTCATAATTTTTAATAAATTTTTAATAACTGAGAAATTAAAATATAATGGCGAATATAATACAGATAAAATGCTTGCTTTAAAATGCATCTAGCACTACAGAAGTATGCACCCATCTACATGTAGTTTATACATGCCAATCACTATCCTTTCTTCATATAAAATATTAATACGGAGCGCTATCGCGAAAGCATCAATTTCCCGTTTCTACATATGTAAGAAGCTGTCACCTTTCTTGCCGTTTAGCTTTTAAAGAGTTCTCTTCGAGCCACCTATATCAATGAGTAATCCCTCAACTTTTTCCTCAGATGAGATTTTCCTCAAGATATTTGAGGAATGTTTATACAAGCCGATTTTGAGGAAATCTCAACGTCACTCAATCTTGAGGAAATCTCAAACTTGAGATGTTTTATACAAGCGGGACCAGATTAATGTCTGTTTTCTACACTGCTCTACACTGCTATATGTCTCATTCTTTATATACATGTATCTGCAGTTGTAGTCAACCGAATATTTCTATGACTGGTAAACGTCTATAAATTTCTTTCTGACCTCAAACAGAATTTCTAATGATTTAGGTAATGGCATGAATTCTATTTATCCAAATTAAAATAAAGTTGACATCAGTTAAAATAGACCTGCTGAAAGTCCAAAAGTGGGATCAGTCTCGTGGAGGACTAAGCATACCTAGTCGACAAGTCACACCGCCAATAAATCCTCGTCATCATCACAATCGGGATAGACGACAAGTACTATTGAACAGCTAACTCAACAATTCAGTTAGTAAAGGGCATATGGATTTTTCATCATATCAGATATGTCTATTTGTCGCACTGTTTTTTACATCAAAGCTATTGTAAAAATATTGAAGTCATCGGCAGGTGACGAATTCCTAACTCCTGTACCTATCTAATAGCAAAATACTTCAAATACTTTCTTTCGTGTCCTGTGGGATAAACAGGTCGCTACACTGCGGTTATATTATTAAACGTTCATTGACTGTCTAGAATACGTCATTACATCTAAAATGACGTTAAATAAACATAAACAATATTAAACAATATTAATGGCAAAACGCTGTTTGATCTACAGAATAAGCCCAATTGTCATGGAATGATGATACTATTATACATTACCATTTTAAATTTACCTGAAATTACGTAGTCTTGAATTAGTTTTCAATACATTTCCTTTATTTTGGATTATCTCTAGCACATTACTGTCTTGTATTAAGATCTAAGTTATACAAAAATATAAATTAATATAATAGTATAAAGGTTATTGATAATTAAATGTTGATGTGACGATTGCAGTAGAAACAAATAACATCAAACGATTTTAAATCCAAACATTGTTAAAGTGAATTTCTAGTATTGAAAGAAACCTGGTTTACAGAATTGAGCAGAGTAAAGGATATGGTAAAACATGTTTCACTGAGTTTACATGTTTTCAGTTTTACCACAGTATGAGTAATCTTTAGTTTAGAAGTCATAAATCACTAAATGCCCAATAGAATAAAAAAGTTAAAGAGGCCTTCGGTGCTTAATAAATCAGGAAGTAAATACGAAATATTGATAAAAAGCAGTTTACACAATAAAACAGGTTTTATATGTTTGCAGTAGTAACATTAACACCCTGAAATGATTTTATCTCATGTCAGTATTTTTTTCCTTATTTTTGGCTGCAGTAGCGTGAATGGGGAATGTCCTGGAGGACAATGGGGAGGCTGGGGAGGTTGGTGGGGAAGCTGGGGAGGCTGGACAACCTGGATAAGCTGGGGAAGCTGGGAAGGCTGGGTAAGCTGGAAAAGCTGGACAAGCTGGGGAGACTGGACAGACTGGGGCAGATGGGGGAACTGGTGTAACTGGGTTTCAGTGTCGTCGTGCAGCAAAACATGTGGAGGTGGAACTAATGCACAGATCAGACGCAGAGTATGTCGATATGGATCGCATAGTTGGAAGTATATAAATCAGGTGCAAACCAAGACTTGTAATGAGAATTGCTTCAATGACGGTACCTATATAAATGGTTGTAAATGTACTTCTGCCTTTTTTGGTCCATGTTGTTCCAATAGTAAGTATTATAACTTTATTTTACTTTGTACATTTTGATTGACATTGATTTTTCGGGTACAATATACAATGCGTGTGGGCGTGTGTCTATGTGTTGGTACATTGTACTTATTTGTCATTTACTAATTGTCTATTTGTTATATATAAAAATGGCTAAAGTATATTTTGTGAAATAATAGTTTTTAACGTTTTACAAATAAAAGCAAGCGAATAGAAATAACGAATCCCTTTTTACACATACTCCAAACTTATTAGTTTGTTAAATTATTCAATAGTTATCCAGTAGATAAATGTAGATGGAACTTAGAGCACTATGTGGATAATAATGCTTTTAAACAAAAATATATTACGCTTACAAAATTGCATAGAAAACAATGATTTATCATAAGACAAGAACTGAGCAGTGTGTATCCTCTTTTGTAATTGAATTAAGTGATATGATATCTAGTTTCCATAAATTACCTTCTTTTAGTTATACCCGATCTGAATCTTGTAAATTAAAAGCAAACAACATAAACCTTGATTCAATCATGTATGTAAGCGATTGTACTCAAACTACCGTACTGCATTGTCAATTTTAACAAAGAAAAATCACACGTAAACCATTTTTATTTACAAGAAGAAAGTTTGAGTTAATAGAACGAAGGGTTCAGGGAAAATTTTGAAATGAGCAAGAAAATGTGCTTGGAATATTGCATAAAGATAACACAAAATTGTTATATGCAAATTTTCGCAATGGAAAAGTTAATGAGGTGAATGTTTCTTTAAACGATTTACATGAACGTTTTAAAAATTTAACTGGTAATCAGAATGTTGAGAATAATTTGCAGAATTGATGTTGTCATAGTTAATAAATGTATCTTTGAAGAACTTGATATTGCAATTTCTGTTTCGGAAACAGAGAAATATATTTCTAACTTAAAACACGATAAAAGCCACGGACTTGATTGTATGTTAAATGGTTATGAACTTTTACCTTTTTTACAATGCTGTTTTCAATTCTATGTTGTCAAGTGAGTATTTTCCAGTTACAATATGCAAAGCACTCATAGTTCCTATTCATAAAAAGGTCAGTACATCTGATCCTATAAACTATATAGGCATTAGCCTTATGGACAATTAAGGTAAACTATTTACCTCCATTTTGAATTCAAGACTCCTGAGATGGTGTGAAAACAATGATATTGTTTCAAACTCACAATTTGATTTTAGACCTTCTCACTCAAATGTATATGCTATTTTTGCTCTGAATACTATTATAAAGAGATATTTGTCAAATGAGTCCAGATTATATTGTTGTTTTGTGTATTACAAACAAGCATTTGATACTGTCGATCGCCCTAAATTTTTTTCAAAAACTCTCACAGTTAATAAGGGGTAAGATATTTAGAATTTTGAACTCAATGTATAGTAAAATAAAATTGACGTGCATTTTAGTAAATGGTAAACGGTCTGATTTTTTCTGTAAATGAGTTTTACAAGGATAAATCATTTCTCCTTTTTTCTCTTTATGAAAATGAATGTGACATGGAGTTTTTGAATAGGGATGTAGCGCCAAATGAGTTGCAAGAATTATCCCTCTCTTATGTACTTATGTATGCGGACGACATGATCCTTTTCTCGGAAAGTATTACAGGTCTGCAATGTATGTAAGATACCTTGTATGAGCATACACATTTTTTTTAAAAACAATTGGAAATACAATTAAACCTGAAGAAAATTGGTTTTATGATAATGAAAAAATAGCAATTGTAGATGAATTTTGTCATCTTGCAAAATTGTCAATTTCAATGGAAAATTTTTGAAAGCCCCCCCCCCAAAAAAAAATCTCGCTCAACATTGTAGAAAAGCTTTGTTTGATCTCTAAAGAAAATGTAGCAGTATAACTTTACACTATTTCACTTTACTGTCCTTATTTGACACATACATTGCCATATAGCATCAAACGGGAGCAAGGTATGGGGTATCCATAAATCACCTGACATTGAAAAAATTCACCTTGATTTTTTTGTAAATGTATTTTATGTGTTTTTTCTACTCCTAATGCTATGGTTTATTGTGATTTCGGACGACTCTCATTGTCTTATACAAGAAAATTTAGAATACTAAAATATTGGCTGAAATTTAGCATATCTCACATTTATATACTTAAATCATCCTGTTATGAGTACCTTGTTGCCATTTGTGAACAAAATAATAAGAATAATCGGTTATATAATGTTATCGTATAACATATAATATATTATCAGATATTAGGCTGTCAGATGTTTGGATAAACCAAAATATCTTGTATAATAATTCGCATATATTACCCACTGTCAAACAATGTGTTTTTATATTTGTAAACAGCCATTGATATCCGACATTAATAATTCTTCGAAGTGTAAAATCTATTCTCATCTCATTGATCAAGTCACATTGCAATCATATTGATGTAAACCTATTTTGCCACATTATAAGAAAGTGATTAGTAAAATCAGATTATCTCCCCTTTGTTAACCTATTGAAACAGGTAGATACAAGAATGTCCTCATTAACAGACGTTTATGTCCAGTATGCTCCTCAGATATTAAGGAGAATTTCATGTTTTGGTCAAAATGTCCTTCCTATCGACATTTAAAAGTCAAATTCTTGAAAAGATACTATTATATCAGGGTCTCTGTCTTTAATTTAGTTCAGATACTTAGCACACACAATACTTTAGAACTTTAGAATTTAGAATGAATAATATTTTAGAAATTACAATTACTATACCAACTATATTCTACATGTACTTTCTGAAACAATGTATAGTACTCTATGATACATTATATTGTATGCATGTCTATAAGGTGCATTTGCGTTTGAACAATAAACCCTACTTTATTATTGCAATATGGTGTTTCAACACCCATGACTTTGACACTAAACAAATACATCGATGTAGGTAGATAATGGAATCTAGCTTCACTCTAAGCACTGTTGAGTTGCAGATAGAAAAATATTAGTCGAGGATGGGATGGTTCAATATTTCTATCTGGAACTCAAATGTGATGCTTGATTATTTCCACGCACATTTAGGTCAACCAAACTAAAAGTGGCACATCCTGGTTCAGTTAGAAACCAAAACAATATGGTCTACTTTCCAAAAATAGGTTGTACAGGTAAAACATTTTGCCTTGCACGCTTGCACGGACTCAATGTATTACAGGATCTCTAATACTTTTGTGACGACAAGTGGCTTGTCAACCCTGTTGAGATTTGATTTAGACTTGTTGTGTTTGTAAACATGTGCCAATTTACCTTGATGTGTTTATCACTTTTACCTATTTTAGTAAACGTTTACTCACCCATTTTCACCAACCATCGCATATAGATTGTTTGTTTGTTTTATTGTTGCCGACACCTACTGCGACACGGGACCTCGAGTTTTACTGTCTCATCCGAAGGACATGAAACCAATCTGCCGCTGCCTGGACTCGAACTCACGATCAAGAGTCGAGCGCGCTACCCACTGAGCCATATTAAACACACATGCTTTTATTTCCTTTCAAACAAATTTGATATAATTTATTGAAATGATTTTAAAAATGTAAATTATTATTGATCAAGAAGAGTTCAAAGTTTTGGTATTGTACCATAACGACATGATAATTTACCTCGGGAAGGGTAACTATTTATATTTACAAGCATCTAGTCAAGAAAAAAATCATTTCATATGAAGCTTGTCTTAACCGCAGTAGAATAATCTATATGATAGTTAAAATGTATCTCCGCCCTGTCAAATTACGCGAAGCACATACCTACTTTCAATAATTAAACATGGCTGGTATGAGATTGATCGACGCTTATGCCAAGTCTAAATACGCAATCATTGATGGACCTCCTCCAATGGTAAAATATCCTACAAGCATGTTCACGGATTCTGGTCTATTCCATGTGCGGACGATGTGTTGCATGCGATATTGCAAATGGTAGAAATAGACCAGGTCCCGAGACCATAAAGAAGGAAAATTCTGAGACAAATTTTATTATCAGAAGTTAATAATTTACTCACGGACCATCAAACGACATTAGAATTTTCTCAACCGAAGTAATATTGTCAAGGGGCAGTGTAAATCTTGTCCAACACATATGTCCCAATTTATGCCCCGATTCACTTAATTTCGATTTTTGAACATTATTCTTACCATAACCTATGATCTATTATTTAATAACAAACCAAGAGGTATTAAAGGCGTTAAAAATCAAGTAGGCAGCTCGTTTTGTGGCATTAAGAGGGGAATAGATATATCCCATTTTAAAAACACGAAAAACGTCATACTTATAATATGTACGATGTATAAAATAAACGATATTCAAGATACAAGTAAATTAGTATAAGTACATAAGACAAGGTAGATGACTCGGATCATACACTAGGGTATATGTATCGGACTAAATTGACACCGTCCCTATTGTTGATGTAAACAAACGTATGGCCAAAAAGCCAACAGAGAAAGAAGTGTTGGTCTCCTAAACCTTTTTGGCTCTAATAACCCGATGTTTTCGAAAGCCAAAGGATTAAACATGTCCTGAAATACTCTAGGCCGACAATGACAAAGTCAGTTATTCCGAGGCGAACTTAGGGATAGCCGTTTTCGCTGTTAAGAATTACTTAAGTCAGCTACATGCCTTACTGGGCCTGGCACCATAAAACTTAAGAATTACTTAAGTCTAAATGCTTTACTCAAATGTGGCAAATCCTGAAATCTGATTGGCTAAGCATGCCAACTTGAGAATATTCTCAGAGTTGAGTAAATTCTCAAGTTTTATGGTGCTAGGCCCTGAAGTATTTTATCACTTGAGAAATAAATTTATTTAAGAATTTCTTTATGGCCTGCAACTTTACCAAAGTTGAGAAAATTCTCAAGATTTGTATAAAATCTTGAAGTTGAGTAAAAGATTTGTCTGAGAATAGTTTTATAACCCTGGGCCCAGGGTCCAAATACGCCAATAACGCTGGAGAAACTCTATCATCCGTCAAAATATATTGCGCATATGGAAATTATCCATTAAAAATGTTACGGAATCTAAAAATATTGCTTCCATGTCCGGATTGCATACAATAATGTAAATGGTGGAAATGCACAACATGTCAAATCTCATCATCATCCCTCACTTTACTTTGGCAATCAATATATATGCTACATTAATATCATTATTATTATTATTATTATTATTATTATTATTATTATTATTATTATTATTATTATTATTAATATAGAATTGTGTGACACCCTATTTTCTTATGTTACTTATTGTAATGATTTACTTTGCAAAAAGTGTGGTTGGTTTTAAAACATTCCAAAAATACATCGAACTGTAATATACATTTTAAATTGGAGCTCAACTGATGAAGTCTAATTGACAGAAACGATCGTATTGAGCATTATAACTTTGGTATTATGTTTATAATATTTATAACCACTAGGTCGTTGCCACCGCTGGTGGACCGTTTGAGTCCCCGAGGTATACATAAACCTAGTACCTGGTATTTCGGTACCAGCTGAATATGTTATACTAAAGTAATCTTTGACACTGATAACACCATTTGAATTCAAAAGTTTTCTAAAGCTAAGATAGTCAACTTTCTACAGTGGTTACTTTCTCTTTAAAAATACATATACATTTTAAATTGGAACTCAACTGATGAAGTCTAATTGACAGAAATGATCGTATTAAGCATTATAACTTTGATATTATGTTTATAATATTTAATATATATAATTTTTATACATATATATCGATCAAAATTCTATTGTCCACTTGCAAGTATACATAAGCCTATTTTGTTTTGCCAAATTCCATATATTTTGCTAAAAATATCTCCTTCGAAAATGAGCCCTATAGGTTTTGTTACCACTTTCATTATTGACAAATGCAGCAAAATTACTAGTCAATCTTACGTTTTCTAAAATATGTTGAATTTCATTTGGCAACTTTTAATCTAATCAATAAGGAAGTACATAATACTTTGATTCCATTGGTTATTCAATCTCCAGTTAATCGATAATTATCCAAAGCAGAAGTCTACGATGTTTGATCAAGACATGTCTGATAAATCAAATGAAATTAATATATACCTAAAACCCTCAGTCAAATGTTGACGATCGATTTTTTAAAATGTCAGTTCACACTTAACATATATACCTTCTCTAAATAATAAGTCTAGCCGGATAGTTTATGATAACGAGCTGTATGTCTATATTATCTTTTGAAACAGGTAACAGATTCGACAATCGCATTTCTCAATCAATCGTGCAAGTACTTATATGTTGCAAATAGCTTTCTTCGATATATTTAACATCTAGCAACGAATTTTTCGTTTATACGGAAACGCCACAAAATATAACTAAACATCGTTTGATAGGAATGCTGTAATTGATACAAAAAAGTGTGTAACTTATTGTCATGATAGATATATGACGATAAAATACACCTGTTACTCATCTGAACAAAGTAAAGACATATTTCCCTCGGCTTTAACTTCCTCAACGAGCTTGACCTTTTCATCGAACTCGAGAGGTTCAATGGGGCATTTGTAACTGATTTGGCATGCTGACAGGGACGCCTACTCCTTCTGGACACATGATTCCGTTCCATTTGGGATCGGCAATTGTTCTTCGTGTTTAGAACATTTGTATATCTAATTTGTAGTATTCTGATGGAGTTTTGAGTTTCGATTATTCATTGGTACTTCTTCATTTTTACTGCAGAGTACAGTGATATGATATAAACTATACAATGTACCATATGAATTATACAATGTACCATATAGAATGTTAGTCAAGAGTGTCACTGGATAAGACTTAATGACAGTTTTTTGCATAAAATGTAAATGCATGCTTTAAAGGGGCATTAACTGGATTTTTTCAAGATTTTTGTTACTTTTTTACTACTTACATTGATAAACAATAACATCAAAAGAAAAGATATTCACAGGCATAAAAAATTCTTAAATTCCTATATATAATTTGAATATTTCTTGATATTATTATCATACCTCAGTGTGGATTTTCTTTATAAAATTAAAGACGAATTACTCGATAAAAACTCAAAATACATTTGCATTATCACAGAAAATGGCGCCTATAGTCATAATTTAACCAAGACACTGTACCAGTCGACATACTCGTAATGATGGCGATATATTTAAGTTCTATCTAGCTTTGGTATTAATTTGTTGTATACCGCCAAATGTTGTAGATACACACCATTAAAATACTTCAATCTAGAAACCTCCTTTACCCCATAAGTCTGACATATCTGACAAATAATAAATATCCTTGTATAATTGTAGGTTATCTGAACTCAGCACCTATGAATATTTAACGCAAACAAATATTTAAACATATTCATTAAATTTAAATACAGTGAAGTAAAGGAAGCTAGTATGAAATGATTTTGTTACAAATTACTTTTTTCATTTTCGTATTTCGGTGTGATTTTGTAAATGGGAGTTGCGGAGGGCGTTGTAATTGGGTAGAATGGGAAGGTTGGTCATCATGTAGTAGAACGTGTGGTGGTGGATCACACAGTCGTGACAGATCATTGTGTTGTAAAACAGATTGGAGTTTTGACGAATGTGTAGATCGATGTGGGCTGTCGTCTAGCGATAGCAACGAATATAAATCATGCAATGAAATATGTTACAATGGTGGAAAATACAGCGGCCATTATTGTCGTTGTTCAAGTGCATATTATGGTCTTTGTTGTACAAAGTATAGAGTAATGTTTTTTATCAGATTATGATTAAATTCATCACATTATTCGTATTTTATACTTCATATATATACGTCTAGATCCCTCAGCTATTTAGTGTTGATGCTGATGACATCGGAACTTATTTAAACATCAAATGTATACAGTTTAAAATTATTTAGGAACTGCCTATTTGCATCTAAGTTATTGAAATTAAAACTTTTGAATAATATTTCAGCATTAAAATATAGCAATAGATACCTGTTATATATGCTCTTAAAACTTTCATTGACCTCTGCTATAGTACGTTTCAGTCACAATCAAACATTAATACCCCATAATTCCCATTAATGAAAATCTCTGTCTCTCTCTCTGTCTCTCTCTCTCTGTCTCTCTCTGTCTCTCTGTCTCTCTCTCTCTCTCTCTCTCTCTCTCATGATTAGACCTTTCTTCCGATAACATTGTTCGCTGTGCAACTATTGAAAACAACACACACACACACGTACTCCTACACACACATATATATATACCACCAAGAGGTGGGATCAGGTGCCATGGAGGGGTAAGCATCCCCTGTCGACCGGTCACACCCGCCGTGAGTCCACAGTCAATGAAATAAGTGAGGAGTGAATCCTCGTCACAATTGGTACAGACGTCTCAACCGCTAACGAAAAGGCAACTCAACATTCCACTTAGTGAAACAGAGTAATCGCAAACAAGACAATTATACCGACCATAAGATTTGCGGAATGTTGACATTAAACGCGGTTTCGATATTCCTGTGTCATAAATTTGTCAGTGAGTAGTTGACCTCTGTATATGAAATCGTCATATGTTGTACACGCCCTGGCATATCGGATCAATTGTGAAATCTAAACTCCATATGCGGGAGACTGAGGGATATTACTACTTAAATGTGGAAAATTTACGATGGGAAAGTCGAAATCGTTGCGTTTGTCGTACTGCTTAGTTGCCAATTTCCGGTCTGTGTCTATGTTAAGTAAAATGACAAATATATTGTCTATTAGAAACTCCAGCATGTTTTTTTATAGGTGGTACCCGAAAATTTAAATATCTAGTGATTGGCTATCAGGATACTTATTTCGTCAAACACCACTCTGATTCTACACATAAATATACTTAAGTTGATATAAAAAACATGCTGGATTTCTAATAGACAATATATTTTTAATGTTCGGAGACGTGGTCTTTCAACAAACTGTCGGCATTCCTATGGGAACCAATTGTGCTCCTTTATTGGCCGACCTGTTCCCTTTTTCATACGAAGCAGACTTCATTCAGAAACTGCTGAATCAAAAGAAGAAAAAGTTAACGGTGTCCTTTACTTTGACATTTAGATATATCGACGACGTTTTGTCAATTAATAATGACAATTTTCATACATATGTCAATGCGATATATCCCAGCGAACTAGAAATTAAAGATACAACAGAATCAAGCACACACGCTCGCTTCATACTTAGACATTTTACTTAATATAAACACAGACGGGAAATTAGCAACTAAGCTATACGATTAACGTGACCCGCATATGGAGTTTATATTTCACAAATGATCCGATATGCCAGGGCGTGCACAACATATGAAGATTTCATATACAGAGGTCAACTACTCACTGACAAATTATTGACACAGGGATGTCGAAAACCGCGTTTAATGTCAACGTTCCGCAAATTTTACGGTCGGTATAATAGTCTTGTTTGCGAGTACTCTGTTTCACTAAGTGAAATGTTGAGTTGCCTTTTCGTTGGCGGTTGTTGAGACGTCTGTACCAATTGTGACGAGGATACACTCCTCACTTGTTTAGTTGGACTTGACTGTGGACTCACGGCGGGTGTGACCGGTCGACAGGGGATGCTTACTCCTCCATGGGACCTGATCCCACCTATTGGTTTCCAGAGGTCCGTGTTTGTCCATTTTTACAGGATTTGTATCTATGTCCTGGACATTCTATTGATTTATACTTTGGTATCTGAAATTTTTATATTATATCAAATTCAGTGTATATATGTGTAGAATCAGAGTGGTGTTTGACGAAATAAGTATCCTGATAGCCAATCACTAGATATTTACATTTTCGGGTACCACCTTTAGTGAAAAAAACATTTGTCTATGATTCTAAAAAGCCTTTCTGTTAATTTTTTATGTGGAATAGTTGTGTAAAGAGTAGATAAGTCATAAGTTTTGATACTGTGAATTCGAGAAAAATTGTGTGCCGTCAAATTTTCTAAAAGCTGTTTAGAATTTTTAGTATCCACATCTGATTTACACCGGTTCTGGAATAAGGAACTGTACAGTATTGTTGAAGTTACTCCTTAACGGCTGTCAATATCTTGGTAAGGAGTAAAGATAAAGGTTTGGTAGAACATTTGCTGGATCCTGCTATGTATCTTTGCTTGTATGGGGTTTTATGAAGTTTAGGTATCCAACATAAATATGGTAGCTCAAAATCGGTATCCGTTGTAGGTATATCAAATGAGCGTAATACGGACACGTGATTTTGAAGGATCTCGTCCTTTGAAAGTGAGCTACGTGTGTATGTAGGATTACCAGAATTCGTATTAAACCCAAGTTCTTCTAATAGATATTATAAACATAATACCAACGTTATAATGCTCAAGACGATATCGTTTCTGTCAATTAGACTTCATCAGTTGAGCTCCAATTTGAAAAATATGTATATTTTCTAAAGATTAGTATAGCCGAACAATTATAGTAATGTACAAATAGAAACTATATTATTTGAGGCTTTGTCTGCTGGTACCAGTACATATTGGTGATGTAATCTATCCAGTTCAGTTACTACATCTGGATCACTAAATACAGAGGGATAACATGTTTCCATAGTCCCTTTAAGGTTTCGAATACGAGATTTTATCAACCATCGTATGGCTTTTAGCCATTCAGACAAAGTGTCTGACGCCAATTAAAGGAACGAGCTTCCCGGTATTTGGGGCCCCTTAAAATAAGATTTTTGAGGCTTTCATTTTCAACAATAGAAACGTTGCCGATGATGACATGCCCGATAGGCCTGTATTTGAAAGGATATGAAGCACATGGACATGTGATAGTGTTGTGTAGAAGATGGTTGATGTCCAGGCACTGCAAAACCTGTTTGTAATTGAATAGCTTGGATACGATGCTAGGTGTATAGTTATATGAAATGCAAGGTGTTTTCTTCAATTTAAAATATGGTGGAACACAGGACTGAACTTTTTTGTGATTCAGAACATTGTCAATGTTTAAAGCGTTTATGCCTTAATTTGTAAAGTTTAGTTTAAGCAAAAGACGTTTCTGTTCAGAATAGTCATCGTTTGTAACGCGTGTAGGCTTAAACAGTCTGTTATAAGCGATGTCCATTATAACGGAGTTCAGTATGTATTCTGGGGTTGAAGAATCCGTGTAGGGGTTCATTCTTACTACGTGAAAAAGAAATATATATATATGTATATATGTATATATATATATATATATATATATATATATATATATATATATATATATATATATATATATATATATATATACTATATCTTGAACTTTTCGCGTCTAGATAGATTGATAGATAGATAGAACAAGAGACAGAATGACAGCCCGTCTACTGTTTAAGTTTCCTTTGATAGACCTAATTCAAATTCGTTAAACGAGATGACCAACGAGCGTACTACAAACTAAATATCAACTGTGAAGCCAATATTCAAATGCAATTTGACATTTTTCGGGTAAAAATAAAATAAAATAAACTTTTCTTAATTTTAAAACCATAATAAGCCTCAGATAAGCAACACCTCCACTTCAATGGATACTTATATTAGCTTTATTCGGAACTTTGCTACTGCTTGATTAAATAAAAAGGATTCTTATTTATTTTTGTACAATGCATTTATGCAGGTACATCACTGTGAATTATAATATGTTTTTTTTTTCATTTCCCCCTTTTTCTACCTTTATATAGGGAAATGAATTTATATGTTTTTTTTTCAAATCCTTCACCCATTTTATATTATATATAATATGTATCATCTCATGTTTTAAACAAGTCCTTTATATATACTTGTATTTCTCTACATGCGTCGTAATCGATCCATTGTCATTTATGTTAGGATTAAAAATCTTTCACCTCTATTTCTGAGACCTAGTTTTCATATTCGGAAATCTAACCACCGCTATCGAAACATTCATGTTTTGTGAATGCCTATATGGCCAAGTGGGTAGAACGTCGTGTATGAGAGCCAGACGATTGGTGCCGTAGGTAAAATTGAACCGAGATGCTAACTGCTTTTTTACTTTGGAGAGCAGAGACTGTGTAAATTCAGCTTTATATGTATATAAAAATTTCAGATACCAAAGTATAAATCAATAGAATGTCCAGGACACAGATAAAAATCCAGTAAAAATGGACAAACACGGACCTTTGGAAACCAAGAGTTGGGATCAGGTGCCATGGAGGAGTAAGCATCCCCTGTCGACCGGTCACATCCGCCGTGAGTCCACAGTCAAGTCCAACGAAACAAGTGAGGAGTGTATCCCCGTCACATTTGGTACAGACGTCTCAACAACCGCTAACGAAAAGGCAACTCAACATTTCACTTAGTGAAACAGAGTACTCGCAAACAAAACTTGTATACCGACCGTAAAATTTGCGGAACGTTGACATTAAACGCGGTTTTCGCTATCCCTGTGTCAATAATTTGTCAGTGAGTAGTTTATCTCTGTATATGAAATCTTCATATGTTGTGCACGCCCTGGCATATCGGATCATTTGTGAAATATAAACTCCATATGCGGGTTACTGAGGGATATTACTACTTAAATGTGGAAAATTTACGATGGGAAAGCCGAAATCGTCGCGTTTATCGTATAGCTTAGTTGCTAATTTCCCGTCTGTGTTTATTTTAAGTAAAATGTCTAAGTATGAAGCGTGTGTGCTTGATTCTGTTGTATCTTTAATTTCTAGTTCGCTGGGATATATCGCATTGACATATGTATGAAAATTGTCTTTATTAATTGACAAAACGTCGTCTAATGTCTAATTAAAGGACACCGCTAACTTTTTCTTCTTTTGATTCAGCAGTTTCTGAATGAAGTCTGCTTCGTATGAATAAAGGAACAGGTCGGCCAATAAAGGAGCACAATTGGTTCCCATAGGAATGCCGACAGTTTGTTGAAAGACCACGTCTCCGAACATTACAAATATATTGTCTATTAGAAATTCCAGCATGTTTTTTATATCAACTTCAGTATATTTATTTGTAGAATCAGAGTGGTGTTTGACGAAATAAGTATCCTGATAGCCAATCACTAGATATTTAAATTTTCGGGTACCACCTTTAGTGAAAAAGCAGTTGTCTATGAAAACAAAAATATGTCAGCCAAGAGAGGTGCACAATTGGTACCCACTAGAAACCCCAGCATCTTGATAATATCGTCTTCAGTGTACTTGTGTTCCTTGACAAAATAAGGTTCTTCATGACCTAACACCAAAAAAATTATATCTGCGATTTCCATTTTTGTATGCAAAAGGGTTTTGTATAATAGATGTTAATCTGTTTTTTGAGTTTTTGATGAGGGATTGTTGCGTAAAGGGTGGAAAAATCAAAAGACTTGATGCTTATAATATATTTGAAATTTGGAGATTTTAAATGTTCCAACAATTCCTTTGAATTCTTTAGGATCCACATCTGATTGACTCCGCTTCATGAGTAGGCCGTTATACAGTACTTCTGGAGACCTTGTTTAATATGTGTTAGAAGTTTGGTAAGCAAAATAAATCAAGGCTTGGTTGAACACTGAGATCATGAAGCGATGTTTATAGGAATTTTTGCGCATCTTCGGAATCCAATTCATATATGGCAATTCAAGCTACTTGCCACTTGTGGGTATTCCAAACGAAGCGAGAACGGATTTATGATTATCTAATATTTCAGAGGTATAGAAATCGGTTCCAGGAAGTGTGTTTAGTCCACGTTCCTCTTGTAGGATGCTGAAGTAGTATTGCCTGCAGACAAATGTGAAGTTGTTAGATGCTTTGTCAGCAGGAACGATGATAACATTTTCATGGAGACGGGAAAGTTCTCTGACAACACCAGGGTCACGGAAAATTGAGTTGTGTTTTGTGTTGACACAATGTTTAAGTCGTCGAATTCTTCGTTTCAGAACATTACCGATCGACTAAATCCACTCCGAAAGAGTATCATGTTCGACATCTTCTTTCATAGCCCAGCGTATGGCGTACTCTTATAATGCGTCCATAATAATTTCAAAGTTTTGGCGCCATGTAAACGATACAGGCTCCCTATATATTTTCGGCCTTTGCATAAAAAATCTCTCAGTTTTCTGTTGCGCACAACGTTGAGATCACCTGTCACAACATGGCCACATTGAGAGTACATGAATTCAGATGTGGAAGAGGTACAAGGCGGAATGTTCTGGGAAAGGCTGGATAAATTGAGTTGCTGCAGATTTGCCTTGTAATTTATGATCTTAGAGGCAAGTTAACGCGTGTAGCTATAGGAAATACATGGCGAATGTTTGTGTTGGAAGTATGGCGGGGTCTTACTTTGGACGGATTTTTGGTTCAAAATATTGCTTTTTAGCAAGTTTGACCTTGAGGAACGGGCGATTACTCATTTCTTTATGTTCATTAGTCCTGACAGATTTGAATAATCTGTTGTATGAAATGTCCAAAATGATACCATTAAGTCGATACTCTGGAGGATTAGCATCGGAAAAACAATCTGTCATCTTAGATTTGTACAAATCATGTAATTTTTTCAACGGGAGTGAGCACAGTTTTATACGAATATGATGCAGACCTAATGACGATTGACGAATGGTGGAAGACCATCGAATGAGACATTACGAATCTCGGGCTTGTTATATTTCCTTGAGCCATGACTGCGATGTCTCCTACTGGTTCGGTCAAATAAGTTTAAAACATTTACCGATTGGCATCCAGGACTGGTAAGATTCTCTACGCTATAGACATGGTCGTTGCAACCATATGGTGCAGCTGTTCCCAGCTGTCGAATCCAGTGTTCTTCCCGCTTTCGTCGAAAAGGGGTGCTTAAGTTGGGGTTGTTTGTGGGATGATATATCTTTTCTAAAATACGGACTCTCAGGGAAATGATAGAATGATTAGGCAGATTAAAATCCCTGTATAGTAACTGTTACCGCCATGATTAATCTGCAATCGATGTCTGGACATTCTACTTCTCAACTTTCCCTTGGTTTCATCCACATATAATATCCACCAAAGAGAACATTCAATAGCGTATACTAAGTTGGTATACTTACACGAAAGGTTCTCGAAGCTGTGTGTTGCAAATGAACGTGTTGTTAGGTTGGATGTAAATGAATTGTCAGTAATGAGTATTTAACAAGTTTTGTAATCCCCCCCCGCATTTAGAAATTATGCTGTCAGTGGAGGTAAACTTGTTGTCTTTCATTACATCAACCATTTTCACTTGACATTGCTTGATTGGAATGAACCAATCGGCATTATCATACTATAATTCATCGTCATCACTGACGTGACTTGAGTTATTTATGTCCCGTAGGATCACGCGAGGGACACCTGAGGTAGCTGACATACCAGTGTCCTGTGGTATGGCAGTTTGACTCCTTTTATTGTGGGCGACGTGTCAGTCACTATGTTACTTCTTTGTCTGACATTCATGAAGATGTACTACCCAACAAGTATCCTCGGGGACAACGATTCCACCTGCAGCGATACATGGATAGTGGTAAAAGTAAAATTGAAGAAGTACCAATCAATAATCAAAACTTAAGTCCATTATAACACGACGAATTAGATGTTCAAATGGTCTCAACATGAAGAAAATTACGAATCCCAAATGGGATAAGACCAGGTGTCCTGAAGGAGTCACCGTCTTCTGCTGGCATGCCACACCCGTCGCAAATGTTCCATGTAAACATATGTAAATGCTGAATTTGATTTCCCGTTTATAGAGAAATAATAAAACTAAATTAAATGATGACGGTTTTAAAACTGACGATTTAACAACAATTGTTATATATCACTTCTGCATCGAACTTCTTGTAATAAAGACATAAACCTACATCACGTCTCCTGTCCAAATTTCAGGGCGCTTCCAAGGAACAAAACAACAGTTATCACAAACACAATGATAATAGTGTCGAGTTGACCTTTAATATGTCGTTTGCGGGTTTGTTCTCTAAGCAATCAATAGCGATCTATGTTTTGATAGTTTCTGATCTGTCGTGGAAGGTTGCTGAAATCTTAATGGTGAAATTCTCTCTGTATTGTATTCGGAAACATAAACTATTTCGACTTCTAAGATAAGTTGGAAAATGATTGTATTTTGTGTCATTCTTATCGTCATTTTCCTTCCAAGTGAAGTCATCAGTAGAACGGAATGTTCATGGTCTCACGACGACTGGTCCGATTGTAGTAAAGGCTGTGGAGGTGGAATTCAAAGTCGGGGCAATACATACACATGTTGTACTAGCCACTTTTACACATTGTATATATCTAAAAACTGTGATGATAAAAAGCATACCATTACATCACAGGGCTGTAATCAGTTTTGTTACCATGGTGGCACATATTTTAATGGATGTAGGTGTCCGGACAGATACTTTGGTTATTGCTGTTCCCAACGTGAGTGTTGAAAACGTTGTTTTTTCTCGTTCATTATTATAATTATTATTGAATGAATAAATATATAAAACATATAGATCTCCCCTAATTTAAAGACAACTGAAATTTACAAATATTTATCCAATTATTTACAAAAATTGTGAAACTGATATACAACCTTATAATTATTATTATTATTATTATTATTATTATTATTATTATTATTATTATTATTATTATTATTATTATTTAACAGGACCAATTAAGATATACATGTATTTTTATTATATAATTTGCATAAACATTTAATGTACAAAAAACCATCAACAGCACCATTCAAACATTATTTACATTACCGGTGTGTCGTGTATGGCATTTACATACATATATAAATTTGACTGAAATGCACAAAAGTGTACATTTTGTATAAGGTGTGAACAAAGGTATGAATCAATTTGTAATTCATTGCAAAACGCATTTAGAAACAATGTACGTCACAAGCACATACACATACACATACACAGACACAGACACAGACATATATATATATATATATATATATATATATCTCGAATACATTTGAACAATCACACAGAACAATTGAGAGTGCGTTGTAGTTATATAGAATATATGTATAAACATATCTCTCTCTCTTTCTCTCTCTCTCATGATTAGACCTTCTTCCGATAATATTGTTCGCTCTGCAACTATTGAAACCAACACACACACACGCGCGCGCGCGAACTCACACACACGTATATATATATATATATATATAAATGACAAATACAGAAATAAAAGGTCCGTGTTAAACATACAAGAGACAGAATGACAGGCCGTCTACTGTTTAAGTTTCCTTTGATAGACCTAATTCAAACTCGTTAAACGAGATTACCAACGAGCGTACTTCAAACTAAATATCAACTGTGAAGCCAAAATGCAAATGCAATTTGACATTTTTCGGGTAAAAATAAAATAAAATGAACTTTTCTTAATTTAAAAACCATTATAAGCCTCAGATATGCAACACCTCCACTTCAATGGATACTTATATTAGCTCTATTTAGGAACCTTCTACTGCTTGATTTTAAAAAAAGAAAAAGAATTCTTATTTATTTTTGTACAATGCATTTATGCAGGTGCATCACTGTGAATTATAATGGTTTTTCATTTCCCCCTATTTCTCCCTTTATATAGGGAAATGAATTTATATGTTGTTTTTTTTTTCAAATCCATCACCTATTTTATATTATCTATAATATGTATCATCTCATGTTTAAAACAAGTCCTTTATATATACTTGTATTTCTCTACATGCGTCGTAATCGATCCATTGTCATTTACGTTATGATTAAAAATCTTTCACCTCTATTTCTGCGACCGAGATCTCATATTCGGAAATCTAATCACCGCTATCGAAACATTCATGTTTAGTGAATGCGTACATGGCCAAGTGGGTAGAACGTCGTGTAAGAGAGCCAGACGATTGGTGCCGTAGGTCCCGTAGCTATCTCCCATTGACTCATTGTTAATCTAGACGGTTATATAAGCTTTAATTGAGGTTCGTCACATGACATGACGTCACATCAAGTTGATCTATACATGACATGTAAACAAACATTATTTTAATATTTTAATATAAAACAGCATATCTTCGGTGTGTGAGAGACGCAAAACACAAGTCTTATTCTAAACTCAAAATAAAGATAATCTAAGCTGATATACCTCTTTAAAAATGAAAATATTATTTTATTTCGCATATGAAGTAATCTATCCATCCATCCATCTATCTATCTATCTATCTATCTATCTATCTATCTATATATATATATATATATATATATATATATATATATATATATATATATATATATATATATACTGTAACTGTAATCATGATTATAGCTGTAAATTGTTTATAAAAATTACATTCTATTTTTATATTAATTATAAATTAAAGTTAAAAAGTTTTCCATTATATTCAATTGTTAATCTTTGTTTGATTGCAGGGGAGAAATGTGTAAAATTGACTCCATTCTTTTTCAAAACTTTTTATCTTTTTCAATTTTGATAATTTTTGGCATAATTATATAATTATTTCACATTAGTGAGAGTCTTTCTGACTGACAACTTCAGTAACCAGTGTAATCTGATAATACACTAAAAAGCATTCACTATGTTTGCTTATACCTAAAATAAGATATATTTTGTTGTAAATACTTTGTTCCAAATATTTTGTATAAATCATGCGTTAAAGTCAATCAAATACTGTCGGACAATAGATTCTGGTTTTCATTTGCAAAAATACATTTCTCTGAGGATTCTAAACATATTTATTTACAATATAATTGGTAGTAAGTATGCTATAAACCGTATAAGTCGAAATTTTAGCAGTAGTATTCTAAATTGAGGGCTTTGTAATTTTGTATTAAAAGTAATCTTAAATGGCTGCATGTAATATTCTTGCCATTATGAAGTGTCTATAATACTGAAAACGCTTTTCCATTTTGATGAATTTTGATCTTTTGAACGTTTGAAATACTAAGATATATATTTGATAAAAGCTGACACTAATCTTTGGAACATAAATATTTGTGTTTCATATGGTATAACTGGGATTTGAAGTTTACAAGTAAACTTGTTCGGTACGTAGTTTAAAAAAAAAACAACAATTCACATACCATTATATGTCAAATATAATAAATACAGGAAACTTGTATATAAAGACCCCCTAACCTTTATAGGGAGATGGTCTTTATATGGAGGTTGATTTATACACAAATGGTACTACTGGGGAGAGTAACAAGTTCCGTGTGACCAGGTGGTCTTTATACAAAAGTGTTTGCTAAAGCAGGTTTTATTGTGCCTGGGATCGGTTTTGAGGTTCTACACTTGTGTTATATTCATACGCGCCATAACGATGACACGTCACGCAATTTTTATGTTCTTCTGATATGTTGAAAATTAAATAAAATGTTTTAAATTATGTGTATTCAGCGCCAAGAACGAGGACGTAAATATTTCAACATACAGTAAAACCTGTATTTAGGGGCCACCCAAGGGACAAGAGAATATTGACCTTTATGTACAGGTGACCCTTATACACAGGTTCAATGTAGTTGAAGTATGCAGTCAAGAGACTTTTTCAAATCTGGCCTTTATAGACAGGTGATCCTTATATAGAGGTGGCCGCTATAGCAGGTTTTACTGTATATTCAATAACATTTTGTATACGCCTATTAAACAAAATATATAAATTGTTTGTAAAATTGAATTAAAATTCACTTACATTTCATTACATATTTTCAATACAATACAATACAATATATATATATATATATCTATATATATATATATATATATATATATATATATATATATATATATATATATATATATATATATATATATATATATATATAGATATATATATATATATATATTATCATTATTATTACTTTCAGAGTGTCCTTTACCCAAGAATTGTATCGCACAGAGTTGTACGAATGCTTATAACACAAAATGTGTGAGGTGTCAAGGTGAAGGTTCCAATATCAACCATTCATTGTACTGGTTAACACCAGACAAAACAGGATGTGATGGTAATTTTAAGAATAAATACATTATATTTCATTCAGTTTTTCCTATTGTACCATTCTACAAAGGAAACCCTTTCGAAAATTAACGTCTAAACATGTTCGTATATAGCATTCGTTTGGTATAAATTTGGAAATACGAAAAGAAAGGGGTTAAATATTTCTGATCAAAATCAATTGCATTACATTCTAGGAGAAAAAAAAGTATACATAAAATCGCTTTACCATATCTTCCTACGCTAAATCATGGTATTTTTATTTGTTTTATTCCTTTAAACTTTAAGCTACGTGTTCATGGAAAGAGAACTGGTGTTGGCCCGGTACATGTGGAACCAAGTTGGCAAAAGACTGCAATTGTGCTCCTGGATTTTTTCTTGCATCGACAGAGCCAGCGCGATGTGACTGTACGTGACGTTTGATTCTGTATTCTATATTTAAGTTATACATTCAGTGACACTTTGGGAGTACTTTAACACATGTTCATTGCATAGGTAATCAGTTATAATACTTCATCTTTAGCCTTATTAATGAACGATACCGACATGATACCTGTAACTGTATTAAAAAGCAATATACAATAGAATCAAAGTTAACAAACACGAAGCAGGTATTGAATCAGGTGTCATAGAGGATTGAGTATAGCCGTGTACACAAACACTATTTTGACTCTATATAAGTGAAATTATATTTACGAGCGGTATATAATCATATGTGCATAATACTGTAAATACATTTTAAATTGTTGGGATGTACCTCCTCGCCAGCAGCATAGTACAGTAAATACTCTAAATGAGGGAAGATACCAAATTACTGGCGGCATAGTACAGGAAATGCATTATCTGTTGGAGAGCATGTTATCTCTAGCTGCATAGTACAGTAAATACTTAACCTGTGGGTAGATATTAAATACCTGGCGGCATGGTACAGTAAATACATTATCTGTTGGGAAGTATCACATCTCCAGCGGCATGGTACAGTAAATACATTATCTGTTGGGAAGTATCACATCTCTAGGGACATAGTACAGCAAATACTTATTCTTTGGGCAGATATCGCATCACTGGAGGCATGGTACACTAAATACAATATTGTTGGTGAGTTTCTCTTCTCCAGCGGCATTGTACAGTAAATACATTATTGTTGGGGAGGTTCTTTTCTCCAGCGGCATAGTACAGTAAATACATAATTTGTGGACAAATATCAAATCACTGGCGGCATGAAACATTATCTTTTGGGAGCATCTCATTCCTGGCGGATACATTATCTGCCGGGAGATATCTCAGCGGCATAATTTAGTTGATAACTCGCCTGTTCTACTTAATTGTAAACTTTCCTCCGATAAATAATATTACAACGGTATTACATTATATATTGATTTGTCATAGGAAATTTCTTACCGCAGTAACAACTAGAAACATGAGAAATGTGATTGTTATGATCATTGAATGATATCATCATGTTACATTTTCTTTGGTCTTAGTATCTCA